>ML681979.1:6033503-6053635 GCA_007922195.1 Podocnemis expansa
GGGGGGGGGCTCCTGCCGGAAGCAGGGGGGCTGTCAGGAATGGGGGGGGGCAAGTGGGAGCGGGGGGTGATGCCGGGTGTGTGGGGGGGCGAGTGGGAGCGGGGCGGCAAGTGGGAGCAGGAGGGCTGCTGCCGGGAGCGGGGGGGCTGCGCAGCGGGCCCCATGGGGGGGGGGAGCGCAGCTGAGCAACAGGAGTTGCTCAGCTGCCCTCTCCCCTTAGAGGGAACATTGCATGAGGTTGGTAACTGTAGGGTTTTAAGGGAGATTATAATCCAATAAGGAGGACAGCATATTCAGAGCTGTATAAGAAGTCTTTATTGAAAGAGAACTGAGAGAGAGAGAGAAGACAGACAGGTTTTCCTAGCACCTAAACAACTCTCCCATTTATCACTATGACAAACCCAATGACCCTAGGTAGTCCAAAATACCACATATTCCTCCCCCTCTAATGAACACCCCGCCAGAATAAAGCTCTCCCCCCCAAAAGAATAAGAACTAAACTAGGAGATGAGGGTAGACTGCCCCATCGACGGCGAACCCCCGGGGAATTATTCTGCCCCATGAAGAGGGGGTCACCACTAGCTAAAGATCCAGCCGATTAGGAGGCCTTCTGTCACGAGGTGGATTACGGCGAACTTCTGGTGTGACCACCCCACAAGGTGGTATTGGTGGTGGTGGGATCACAGGTACTGGGGAAGTAGCTGGAACCAGAGAGGATGTTGTGTCCGGTTGGTCTCGGAAGGCTGAAGGCGTTGAAGGGGTGGCTGGAGCAGGAGAGACAGAAATAGTAGTTTCATGCTCTGATGTTGTATCATCAGTAAGGGTGAAGTCAGATATGTCTGCTGGAGATGCATCTTCTGGGTGGATGTGACAGAGAAGCAGCTGATCTACATGCCGTCGCCAAACTAGGCCACTCGCTGTCTGGCCAGAGTAGGAAACAGGTCCTGTCTGGGCAATGACTGTTGCTGGGACCTATTTAGCTCCTGAAGCATAGTTTCACACAAGAACTGGCTGTCCAATACTGAAGGTGCAGCCCTTTGTTCTTGGTGAATGTCTGCTGACCTGGTCCTGCTGTTGGCATTGAACCACTTGCTGTGTGTCTCGTGGTTTCAACAAATCAAAGCAAGAGCGCAACTGCCGTCCCATCATAAGAAAAGCTGGAGATGCCTTAGTTGTAGCCTGTGGAGTGTTTCTGTAGAACAGCAAGAAGTTGTCCAGACGCTTATGAAGAGGTGAATGTCCCTTTGCAGATTTTAGAGCTTGCTTCATAGTCTGTACAAACCTTTCAGCAACTCCATTGGTGGAAGGATGATACGGTGCTGACCTAATGTGATGTATTCCATTGGCCTTCATAAAAGTTTCAAAATCCTGAGAAACAAATTGTGGTCCATTGTCACTCACCAGCTGTTCTGGAAGACCGTAACGACTAAAAAAGCCACGCAGGGTCTGAATAGTGGCTTCCATAGTAGTGGATTGCATTACAGAGACTTCTGGCCATTTTGAATGGGCATCCACAGCAATTAAAAACATACATCCTTCAAATGGGCCAATAAAATCAACATGGATACGTTGCCATGGCCTTTCGGGCCAATCCCATGGGCGAAGAGGTGCCAACTGAGGTGTGTTCCGGATGCTCTGGCATGAGGTACAAGCTCTAGCCGTTTCTTCAATGGCCCTGTCTAAGCCCGGCCACCAGAAATAGTTCCGTGCAATTTCTTTCATGTGCACTATGCCGCAGTGACTTGAACGGAGCTGTTCCAACAAACGTGGTCTTAATGAAGGTGGGCTAATGACACGTATACCCCACAACAAACACCCGGATTGGGTCAATAATTCTGTCCTCCTAGATACATAGGGGCGGAGGTCAGGAGAGACCTGAGAGTCAGGTAAGAACGTTCCATGCATCACGAAATCCATAACTCGTGAGAGTACTGGGTCAACCTGTGTTGCTTTCTTCACTTGAAAAGCCGTGATGGGCGTGTTTTCCACCTGTTCAAAGTAAAAGATTCCTTCCTGGCCCAGATCCTGATGGTGTGCCGGTAAGGGTAGCCTTGAAAGGCCATCAGCATTGCAATGCAAAGAGGATTGCCTGTACTTGATTTCGTATGTGTATCCAGAAAGTATCAATGCCCATCGTTGCATCCAACTAGCAGCCAAATGTGGGATGCCTGTGTGTGGCCCCAAAATTGATGTCAGGGGTCGATGGTCAGTGAGAAGTGTGAACTTCTTTCCCCACAGGTACTGGTGAAATTTCCGAATGCCAAAAACAATGCCCAGTGCTTCACGTTCAATTTGGGCATAATTAGTTTCTGCCTTAGTCAAGGAGCATGAAGCAAAAGCAATAGGCCTCTCTTTACCAGAAGGCATAATATGTGACAATACAGCCCCAACTCCATAAGGGGAGGCATCACAAGCCAACTGTAGGGGCAAGGATGGGTCAAAATGTGTCAGAACCTTAGAGTTTACCAGTGAGTGTTTAGCTTCATTAAATGCAACATCACAGGCTTCAGTCCAGTTCCAGGCCTTTGTCGGCCCAAGAAGCTCATGTAGGGGTTTCAGGAGTGTCGCTAATTGTGGAATAAACTTGCCATAATAGTTTAATAAGCCTAAAAAAGAGCGAAGTTGGCTTACGTTCTGAGGTAGCAGAGCATCCACAATAGCCTTAACCTTGGCTGGAGACTTATGGAGACCATCAGCGTCAATTATATGTCCTAAATATTCAACTGAGGGCCGGAAAAACTTACATTTGTCTCTGTGAACACGTAGACCATAATCTTCCAGTCTTTGCAAAGTAGCCTCCAAGTTCATAAGGAGTTCCTCCTCATTTTTGCCCGTGACCAGGATGTCATCCAGATAGCACTGTACTCCTGATAAACCACTCAAAATCTGATCCATTGCCCTTTGGAACAATGCTGCGGCTGAATTAATGCCATGTGAACGACAGTATCTGTACAACCCCTTATGTGTTACGATTGTCAACAATTCCTGAGATTCTTCTTCAACGTGCATTCGTAAGTACGCTTGACTCAAATCAATCTTGCTAAATTTTTGTCCTCCAGCCAAACCTGCAAAGATGTCCTCAATGCGGGGAAGAGGATATTGTTCTGCACATAACACTGGGTTGACAGTGACCTTGAAATCTCCACAAATCCGAATGGAGCCATCCTTCTGCACTATTGGGACAATGGGTGTCACCCACTGACTGTAACTGGCACCAAGACTCCCTCTTTGACTAACCACTCCAAGTTTTCTTCCACCTTGGGTCTGATGGCAAATGGCACCATCCTGGCCTTCAAACATTTTGGTTGGCAATCAGGCTTTATATTTAATTTCACAGTGATTCCCTTCATACTGCCTAAGTCTTCACCGAAAACAGCAGCATGTTTCTTTAGTACCGCTGCTAGATTCATTTCTTCTTTAGTCAATTGATGCACTTGTAACCAATCCAGTTGGATTTTCCTGATCCAAGATCTTCCCATTAGGGCTGGGTAATTCCCCTTTACCACAAACAATGGTAGCTTTGTGGTCTGTCCATTGAGTTCTACTTTCACATCAATAGTACCCAACAGGGGAACAGTGTCTCCAGTATAGGTCTTCAAAACGACTACTGTCGGCTTAAGTGGCAGATTTCTAAAGTCCTTCTCATACACAGTGTTAGAAACTAATGAAACTGCTGCACCAGTGTCCAGTTCCATGTGTGTAGGTTTGCCTTCCAACACAGGTGTTACCCAGAATTTACATGGGCCAGCTGTTATAGACAAAACATGAAGGGAATCTTAATCTTCCAAATGGGTGTCACTATGATCACCTGTATTCTGCTCTACTGCCTGCAGAATTTGCCTCTTAGTCCGCCAAACCAATGGCCCATTTTTCTCAGGTCTGCCTCTTCTGTTTGGCTCACCCTTCCTTTGTTTGCAGGCACGTTCAATGTGCCCTCTCTTACCACATTGTCAACACAGTAGTTCCTTAAACCGGCACTCAGATGCGAGGTGGTCCTGCTTCCCACACCAGTAACATTCTTGTCTCCCTGTTGCCCTGGGGGCAGGTTGCAGGGATACTTTACGGACACTGACCCCGATCTGTTGCATGTCTTGGGCGATGCGTTCCATGGAGACTGCAATTTTCACAGCCTTCTGCAAGGTGAGTTGACCTTCAGTCAATAGGCGTTTTCATGTTGATTCACTGTGCAGGCCACACACCAGCCTGTCACGCAGCATTTCCTCTAACATGTTCTTGAAGTCACAGTGTGCTACCAGCTTCTGCAAAGCTGCTACAAATTGTACAACTGATTCACCTTCCTCTTGGTTCCTTTGGTAGAACCTATACCTCTCAGCAGTTACTAGTGGCTTTGGGGAAAAATGTGCTCCCAGAACTTCCACTAGGTCCCCGTAAGGTTTCTGCTCTGGCTTCTCCAGATAAAGCAAATCACATAGCAAATTATAAGTCTTAACTCCAATGACCATTAGAAAAACTGGTACCTTCTTCTCATCAGTTATGTCATTTGCTATTATAAAATTTTGAAATCAGGCTGTATATGTCTGTCAGGAATCTGCCAAATTATCACATGCTTCAAAGGTTGTAGTAAGTAAAGCCATGATGCCCTCTTGTGGTTATTGTTTGTCTCTTCTCTTAACAACAGGCAGATCAGCTTTCAGAATAGCCAGCTAGAACCCAACCCCCATGCAAGCAGTAAAATAAAGTTTTGCTTCTTACATTGTATTCTGGTTTTCCAGAGTTGCCAGGATTGTTGAGGATAGCCACTCCATCACATATCCCATCCTCTGTCACCAGATGTAGGGTTTTAAGGAATATTATAATCCAATAAGGAGGACAGCATATTCAGAGCTGTATAAGAAGTCTTTATTGAAAGAGAACTGAGAGAGAGAGAGGAGACAGGTTTTCCTAGCACCTAAACAACTCTCCCATTTATCACTATGACAATCTCAATGACCCTACGTAGTCCAAAACACCACAGTAACTATCTCCCTCCCTGTTGCAGAAACGTGTGTGTGTCTGTTGGGATTTAAGCTCTGAGCAAGACAGAACTGTTGATATTTGTCCTGTACCTTTAGTTTAGAGAAAGTTTTTGTGTTTTTCAATAAATGTGGCTCATTGCTTTATCCCCCACAGAAGTTCTCATTATCACTTCTTGGTATAACAAGGCGTGGGGAGCAAGAGGAGGGATCAAGCAGCCTCCACATCTTCTGGGGTGGACGGCATGAGGAGTGACTCCATGCAGCTCCGTGGTAAGTCTTCGCCCAGAGAAGCTGGACTGCCTGGGTGGGAGAACTTCCGCTCCCACAGCACCGGGGAATGACGAGCCTGGGGTACCAAGGGTGGATATGGCTGGTGCCAGGGGGAACTCGGCACTGGGGAGGCTGGACTGTGCCAGGCCAGCAGTGCCAGAGGTGCTGGTGAGTGGCGCCGGGGCGATCTGGGTACTGGCGGTACTGGGCTACCCGAGGGCGATCTCAAGCGGTGCCAAGGTGCCAGGATGCCAGAATCGGCACTAAGGTTGTGCGGCAGTGGTGGCTACCGGTGGTACAGTGCCACATAGGCTCCAGTGCCGAGCGGGGTCTCAGTGCCAGGCAGGGACCCAGAGCCTTGGGTGAAGAGTGCTGAGCCTCCTCGGAGGCTAGGGTGCGGTGCCATTGTTCCTTCTCCTTGATGGTTCAAGGTTTGAAGGAGAGATATATGGAACAGGCTGAGACCATGTGGTCCTTGCCCAGGCACCTGAGGCACTTCCTGTGGGGATCGTCCCGGGCGAAGGCCTTGCTGCACTCGGCGCAGGGTTTAAACCCTGGCATGATCTCAGGATGTTCTGGGCTGACGGTGGAGAACTCTTGTGGTGGAATTATATCCACAAAGAGATGCTCCCAGTTGGGTGAAAAGTTCATAGAAAGGAAGACAGGCTGCTTGCGATTTGCAAGAAGCAGACATTCCAGATCCGACACGCAAGGCAGAAGAAATGAAACTGAGGAGAGGTCGGGAGGCGGCCGTATATATAGCCACGGGGTGGCGTGAGGGGTGGAGGCCACCTGCCTTCTCCTGACAGGCTGGGACAAAAGTTTTCTGACCAATCCGGTGCTCCGGCACGGAGACACCTATTACTGAATGTATCAGAGCAGCGCTCGAAGGAGAACGGTGGGTTACTCATTAATAACCATCCTTCTTCAAGACACCAGGAAGACTGCTTGGAGAGCAGGGGAGAGGGAGGGGAAATGAGGGCAACGGAAAAGCAATGCCACTGATTGGCTACTTAGTCATGACGACCGAAAGGCCTATGGGGTTAGAAGTACAATGATTCAAAACCTTGTGTGCCCGGGGGCACCTCTGGGAGTGATAGCCACCCCAAATACACTGCACTTACATGTGCACGGGAGTTAAGGACTCAGTAAGAGAAGGACTACCCTTCTAAATGATATAGTTGTAGGAGGAGTGAATGGTATCCTTCCAAGACCGCCTGGGAATACAGTATTCCCAGAGTGAGAACCAAGGCTCTGCAGGAGTAGCTTGGATTTTAGAAAATCCAACAAGGGCAGCTTGTCCCTATCTTGTGATCTTGTTCTGGACCATATCCCACCATGGAGAAGACAAATTTCAGAGTTTCCGTGCAGGTTGGAAAACAGGTTTTTTTTTTTTTTGTTTTTGTTTGTTTTTTTTTGATCCACTTGAGCTCCCTCAAGTGAGTGGAGGAAACACAACAGCCCTTAGCATATGGCCATGGCAAGGGTATCATGTAAAAGCTACCCGACAGTTTTCCGTCTGAGGTCCCGCAAAGGAAGGCGTAATATGATCTCCAGACGCTCAAACAGGAGTGTTCCAGGACCAGAAATGAGTAATCATGTTACCAGGGTGACCTAGGGTGATCCCTTTATGTATACCCCAGCTGGGTGACAGCCATGTGCGGGACCCAGTGGTGCCCATGAAGTATGACAACGAGCTAGCTTCACGGCTAGCTAACAGTAGTGTGGGAGGCCGTATGTAAGTTTCTTTCACCTCTGTCCACGTGGTCAGGGAAGAAATCTTGTCTCGTATCATATCGTATTCCCACTTAATGAGTGGGATAGAGAGAGGGTTCCCACACCGTAGAGGTGGTTGAGGACCTACCAGGACCGACTTAACCGCACATGCCAACTAGTTTTATTGCGGGGGGAAGATGCCCAAGGTGTCCCTCCCCATCCCGGGTGCGAAGGAGATCCTACATGATGTAGGATAGGCAGCAGGCAGGCAGGGAAGGGATTCCACATATCTGAACGGACACATGTGTCCGTGCATACCGGGAGTATCTGTAGTCATGACTAGAGCTACTACGTTTATGAGGACAGAAGGAATCGTCGGTCGAAAGGGTACTGGAAGGGCTGGGGGAGAGGGATTTTCCTGATCCATTTCCTCCAATAACAGCCCCAAGGGTAGCAATGGCTGAGAATTGCCTGGGCAATGGGCCGCAGATTGGATGGGTCTTGGTAACTGAGAGGGGTCCTTGGTTACATGGGCTGTGCCTCATATAAGATCAGGGGGGCAAGGCCAAAGACTGATTCACTCCTGTTTGCAATATCAACTCAGAGTGCAGTGGGGGGTGACAGCCCTAGTAAGCTCTCCATTCTCTCACTAAGGGAAGGGAGGGAGAGGGGCATCAGTCACCTTCTCTGATGGTGAACTGAAGCCATGGCCAAATCCTGGATGTTATGGGAATCATGGTGGGCAGTAAATTGGGGTAGGCTCACTTCCTTGCAGGGGAAAGAAGGGGGGGAAAAGGCTCCAAGAAGCCCCCAGAATAGAACTGAGGGGGTGGTAGGGAGAGGTTGAGTCCCTATCCTGATCTCATCTGGAAGGAGAGTGGGAGGAGTGGTTTTTTGCCCCATATGATTTATGTGGGGCAAGGGTAGGGCCCCAATGGAAGGAAACTGAGGTATTTTACCTCTCCCTGAGGATCCTGTGCAGTACCCACTACAGTTAGGGTATCAGAGGAAACAAATCATCACCCGCAAAGGGCAGATCAAGCACCACCTGCTGCGCAGTGGGGGACACCCTGGCTTATCTAAGCCAGGCTGCTCGGCGGATGGTTACAGCTGAGGATATGGTGCAGGCTGCTGTATCTACTGCATCCCAGACTGAGAGTAGGAGATCCTGGGAAATTATTCTTCCCTCCTCCAGGAATACATCATACCCCTCTTTGGCTTCTGGTGGGAGCAAATATCTAAATCTGGCGACCAGTTCCCACACATCAAGCATATACCTGGTGGTTAGGGCCTGGTTATTAGTGACCCATAGTTGGAAGGCCAAGGAGGAATAGACCTTATGTCCCAAGAGATCCAATTCCCTAGCTTCCCTTGAAGCAGGGAGGGGGTTACTAGGGGGCTCGCCGGGACCTAGCACCATCTGTACCACGTCCCTAGGAGGGATGGAGTGGTCAATGAGAGAGAGGGGAAGTCTGATTCGGGGACCCTATACTTGAGACTTGTCATGTCTGAGACCGGGGCAATAGAGCTCAGATTCTGCCACCGGGAGGATATCGGGTCCCAAACACTTGGGTGGGGAGGGACCATAAGCGACTCTGCCAAGGAGAAGACCAGCCCAAATAGGGTGTCTGGGGGGGGGTCATAGGGCTGGACCTCCATCCCTAAGTGGGCTGTGGTGCAGTGGAACAGATCGAAGTATGCTGATAGGTTGCCCGTGTATGAGCCTGGTGCCGGGGACAGAGTGGTACTGGGAGTCCACCATGGAGGGGAGGGGGGTCTCACAAGGGGACCATTCTTGAGGGCGGAAGCGGAAAGGTGACAGCACCGAGGTATGGCACTGGGGCTGCTTAGAGCCCTTCGCTCGACCTTCCCCAGGGCTTGAGCAGGGGGAAGTACCTCCTGATTCTTGATGCAGTACCGGCAACAGCAAGGTAATATGTTGCCACGGGGATGGCTCTATGGTATTGGGGCCCAACAGAGTAGAAGATGGAGGGCTTTGGGGTGAGGGGGATCGGCGTTGCCCACGATTGACCCAGGCCTTGGATGTAAAGGTCGGTTTGCCCCTCCTAACCCATGTTGTGGAGGGTTGTGTGGGTAGCAGGAGGAGTGTGCGAGTGGCCTCCACTGCCTCCGGGGTAGTCGGTATCAGGAGCGACCCCGAATGAGCCTGTGGTGAGCCCTTAATAGAGGAGACAAGACTACACTGTCGAGACAGGCTCTGCACCATCGGTACCAGGCTATGACGAGCCTGCGGTGCTGGAGGTGACTGTTATTGGTGCCAGAGTGAGCCTGGCACTGAAGGTGCTGGGCTGTGCTGGGACTGCAGTGCCGGGGGCCACCCCGAGTGGTTCCGAGAGGCTGAGGTGCTGTGTCAGTGCCAAAGTGCCGGGGTCGGTACCGAGCTCATTCTTCGGCGGCCACCAACAGCACAGTGCCAGGCCAGCTCCAGTGCCGAGCCAGGTCTTGGTGCCAGAGTGAAACATGAAGCCTCAGGTGAAGAGTGCCGAGCCTGTTCTAAGTCTAGGGCATGGCATCTTGGTTGCCTGTCCTTGATAGTCCGAGGTTTAAAAGACATACAAAGGAACAGGTGGAGACCAAGTTGTATTTGCCTAGGCACCGGAGGCACTTCTCGTGGGGGTCATCCCAAGGGAAGGCCTTGCTGCACTCGGAGCAGGGTTTAAACCCCGGAATGTTGATAGACACAGAGGCGTCGCTGGCGCTGCGCACCTGGGGCATGTGCCTCAAATCCCAGCACTGGTGCCCCAGATCTCCGGCCCAATCTGGCTGGAGATCCGGGCCCCAGCTGCCAGCAGCCGCAGCAGCCCCTTCCCTGCCCGGGCAATGTTCCCTTTAAGCTGCGCTGGCGTGCTGCAGCACAGCCTGCTGCAGCCACTAGCGCAGGGAAGGCTGCCGGCAGCGCACTGCCGGCAGCCAGAGTCCTTCAAGGGAGCTCCTGTGGAGCAGGGAGTTTTGAAAACTCCCACCCAGAAAAGCTCTAACGGAGCATGCCCAGAAAATCTGAGCATGCTCCGTAGAGCTTCTCTGGCCCAGGAATTAGGGCTGGGACCTGACCCTCCAGTCCAGCTCGGAGGTAAGTTTGTGGGGGCTGGGGGGGGCGAGCGGGAGCAGGGGGGCATGCTGCCGGGAGCGGGGGGGGATAGCAGGAGCGGGGGGGGCGAGTGGGAGCGGGGGGAGCTAGCAGGAGTGGGGGGGCGATGCCACGAGTTGGGGGGCTAGCAGGAGCAGGGCGTGATGCTGGGAGTGGGGGGGCAATGCCGCGAGCAGGGGGTGATGCTGGGGCCAGGGGGGCGATGCCAGGAGGGGGGGGCTGTCAGGAGTGGGGGGTGAGCGGGAGCGGGAGGAGGGGCTGCGCAGCGGGCCCCTTGGGGGGGAGCACAGCGAGCAACAGGAGTTGCTCAGCTGCTCTCTCCCCTTAGAGGGAACATTGCGCCCGGGGATCCGGGCCCCGGCTGCCCGCAGCCGCAGCGAGGAATCTGGGGCCTGGCCACCTGCGCCAGCAGCAGCCCTGTCCCTGGCTGAGGATGTGCAGCCCAGCCTCCTGCGGCCGCTTCCAGCCCTGTCCCCAGCCGGGGATGTAGGGCCTAGCCACCTGCGGCAGCGTGGTGGCTTCTGGCCCTGTCACCCGTCAGGGGGCGGGGCCTGTGGGTTGGGGCCTGGGCTTCGGCCCGTGCCCTGGGACCCTCCCCCGGCCAGCGACGCCCCTGGATAGACAGTCTCTGATGTTCCGGCCTGAGAGTGAAGGATCCCTGTAGTGGAACTATGTCCATGAAAAGGTGCTCCCAGTCGGGCAAAAAACTCATAGAAAGATGGACAGGCTGCTTGCATTCACAAGGAGCAGTCATTCCAGATCCGACACATAAGGCAGAAGAAATGAAACTGGGGAGGGTTCGGGAGGCAGCCAAATATATAGCCACTTGGTGGCATGGGGGTGGTGGCTGCCTGCCCTCTCCTGACAGGGTAGGACAAAAGTTTTTCCGACCAATCCAGCACTTCAGCACGGAGACACCTACTACTGAATGCATCCAAGCAGTGCTTGAAGAAGAACCTATGCTACGGGTATATGTGTGCGTATCCCTTCTGTAAGCCTCCTCTTCCCATTCAGCTAGCATAAATTCAGGGGAATGTCTAATGCATATTGCACTTCTCCATTGGACCTTGGAAGCTGCAGCCAGTGCCTTGGAAAAAAACACCCAGGAATCTGTCCACTACTATAGTGGGGTCCCCAGCTGCTGAAGGGATGTAAGCACTGTACCCCTATAATAAATCCACTTTTATTCTATCTGTCAGTTGTGGTGACATCGTCACTGACTCAATCCATACCAGGGTGTAGTGCCACATCCGCTCTAGTCATCTGACCAAGCTTCCACCTCCAAGTTCCTTTTTGTATTTACATTCACCAAAGATTCCTTTGTTGCCTTGCCCTATTGCTGCTCCCTCAATAAAATTTCTTTAAAATACAGACTCCTTTCCCCCTTATATTAGCCTTCCAAAGGATTCTGACCATCAGCTCCCTTCCCTTCCAGCTGCCTCTGCAAAGGTAGAAGAAGCAGCCCTGACTTTACTCTTCTTCAGTCTGCTGATGACTGGTCTTGTACATGTGACAGGAAAGCACAGAGGCTGCAGGAAGATACTTCAGAGCAACTGAAGGAGACCAAGCAGTAAGTAACATTCAAAGAATACTGCAGGGAGAAGGGCTTTTTTAATTAAAGAATTCACTATACTGACTGTCTGGGGAATAGGAGGAGTTTAGGATTACCTGCATAGTGATACTTGGTGGTTGTTATTATTTTTCCTTTCTGTACCGATTCTTTGGCAAAATTTTTCTGTATCTTGTGCTGTTCATTCCTCTGAGGAGGAGGAAATGGGAATTAAACAACATTAACTAACTGCTGGTTTTAGTTACATGATGTGAAAACAATACTTCCAGGAGAGAGGCTATTGCATGAAATCAGGGGAATATCACATAGCCTACACAGCACACGTTTCATTGTATTTAGAGGCTGTAGCTATGCTGGAATTGATGGGGGTGGGGAAGGGGTGTTACATATTTTTTGCCTTTTTTGGAGGATCTGAAAGACGAAGATTTCTAATCACACAGTGCCTGCTGATGTTAGTGGCCTGATTTTTCACTTCCTTATATGTTATGCAGTTATATACATCCGGGCAGAGAGAGTTTAAAATACTAGCAAATTAGCATTCTTAACTCTCCCACTAGTTCAGGGTGCAAGGCAGTAAGAAGGAAGAGCCAATGGAGTTGCTCTGTTGTAAAGGAGACCAGAATCTGAACCTGTGAGAATCTAAATAAATAATAATCTTATGAAATGTAGCTATCAGGATGCAACCCTCTTTTTTCTGTTATTTATTACATTGGGGAGCATGGATGAAAGCATTTGTGCAGAATCTTTTGTTTTGTTTTGTTTATGCTGCTACCAATCGACAGGGCTTTTTCCGCATCTCATCAGAACTCCCAATCAAACTGTGTTAAATTAGATATTCTCTGGGCAGTTCTTCCCCTAGCCATATTGACAGGATGTGTTATCTTCATCAGTCACAGCAATCTAGTCTTAATGCATGAGGAAAATGGATCTGCGATTATGGATATTTTAAAAGAAAAATGGAAGAAAACATTTAAACTATATCTGTGGAGGAAGTTATAATTAACTTTATGTCCCCAAGCATGAAAATTCTGGACTATATAGTTAATTGTGATGCTGGGGAAAGCAAGAGGGAAGTTTGTTTTTCTATGCCCTATTCTCTTAGTTAGCTTAAGGAGTACTTTTTTAGGAAGTAGTCTGATTGTGTTCTGAAGTGATTTGCATGGTCAACATATTCACTGTAAGCCCTTATTTGTGCCAACAAATGTAAAATACAAAAGTGAAGCATGCAAATGGCTTTGCCTTATCTTCTTTCCTTTTGACAACCATCCCCAGGTTCCCACAGGAGAGACACTGGTCCCAGAATACCCTACAACCAGTAGTTAGGGTACCCTTCTAAGAGGAAGAAAACAACAGTCAAATCTTTCTCTACCTCATGCAGAATGGGTACTGAACCCAAGTCCCTCACATCCTGAGGGAGTGGTCAAACCACTGGGCTTAATAGTCATACTGTCACAGTCACCACTACCACTACCACTACCACCACCACCCTCCTCTAGCTGGTTTATATAGGGTGAGACTTCTTCAGGCTATATCAACTGGATCAGGGCCCATGAACTGTAACCCCAGAAAATCGATTCCGAGACCATCCAGCAGTCTAAGCCTTAATTTCCAACACTCTAGGGTGTTGAACCCCGGGTTTGTGATGTGACTGGGATGCACCGGCGACACCCACCAATGAGACAGTCACCAGTTCAAGTAAACAAAAAAGCTACTTTTATAGTGACACCTTAAACACCTTCAACTCCTTAACAGTGTAAAACAAGGAGATCTATGCAAAAACACTTGTAATCAACTAACAATATGAAGCAAAACCTAGATAGGACACTTAAAACCAACTAACAGTATAAAGCAAAATCTGAATAAACCCTTATAACTAAATGA
Organism: Podocnemis expansa; assembly: GCA_007922195.1. NCBI lineage: Eukaryota > Metazoa > Chordata > Testudines > Podocnemididae > Podocnemis > Podocnemis expansa. The sequence continues at coordinate 6,047,026 of ML681979.1, forward strand.
CAATATAAAGCTAAAAACCTATGCAAAGCACTTATAACCAAGTAACAGTGTGGAGCAGGAAAGTCTATATAAAGCACCTGTAAAACACCTCCAGCCAAACAACAGGATAAAGTATGAGAGTCTATGCAAAACACTTACAACCTACAAAAGTACTTATAGTTAAATAACAGTATGGATTAATGACCTACGAGAGGGTGGCCATAATAAGTCAAGGACTTTTCTGGCCTTTTACTGCCTCAACATTGGTATAGGCACTGACCAGCCCACCCGACGCGTATTTACCAATGGCTGGAAGCCATTCCTCCTTGCCAGCCAAGAAGGGTGGGCGGCAGAATAAAAAAAAGTCAGATGAGAGAAAATAAACCCCCACACTCCCCCCGTGTACACTGGGGAAGTTTGGGACCAGCAGTTTAGAGCAGAAGCAGAGTAATGAACAATTATACAGTAAGAAGGATGTAAAATACAAATGACTAACAAAACACCTGGCAAATTAACAACACAAAACTATGCTAGACCTTAAACAACTATATTGTAAAAAGATTATGCAGGATACAGAGAAAATTATAACAACTACACAAACTATGCAAAACTCAGGTGAAGAAGCTACAATCACAGCCTATATATAAATGATACCAAGTAGAATGATTAAGAGAAGGTAGGAGGCCTATATCGATTTATAATACCTGTCCCAGGACCGCAGTAGAACCCAAAGCGGGGAGGCAGACCAGTTGCAGCATCTCAGCACTTAATCGTTCGGCCGGCAATCCGTGTACACCCCAAAAAAAAAGAGGGTCTCGGGGGCGGGTACTCCCTGTCTCAGTTGGGGGATCAGTCCGACCGGGTCGCGACGTGCCCTTTAGCATCTGAGGGTGGGAGAACAACAAGCTAGCTGAGACAGGGGGTTTTAATAGAATTTGGCGCAGCCAGAGTAAAAATAGCCAATCAGGAGTGGGATCCTGCTCAGGACCAATGATAAAACTGGGACCCCAGACAAAGACCCCTCCTTCGTGGTGATGGGGGTGCCGAGAAACTGTTCAGGGGGGATAGGAACTCACCCCCCTCCTTGTCGACACAAAGCTAGGGAGGAAGAAACTCACACAGGAGATTGAGGCCCATCAGGGAAGATCGATCCTTAACACTCTTCCCCTTGAGCTGGATAGCTTGGAGATGAGACCCATCAGGGGAGAGAGATACTTAACACTCCTCCCTGTGAGCTCCATAGTCTAGAGGGCTATGTTGGGGGGGGGGGTGGCCATTATGTCTGCCACCTCCATTGACAATACTGAAGAAAGAGCTTTTGAATAACACCCAAATTGACTAATTTCTAGTAAAGCTGTATTTTCAAAAATTTCCACTAATCGGAGGATCTGGAGCAAGGAGCTGGGGAATTAACAAGATCCTCCTGCCACCACTGTAGAAAGTATCTCTATTGAAATTACGATTCTCTAGACATTTATGAAACAAATTACATCTCCCTTACCTTTCTGTCACTAATTCTCCCCAGAGACTGGCCAGGCTGTGAGCTGCTTCTACGGCACTGCAAGCAGCTCAGAGCCAGATCAGTCTCCCAGCTGGCTTCTAGCCCCTGTAGCCTGCACAGAGGGGCTGGGGGGATCAGAATGGCATGCTGGCTGGCAGGGAAAGCAGCCCGCTGGGGGTTCCCTACCTGCGGCAGAGAAAGCAGCCTGCTGGGGGTTCCTTGCACCTGGTTGTAGGGAAAGCCCCCCCCCCCCCCCACCAGCCGCGGACTCCCCTATCCAGGGATTGCCGGCAGCCACTTCTTGGGGCTCCCTGGACAGGGGAGCCCTGGCAGCTGCTTCTCTGGGGCTTCCCTGTGTGGGGACCCTTGGAGGCTCCCTTCTTGCTGGGGAGCCACAGGTCCTGGGGAAAAGGGAGCTACAACTCCCTGCTTGCCAGGGATTTGGGGCTTCCCTTGTTCCCAGGAGCTGGGGGCTCCCCTAGCCTGGGAGCTGAAGCTCCCTTTGGTGCCGTGGATCTCCCAGTTTGAGTTAGAGAGTCTAACGTAGACTGTCTAACTCAATTTACTAAATCCTACTTTAATTCAAATTAAAAATCTAGTGAAGGCTTTCTAGTTTGAATTAATAGCTTCAATTTAAAATTGAAGTAGTTATTTTGAATTAACTGATTTGAAATTACTAAGTGTAGACATAGCCATAGAAGGCAATGTACAGAAATCGTCAATATATTCATAGACTTCTGGTAAGCAGTGCTACTCAGTAGTAGACCAGAAAACATGCTCTTCTCACGATACTTTTCTGTAATCTTAATAGCTGTTGCAGCACTAAATCCTCTTCTTTTGGAGTGTTTCACCATTTAATTCTTCTGAGGATCCGAAATCCAGACTGAAGCATTCCTGAGTATTAATATATGTCCAGTATGGATTAATTACTAATGTAAGGATACTTAACCCCATGAAACATATAATAAAATGTGGAACTCCCATATTTTCCATCAGCTCATTCCAATTGGAAATATATACCCACCACATGTGGTAGGAAAGAACCATGCGGCAGTGATGCATATGGTTAACAATACATTTGGCTGCTTTGCAAATAAGGGTATTAGCCCAGGCAATCTGGAAGAGACAAAAACAAAGTAAGAGAAATGAAATTACAGCTTAAGTCAGAGTTTTCTATAAATAAAATACATGTTTAGCTCTCCTGTTGTATTTAGAGTAAGGTGCCACACAAACATTCTCTCAATCATTTCTCTCTAGAGTATTAAGGAAGAATTTAGAATTCTAAACCACTTTGCAAATATGTGCTGTGACAGGGTCAGACTAGGGTGTTTCCATAGCGTTATTCTATTTGAGATCCAGCTAGTGGGAGGGCGCAAGACTGCCCACTGCTAAAAACCTCTCCCTTAACCTAAGGGGGAAGAGTCATTGGTCCAGGGCTCAACTAACTATGGGGGACAAATGATAAAAAAAAAACAGGAATGGGGGGGCGGTCCAAAGGTACAGAAGAAGGGAACTGGAAGGGGACTCTGAGCAGAGAAACCTGGACAGGACCCACTGCTCCCAGAAGATATCTAGGGAGCTAGTGGACACTGCCCAGAGGAACTCCGCCCAGATGCATGAATGGTCTCAGGAAAAGAAATAGGCCCCATAGTCGCAGGGTACCCCCTCAGCCAACCTTCTGGCCCTGGTGTTATAGATGGTGATTTTAGCTAGGGCCAGGAAGAAGTTGATGAGGAGTCCCAGGACTTTGTGGGGCCATGGATGGGGTATGTGTAAACAAACAAGTTAGGGGAAAAGTGCAGCCAGATCCTCAGCAAGAGGTTCTGGAGGAGCTAGAAAAGTGGCTGCAACATGGCACATTCAAGGTAGGCATGTGCCAGTGTCTCCTTCACACCACAAAAGGGAGAAGTGTCAAGGTAAAGGGTGAACCATGCCAGGTACATGCCCGTACCCACGGCTCCATGCAGAAGCTGCCAACTGATGTTCCTGGAGGGCTGTGGGGTCAAGGTGGAATATAAGCTGGCCCACTGGGGGTCCTTGCCCTGCAAAGATGGAATCAGGTGTGACCCGGCCCTCCTGGGGTAACCCTCTGAATTTGCCAAAATCAGGGCAAGCTGCAAAAACCAGAGGCCAGACCCCTAAACCATTGAAGGGTGGTACTTAAAGCAGTCTCCCAGTTGGTAACAAAACATGCTTCTGATTCCCCACTCTGGTCATCACCAAGCATAACAAAATAGAAACAGAACCCTTTTATAATAGAATAGAAGCATAGAGTTGGAAAGGACCTCATCAGGTCTAACCCCATGGAGCTTGAACACAAGACCTTTTGCATATTAAGCAGAGGTTCTAGCCACTACACTATTTCTGCACATCAGTTTCTCAGATCCCTCTCTAGTCACTGTGTCTTTTAAAGAAACAGGTGCTGCTGACCCCCAAAGGGCCAGCCACATCACCCGGAAAAATATAGGCTTGGATCTTACCCAAATTACAATGCTGCCAGCCAATTCTTTAATAATTACAACTAGAGGGTTACTATAAAAGGAAAACAAACAAAATATGAGAGATGTTAAAGGGTCCAAGTGAATCACATACCGTATATACTTGGGTATAAGTTGATCCGGGCATAAGCCGACCCCCCCAATTCTGAACCCAAAAAAGGGGCAGAAATTGGTGACCTGGGTATAAGCCGAGGTCTCCTTTTGGCCTTGGCCCCTAACCCCCATGCCTAGTGCTGCAGGCTTCCTCTGGAGTTCCTGACAGCTTCTCTACCCCAAAATCTCTGCTGCTGCTTTTCCCCTGCCCCCCCTGCTGTCCATTCCTCACTCCTGCCCCCTGCTCTGCCCTTTCCTCACTTCTCAGTTTCCTGCTTTTGCCTCCTGCTCCTCCTCTTGTCCCCTGCTCCCCCCTTTCTTCACTGCTGCCCCCCTGTCCTGCCCTTTCTTCACTGCTGCCCCCTGCTGCCCCCTCCTCTTCCCTTTCCTCAATGCTGTCCCCTGCTCACTTCTCAGTTTCCTGCTGTTACTCCCATGTTCCCCAACACCCTTTCCAGCCCTTTTCCTGTCACCCCTGACTCCTGCTGCCACTCTTCCTGGCCTCCCAGGCACCACCCCCCCAAATCCCCGGGCCCTGTCACCACTTCCCTGGGCTCTCTGAAACTCCTGAGCCCTCTTGCAGCTTTTTCTAGACTCCCTGACCCCCCCCCACAAATGTCTGGTCCCTGCTGCAGCTTCCCTGGTCTCCCTGAATCCCCTGCTCAATTTCCAGGCTGATCCCCCCAGAACCCCCTTAGTTGGCCACTCCAGACACCAGGGTCTCCTCCTTACTCCAGTCACACCTGTGGCCGCAGCCCCAGCCCCAGCTGACTGCCCAAGATGGCTGCCTGACAACACTGGGGCTCCGGCCTGCCACATAGTCAGGGAAACGGCAGGGCTGTGGCTGTTTACCATATCCTCCTGAGTATAACCCGAGTGCCTGTTTTGAAGCCAATTTTCAGGCACAAAAATCTCAGCTTATACGCAATGATATACTGTACATACAAATGATTTAGAGTCCATAGAAAGCAAATCTTTATTTGAGGCCAATATTTTTTGCAATTTTTTTTGAGAGGGAGCCAATGTGAGATTTATAACAAAAACTTATATCATGAATAAGTAAGTCAACAAGTTCTTACCATTATGAGTATCGAGTGTATGCAGCCTGGAGGAGTGCCCATCTCTTGTAGCAATCCCATCAGGGCTATATAGTGTCCACACTTTGTGTTAGTTATCACACCAAGAAGCCCACCAAAGGCAAATAAATGATGAGCTATTACTAACACATTAAATGTCCTGAAAACAATATACAACAAATAAACAACGACGTTATCAAGTAAGATAAAACCAGTGGCTATTGAGCAGTGAAACCAGCTCCATTTTTGCTGTGAATATACTTGATCAGCTTGAAAAACCGGATCTATGAGCAGGGCCCACAATCCAGCTACAGAACACTGAATTCCAAATAGGCCACGTGCGGTACCCAAATTGAAGAAGATCTTCTCCTTTGCTGACAAAGTGTGATAACTGGCACTGATCCATGAGTATAGTCAGTGAGTTAGAAGGAACACACCCAGGTAAATGAAAAATCCAGCTGCTACTAACTTTAAATGAATTTCCCACAGAACATAGTCCCAGTCAAATATGGCTCCAGACATTGCACCATCACCTGCAAGACTCATTTCTTCATCAAGATATTTGGAGGGAGTTCGAAGAGCCTCACACACACGTTGGTCCTTTTAAAGCTATTGAGCCTGTTGTGTTACATGAATCAGAAACCCCCTGCAATTAAAAAAAGACAGGGAAGACTTGAAGAGGAAGGCTGTATGTGTGTGTATAGTCTCCCCATTTATGAGAGTCATTCGTTTCACTACAACTTAGAGTTTGTTACAGTTTCCCAACAGTTTAGAACTGAAATTAAAAAAAAAAAAAAACAACAACAACAAACTATTCAACGCTGAGAATTAGCCTTCAAGGTCTCAATCAGTAAATAAAAGAGAAGATGAGACATAAAAGAGAAGATGAAACTTCCTGTTTCCTTATTTTACTCTTGGAGGAATTCTGTGCCAAAAATTTTTTTTAAATTCTGTACAGTTGGTTTGTCTAGATAACACCATATCATTATGCAAGCTTCAATTATTTTGGTAATTTATTTCAAAATACCTTTCAGTAATATGGCCATATCTACATTACCACTTACCATCATGGCTACACTGGGGAGAGATTTAAAGCCAATGTTGAGATGCCAAAATAATAAAAGTGGAAGAGTGTGTTCACACCACACTCCTTGCTCTTGGTTTTTGCATCCCTATTACTAGTTGTTAAGTTAAATGCAAAAGTGTTCCACTGTGGATAGGTATCCCATGGTGCAACGAAGCACTGTGACTTGTAGGAAGTCAGCTGTCGTCCCATGATGCAATGTGCCCCTTCCCTTCTTTTCACAAAGAAACAAACTGGAAATGCTTTTTGTGCTATTTTTCTCTGTTGAAGGCATGGAGCCTGCTCATCTCTACAGTGTTACCGACAGCATTTCAAACACATCTTGGCTTATTGTTGTGGGGGACAAATTAATCAGGGCTCTCAACCTGGAAAGAGAGAC
>ML681979.1:6058635-6077157 GCA_007922195.1 Podocnemis expansa
TTTACTGCCTCAACATCGGTATAGGCACTGACCAGCCCACCCGACGCATATTTACCAATGGCTGGAAGCCATTCCTCCTTGCTAGCCAAGAAGGGTGGGCGACAGAATGAAAAAAGTCAGATGAGAGAAAAATAAACCCCCACACTCCCCCCGTGTACACTGGGGAAGTTTGGGGCCAGCAGTTTAGAGCAGAAGCAGAGTAATGAACAATTATACAGTAAGAAGGATGCAAAATACAAGTGACTAACAAAACACCTGGCAAATTAACAACATAAAACTATGCTAGACCTTAAACAACTATACCATAAAAAGATTATGCAGGATACAGAGAAAATAATAACTACACAAACTATTCAAAACTCAGGTGAAGAAGCTACAATCACAGACTATATATAAATGGTACCAAGTAGAATGATTAAGAGAAGGTAGGAGGCCTATATCGATTTATAAATACCTGTCCCAGGACCGCAGTAGAACCCAAAGCGAAGAGGCAGACCAGCTGCAGCATCTCAGCACTTAATCATTCGGCCAGCAATCCATGTACACCCCCCCAAAAAAAAGAGGGTCTCGGGGGTGGGTACTCCCTGTCTCAGTCGGGGGATCAGTCCGACCGGGTCATGACGTGCCTTTTAGCATCCAAGGGTGAGAGCCAGAGTAAAAATAGCCAATTAGGAGAGGGATCCTGGTCAGGACCAATGATAAAGCTGGGACCCCAGACAATGACCCCTCCTTCGTGGTGACGGGGGTGCCGAGAAACTGTTCAGGGGGGATAGGAACTCACCCCCCTCCTTGTTGACACAAAGCTAGGGAGGAAGAAACTCACACAGGAGATTGAGGCCCATCAGGGAAGATCGATCCTTAACACTCTTCCCCTTGAGCTGGATAGCCTGGAGATGAGACCCATCAGAGGAGATAGATACTTAACACTCCTCCCTGTGAGCTCCATAGTCTAGAGGGCTATGTTGGGGGGCGGGGTGGCCATTATGTCTGCCACCTCCGTTGACATAGGGCAACGAGGGTGGGACCATTCCTCACCCAAACAGAGAAATACCCCCCGAACCAGATAAATGTCCTGAGTGGAGAATACGGCTACAGCCCACCGATCAAGCACAGACCAGAAGCAGCAAAAGACTTAGAGCCAAGGGTTTCTCATAAACAAACATAAGGTTTATTACAATACCTGTTCGGAGGATTGACCAAGAATTCCTATTCATTTCACATATAGCTTAACAGTAACATAACACATTAAAACTATTCTATACAAGTAAAACATTAAACAACATTTATATTTACAAAAGACATTCAACAAGTGGGGATCAGTCACTTGTAGAATGGAGAGATCTCAGATCTTAACATTACTCCTTTAAAATCTGGTGTGGATTCCTTGTCTTACACTCTCCCTGGCAGTTTACTTATTATCATAAAATTACTTTGTAAGGATTGGGCCCCCTGTCAGCAATAAAACAGTCTGTTGGTCTTAGAGCTTTTAACACTGTCCTCCCCTCCTTGGGACACTTTTCTTACCACAAATGTGGGAGAAATAAGTCTCTGTAGCGGATGATAGTAGAAGTTCTTCTTTTCTCTCTGGCTGCTCTCCTCAGCTCTGTTCCGGTCTCTGTGGCGACTGGAACTACGGCAGCTTGGAAGGTGCAGCTGCTGTGGGACCCCTGCTGAGCTTCTAAGCCTTGAGCCTATAGTGCTGTTCGTTGCTCACAGACTTAACCACAGGACTGAGTTGTCTGTCTGTCTGTCTGGAGTGCATGCAAGTATGAATATTTGAGTGCCCTTCTGAGACTAAGTCCGAAGACCCAGCTCAGAGACTAAGTCTTGAGTCATCTCTCAGAGACTAAGTCCGGAGGATGCCCTTGTGAGACTAAATCCCTCAACTTAGCTCGTACAGTTCCACCAGAGACGCTGTTACTCTCTCTGGGGATGAGTGAGAATGTGACTCCTTAGTGCAGCAGGAACATAGCCAGAGGCCAGTGGAACCCAATAAGGAGTGGGAGAGATCTCCGAAGCTCTGCTGCCATGCAGCATCTTTTATACACTATCATCTCTTTCATCTCCTCTTGACCACTCACAAAAGATATACTTTCATCCTCACCCAATCATAAAGAGAATGATTTCACCTATCACCTGCACAGTGCATGATACAAATCAAAGGGTTTTAGGGGTCCTTCTGTAACCTGTTAGGGTGGGCTCAAAGTCATTTATCTGCCCCTCTCCAGTACCTCACAGAAAGCAGAGACCTGCAAAAAGCAGCTGGAGAGCCAGGATCTAGTCTGTAAAGGGGCTCACAGTGAAGACTGTTCAGAATTCATAAAAAAAAAAAATAAACAAAAGCAATATACTATATTAAACATTAACTTTATAAACCTTCTATGAAAGCAGAAGAAATTATTAGTATACAGATCTATAATACATAGTGGCTATTTAGCAGTATCCACATGAGTCTGTTATGGTCTCAAATCACCAAGTCCAAAGGCTTGTGCTAGAAGCAGCAGCTCCCTCCTCTTTGGCAGCAGAAATCCTCTGTATGAGTCCTGGAAAACCTTTCTTCCTCTGCTGGGGGCACTGCTGTCCACACAGCTTACTCAGTCCACACTCATTTACGTACACACATATATAAAAAACCCTGTTACAAAGGAAAAATACATCTCTGACAATAACAAAATATAATTATCTCTTTCCCCTTATTACACAAAAGAACTAGAGCTAAGCCCATAACCCAGAGTATAAAGTTAGAAGGCAACCACCCTTCTTTCCCCAGTAGTTGCTTCTCTGTACCCACTGCCTCCAGACTTCCCTCAGTTGGGAAAAACAGCCTGCTATCTGTTCCTGGCTCAGCTTCTCCCCTTGCACAGAGCACCAGCACTCTCCTCAGTGCAACTGGCCTGGCTGCTTGATCTCAGACCCCTGACCACTGGGCTGGCAGGGACCCTTGCTGAGTATGCTCAAAACTACACAGAACATGCTGGAACTTCTGGGTCTAGGCAGCTAAATCTGCCCAACAACAGCAACACAGCAAGGGCAACTCAGACACCAGCAAAACTCTTAAAGAAACACTCCTCCTTTAAGCCCATGGGTTACACTTGGACAGTGGGAGGAGACCTCAGAATACTTGATGGGAGGGGGAATGAGTGAGTTCAAAAGTTTAAAATCTTCCTCCATCTTGACCTAGTTTTCCTTAAAGAGATATATCAATTGGGTCTGTTCCCCTATGATCCATCAGATTTCACTTGCTGAATGCATTCTGAATATTAACTTTGTTTTAAACACTTGTGAATGATAACTTATGAATACTTTACCATTAATTATTACATATTATGCTATTTCTAACTTAATTTTGACATAAAATTTCTACTAGATTGCCTTACACTATTCTCCTACTCATATGTGTACTCATTTCAATCAAGATTTGATGTGATATCAAAGAGAAGGCAAAAATCTCAGGCTACAGAACAGGACAGCCCAGCTCTCCAGATCGTAAATAGAAGATATTGCCAGGAGGAGAGGCAGTGAGCTGGTGGTCTCCCAGCAGCGGTGTTTTCCTGTTAGAATCATAGAATCATAGGGTTGGAAGGGAGCCCACGAGGTCATCTAGTCCAACCCCCTGCCAAAAAAAGCAGGACCACTCCCACTAGATTATCCCAGTCAGGGTTTTGTCCAGCTGGGCCTTAAACACCTCCAAAGATGGAGATTCCACCACCTTCCTAGGTAGCTTATTCCAATGCTTCGCCACTCACCTGGTAGGAAAGTTTTTCCTAATATCCAGCCTGGACCTCCCCAGCTGTAACTTGAAACCATTGCTCCTCGTTCTCTCCTATGTTACTACTGAGAACAGTCGAGCTCCATCCTCCTTCGAGCAACCCTTTAAGTAGCTGAAGGTTGCTATCAAATCCCCCCTCAGTCTTCTCTTCTGCAGACTAAATAAGCCTAGTTCCTTCAGTCTTTCTTCACAGGGCTTGTGCTTCAGCCCTTTGATCATTTTTGTTGCCCTCCACTGGACTCTCTCTAATTTGTCCAAGTCCTTTTTGTAGTGGGGAGCCCAAAACTGGACACAGTATTCCAGATGTGGCCTCACCAGTGCAGAATAGAGGGGAACGATCACATCCCTCAATCTGCTGGCAACACTTCTTCTGACGCAGCCCGGTATGCCATTGGCCTTTTTGTCGCACACTGCTGACTCATATCCAGCTTCCCATCCACCATGACTCCCAGATCCTTTTCTCCAGTGTTGCTACTTAGCTGATCACTCCCCAGCCTGTAGCAGTACATGGGGTTTTTCCTTCACAAGTGCAGGATTTTGCACTTGTCCTTGTTGAACCTCATGAGATTTCTATTGGCCCACTGCTCCAATTTATCTAGGTCTCCCTGAATCCTGTCCCTGCCCTCCAGCGTGTCTACTGTTCCCCCCAGCTTGGTGTCATCCACAAACTTACTAAGTGTGCAATCTATCTCATCATCCAGATCATTAATGAAAATGCTGAACAGAACTGGCCCCAGGAACGACCCCTGGGGCACACAACTCATTATTGGTTGCCAACTTGACATGGAGCCATTGATTTTTACATGCTGAAACCATTGATCTAGCCAGTTTTCTATCCACCTTACAGTCCATGCATCCAACCCATACCTCCTTAATTTGCCAGTGAGAATGCTGTGGGAAACTGTATCAAAAGCCTTGCTAAAGTCAAGGTATATCACATCAACAGCTCTTCTCGCATCCACAAATCCAGTCATCTCATCATAGAAGGCACTGAGTTTGGTCAGGCATGATTTACCCTTGGTGAATCCATGCTGACTGTTCCTGATCACTCTATTTTCCTCCAAGTGTTCCAGGATGGATTCTTTGAGAAGCTGCTCCATGATTTTTTCCGGGGATTGAGGTGAGGCTGACAGGTCTGTCATTCCCCAGATCCTCCTTTTTCCCTTTCTTGAAGATAAGCACTATATTTGCTTTTTTCCAGTCCTCTGGCACCTCCCCCGTTCGCTATGAGTTGTCAAAGATAATGGCCAATGATACTGCTATCTCATCAGCCAGCTTCCTCAGCACCCTTGGATGCAGTTCATCTGGCCCCATGGACTTGTGCACATCTAGCTTCTTTAAGTAGTCGCTAACCTTACCTTCTGTCACGAAGGACCTCTCTTCTTCTCTCCAATCTACTGTACCTAGTGTAGTGGGCTGGGAGCTGACCCTGTCTGTGAAAACTGAAGTAAAAAAAGCATTGAGCACTTCAGCTTTTTCCTCATCCTCTGTCACAAATATACCTTCCCCATTCAGTAAGGGACCTATACCATCCCTGATCCTCTTCTTGTTATTGCTATACTTGTAGAACCCCTTCCTGTTATCCTTCACATCCCTTGCTAGCTGCAACTCCATTTGTCCTTTGGCCTTTCTGATTTTATCCCTGCAGTCCCGAGCAATGTCTTTATATGCCTCCTTAGTCATCTGTCCTAGCTTCCACTTCTGTAAGCTTCCTTTTTATGTTTCAGCTGACCGCAGAGTTCTCTGTTAAGCTATGCTGGGCGCCTTCCACATTTGCTGTACTTTCTCTTTATCGGAATGGTAGCTTCCTTTGCCCTTAGGAGGGTTTCTTTAAAATGTAGCCAACTCTCTTGGACACATTTCCCCTTCAGATCAGCCTCCATAGGGATCCTGCCCATCAGTTCCCTGAGGGAGCCAAAATCTGCTTTTCTGAAGTCCAGGGTCTGCATTTTGCTTCTTTCCTTCTTTCCTTTAATCAGCATCTTGAACTCAATCATCTCATGGTCACCGCTACCCAGGTTGCCATTCATGTCTACTTCCCCGATCAATTCTTCTCTGTTTGTGAGCAGCAGTTCAAGAAGTGCAAGGCCCCTAGTTGGTTCCTCCAGCATTTGTACCAGGAAGTTGTTCTCAACACTGTCCAAAAACTTCCTGGATTGCCTGTGCACTGCTGTATTGGCCTCCCAGTGGATGTCAGGGTAATTGAAGTCCCCCATGAGAACCAGGGCCTGTGATCTGGAAACTTCTGCCAGTTGTCTATAGAATGCCTCATCCACCTCCTTCTTTTGATCTGGTGGTCTATAGCAGACACCCACCATGACATCCTCCTTGTTGCTCTCCCCTCTAAACTTAACCCACAGACTTTCAACTGGTTTGTTGAGTTCTGGAGATCCTCATTCTAGGTAGTGGACATCTGTGGACTGTTTCTTGCAGATCGTAGATTGGATAGTCCCAGAGGTCAGGACTTCCATGACTTCAGGGGCAGGGCTGGAGCAGGTTGCCAGCCACAGGCACAGCTCTAATGGTTGATTAGCTGTTAGGAAGGCAATAGGGGCTGGTCAGCTACTAGATGGGCTCACCAGTAGTTTGAGTGGCAGGGGCTCAGCAAATGATAGGGGACTGCTGGCTTCAATATATCTGATATGCAGATGTAATTAAATTTAAAAGCAGACGGGCAGATTGGGGAGATGGTAAATGTTTATTCCAGTGGATGCAGAGCCACAAATTTGTATCCGTGAAAGACTCTACTTTCTGGAATGCCCTGCACGAAAGAGGTGACATCCATGAATTCTGCAAGCCTGGGACCAAGCATCAGACTATTTCTCCTGCTGCATCCCTGGACTGTGGGAGGAGAGGGGATGTGATTCTCTGGGCTATATCAGGCCTTCAGCTGAGGTCTGGGAAGAAGGAGCTTCGATTTTTGGGCTGAGAGGTGCCCTGTGGCTGTGCTCTAGAGGAGGAGGGGGTGTGAGTGTCTGGGCGCAGGTTGCCCAGCGACTGCTGCTCTGGGGGATGGAGGTGCACTGTCTGGAATGGGGAGGGAGTGGGCCCTGTGTCTGGCCTGTGGGGCATAAAAGATTTGAGGGTCTGGGTGGGAGAAAGGGAGGCCCACAGCTGCAGTCTGGAGGGAGAAATGCAGGTGTGTAGCCCTGCAACTGGGCTCTGGGTGAGAGGGGGCAGAGAACAGGACTGTAACTAGGGTGGGGCAACTGGGGCAAAGCCCCAAGTGCCAAATCTTAGAGGGTGCCGCAGGGCTGGAAAATGCAGCTTCAAACCTGCCCTCTAAAATACGGTGCCTGAGTTGGTGGGGAGCCAGAGCCATCCAAAGCGACCACTGGAAGGCATTGGGAGGCCAGATCTGGCTCTCTGCTGCTGCTGGGGATGGATCCGGCTCCCTGCTGCCTCCCAGCAGCAGCTGGGGAGCCCTGCCACTTCCCAAAGGTGGATGTGAATGGATCTGGCTCCCTGCCACCTCCTAGCAGCAGCAGTGGCTCCCCGCCTGGGATGGATCCAGCTCCCTGCTGCCTGCTAGTGGTGGCTGGGGCTGGAATGGGCCCTGGGCTGGATCAGGGTCTGGTCGGGGGAGGGCACCTTGGGGGCTGCTTGCCCTGGGCACCAGAACAGCTAGTTCTGGCCCTGGCAGAGAAATAGAAACAGGGCTTTCATAGAGGTTTCTTTAAGTCTCTACTCTTAAAGGAATTTGTGTGTGTCTGTATTGTTACAGACATAGGCCATGTCTACACTAGTGAGCATTCAACAAATGCATCTACACTGCTGTTAGACCATTTGTGTAGCTGTTTTAATAAACAAACATAAAATAAGCAGCAGTAGACAAGACTCTCTCCTGTAGACCTAGCAATGTGCCCACTACCACTTATGCCAATGAAACTTGTGTCAATCAGGAGCTGTTTTTTTCATGTCCCTGAATGACATAAGTTTGCTGCAATAAGTGGTAATGGAGATATGGCCAGAGATACAAGTATTTTGAAATAAATTACCAAAATAATTGAAGCTGGCATAATTGTATAGTGTTACTTTGAGAAATCAACAGTGCGGACTTTCAAAATATTGTGTGCAAACTTCTTAACTTTTAGTGCAGAATCTCCCCAGGAGTAAAGTAAGGAAACAGAGAGTCTTTCTCTGTGTCTCATTTTCTCTTTTATGTAGTTGATTGAGACCTTCAAGGTTAATTATCAACTTTAAACAGGTTTTTCTTTTTAATCAGTTATACACTGCTTGGAAATATCCATGGAAACTGCAGCAAACTCCAAATTGTAGTGAAACTAATGAGCATTCATAAATGGAAAGATCATATACACACACTTACAGACATCCTCTACAAGCTTCTTCTTTTTTCAAATTGCAGGTGGATGTGTAACCACACAAGATCAGTAGCTTTAGAAGGACCAGCATATGAGTGAGAAATACTAGACTCCCTCCAAACATCTTGAATTACAGAAGAAGAAATGAATCTTTCAAATGATGGTGCAATCTCCAAAGCCATATTTGACTGGGACTATGTTCTATGGGAAGTTCGTTTGAAGTTAGTAGCAGCTGGATTTTTCATCTACCTGGCTGTATATCTTCTAGCTCATTATCTGGCTTTATGGATCAGTACCAAATATCACACTTTGTCAGCCAAGAAGAAAGTCTTCTCAAATATAGCTATCACTCGTGGTCTGCTTGGAATTCAGAGCTGTGTAGCTGGATTGTGGGCCTTGCTCATAGACCCAGTTTTTCAAGCTAACCAAGTGTATTCACAGCAAAAGTGGAGTTGGTTTCACTGCTTATTAGCATCTGGTTACATATTGGCTGAAAATGTGATTGTCCATGTGTCCAATATTGTTTTCAGGACATTTGATGTGTTCCTGGTAGTTCATCATTTATTTGCATTTGGTGGGCTTCTTGCTGTAATAACTAATGTAAAATGTGGACACTATCTACCCTTGATGGGATTGCTACTTGAGATGAGTGCTCCTTCAATTTGCATATACTGGATGCTTGTAAGGGTAAGAACTTGTTGAATTAATTATTTTTTATATAAATTTTGTTATAAACCTCACATTGCCTCCCCCTCAAAGAGACCTGCAAAGAAACACTGCTGCCAAATTTAGATATAGAGTCTTACTTGAGCTCAGAACTATTCTTCCAAACTTGAAGTGAATTGGCCATCAGAATACTTAGTTTTCACATTCTTAAAATACTTAAATATTGTCCAAACATTTTTAACCCATTTTGTAGCAAAGAAACAAAAAGGAAAGATTTTTTTTAAAATTCCTGTATAGAATCACTAGTGGGAATATAGTACACAGGAATAAAGATTATGAGACCAAATCTTATTTTAATTTGGTTTTGGTTATTTTAAGGACTGAAAATAGTAACATAAGTATAGCTCACCAAGTCTAAGAAGTTTAACACAGACGGTTACATTTCTGCTTGAGACTAATGGTGTGCGCATGTGTGCTAACACATTTGAGTGTTTATGTATATGGTATGGATGTAGACACGGAGAACAGCCTTAGAGAGATCTGCCATGTTTATACGAAGAGAAGAAATCAGCTCTGCCTCCCAAAGTGTAATCAGTTTCACGATATTTGTCTAATTTATAGAAAACTGAATGCCTTATCTTTTAAGCTGCAATCATGTTTCTCTTTCTTTGTTGTTGCCTCTTTCAGATCGGCTGTACTAACACCCTTTTATGGAAGGCAAACCAATTGGTACTGATCCATATGGAGCACTGTCGCATGGTCCTTGCTTATCACATGTGGTGGGTGTGTATTTCCAATTGGAATGATGTGGTGGAAAATCTGGGACTTCCACATTTTATTGTAGTCTTCATGGGGTTAAGCACACTTACATTAATCCTTAATCCATATTGGATACATAGATCAACTCGGCGCTTCTTTGGTCCAGTTGACTGGAACTTTTCATTTTTCTCTGCTATCTTTGGGTCCTCTGGAAAATTAAATAATGAACCATCCCAAAAGAAGAGGACCTAGTGCTGCAGCATCTGTGGGTAACAGTAACACATGGACAGAATAACAGTGCAGATTTACTACTGAGTTCATGAAAATAAAATGGCTTACATGAAGTCTGTGAATACAATGATGCCTTTGTAGACTGCTCTCTATAAACAATACTCGTTCTTCAAAAGCATTTTAATATTGTGGCTGTCTGTATTTAAAATACACATATGCAAATCTTTGACTCTGGATTTTGCTGGTAACTTCACTCCAGGCACACAAGATAATAAAATCTCACTTCTGGGGGAAGTGCCAAGTAAGTAATAGAAAGGTAAAAGAAGCATATTTTGATTCATAAAAACGTACAGAAACATAATTTCAGTAACTTTACTCTCTGCAGGGTACTATTTCTTACACATTCCCCTGCTCCCAGCTCCTGATCCTCCAATTAGTGGAAATTTTGATAATACGACTTCTCAGAAATTGGAAAAGTTGGGTATTAGTAAAAAGCCCTTTTCCCCATGAAGGTAATGGGGACAAACTTGACAAACCCAGACAGTTATGTGGCTATATATTCAACAAATAATGAAATATCAGCTCTTCAAATTGTACTGTAATTCAGGGATGCATTACTCGCATGAAAAAGACATTGATCTTTGGTAATTCCAGGGTGTTTAGCCCTGACATGTAGGACTGAAAACATTAATTTGTCAAAGTCATCATCCATGTCATCTTCATCTATGATTCCACAGCTAGACATATTGTCACATTGATCCTCATCCATGTTATATTCTCACATCTCTGTATAAGGCAGATGGGTGGCCAGACACTGATAAAGTGTTGAGCAACTAGTCATTCAAGATGAGCTTTTAATTAGCTGACGAACTGATTTGGGAACACATGGTATTTTATGCATAATTGATGTGATGAGTCCATCCTCCAAAACTCATCTGTGCCTAGTAGAAAAGGATGGTTTTGGATGCACTTGAGCATCCTAGAGCCATACCGTTGCTTGATAATTTGTCACCTTGATAGCTGATATAGATGCATCCCTTATCGATAGCAGTTTTGCTTCATTTTTGCTTGGAAAATATCCACCAGCATAGCTCTGCAAGTCTCATAACATTGGTCTCAAATGGTAAACTTGGTATATGAACATGTCTAGTGCATTTATGATCTAATCAGTAACTCTCAGCCATTCTGAATACCTCCAGAACCATGAAAGAATCTTTGGAGACTGAAGAAAATGATGTCCTATAAGATAATTTGGTCCTTCCAGACATCCACCCCGGAGTGTCACATTCCAAAAGGGTATAGCGACCTGACAGTACAGCTGTTGCACAGGGTTGCAAAGGCCCATGTCATTTTGGTTCAGTTTCAAAGCTGCATTTGTTCATGTGTTCCAGCTGCACAAAGAATGTTAACTGAACTGAGTAATTAGTGGGGACTGGCCTGTATGACTGGCTCACTTGCTCTGGCAACTTGTGTAGTGCTGAGTTAAAGGCTCACCATGCTGGAATGTATCGGTCTCCTGAAATGGTGTGGTATAATATATCCTGGGTCAGGGGTCTGTAACCTGTAGCTCCAGAGCTGCAAGTGGCTCTTTGGTTTCCCCTTGAAGTTCTGGGCTCCAGGGCTCCTCCTGGGGACCCTGTGGGTGGCCCTCTCCTGCTCTGGACCCCTCCTGCCACTGAGGAATCCTGCAGATGGCCCCCTCCTGGTTCCAGGTTGCACCTCCCCCTACAGGGAACCTGTGGCAGGTACCCTGGCCCAGCTCCTCCCCCCCTCCCACCAGGATGCTACACCCCCTGAGGCTCTCAAAACACTTGGTTATTCTAGGAGTTTTAAAAAATGGCTTTTCTTATCTTATGGGTTGCTGACCTCTGATCTATACTTATCATGTAACAAACTCTTCTTCTTCGAGCGCTGCTCAGTTGCATTCAGTAATAGGTGTCTCCCTGCTGAAGTGCCGGATTGGTTGGAAAACTTTTGTCCTAGCCTGTCAGGAGAGGGCAGGCGGTCACCACCACTCATGCCACCCAGTGGCTATATATACGGCTGCCTCCTGACCCCTCCCCAGTTTCATTTCTTCTGCCTTGCTCATTGGATCTGGAATATCCACTCCTTGCAAACACAAGCAGCCTGTCCATTTTCTATGACATTTTCACCCGACTGGGAGCACCTTTATGTGGACAGAGTTCCACCACAGGAACCCTCCACTTTGGGCCGGAACAGCAGAGATCATCCAACATGCCAGGGTTTAAACCCTGGTTTGAGTGCGGCAAGGCCTTCCCCCAGAACGACCCCCATGGGAAGTGCCTCTGGTGCCTAGGTGAAGACCACCTGGTCTCAGCTTGTTCCCAATACATGTCCTTTAAACCTCAGACAATCAAGGAGAGGGAACAAAGGTGCCTTGCCCTAGCCTCTGAACAGGGTCGGCACTCTCCACCTGAGACTTTGGGTTCCCACCTGGCTCCGAGACCTGACTCAGCGCCGGAGCCAGCTCGGCACCGTGCTGTCAGTGGCCATCGAAGAATGAGCTCGGTACTGACCCTGGTACCTCGGCGCCAATGAAGCACCTCGCGGCACCGCTTGAGGCTGCCCCCAGCACCACAGTCCCGGCATAGCCTGGTACCGCCAGTGCAGGGCTCACCCCAGCACCAACCACACTCACCTCCGGCACCACAGGCTTGTCATTGCACAGTACCAATGGTGCCGAGCCTGTCTAAACCAGGCAGCCCTCTCTCCCCAGTTAAGGGCTTACCTCAGGCTCTTTTGGGGTCGCTCCTGATACCAATGACCCCGGAGGCAGTGGAGGCTGTTCAGGGACTCCTCCTGCTGCCCACACCACCTTCCCCAACACCGGTTAGAAGGGGCAAACCGGCCTTTATATCCAAGGCCTGGGTCCACTGTGGGTGTCCCCACTCTCCCTTGCCTCAAAGCCCTCCACCTTCCACTCCATTGGGCCCCGGTACCGTGGGGCCATCCCCACAGCAACATATCACCTTGCCGTCACCTGTACCGCCCTTTGAATCGAGAGGTACTTCCCCCAGTTCAAGCCTGGAGGAAAGTCCCTTGAAGGGCTCTAAGCGGTCCCGGCGCCACACCTTGGCGCCGTCAACCTTCCGCTTCCGCCCTCAAGAATGGTCTCCCTATGAAACCCCTTCTCCTCCGTGGCAGACACCTGGTACTGCTCTGTCCCCGGCACCAGGCTCATACACAGGCAACTTATCGGCACATTTCAATCTGTTGTGCTGCCCCACAGCACACCTAAGGATGGAGGTCCAGCCCTCCAATCTGCCCTCGGACACCCTGTTCAGGCTGGTCTTCTCCTCGGCAGAGCCGCTTATGGTCCCTCTCCACTCAAGTGTTTGGGACCTGGCATCCTCCTGATGGCAGAGCCCGAGCTCTATTGCTCCAGTGTCAGACACTGAGTCTCAAGTATAGGGTCCCCGAGTTGGACTTCCCCTCCCTCGCTGACCACGCAGTCCCTCCTCGGGACGTGGTACAAATGGCACTAGGCCTGGGCCAGCCCTCTAGCGACCCCCTCCCTGCCTCGAGGGACACTAAGGAACTGGATCTACTAGTAAGTAAAGTCTACTCCTCCTCAGCCTTTCAACTTTGGGTCACAAATAATCAGGCCCTAACCAGCAGATACATGCTGGATGTGTGGGAATCAGTCACAAAATTTAGACTTTTGTTCCCACGAGAGGCCAAAGAGGAGTACAATGCATTCTTGGAGGAGGGGAGAATAATTTCCCAGGATATCTTCCTCTCTGCCCGGGACACAGTAGATACAGCAGCCTGCACCATAGCCTTGGCTGTGACCATCTGTCGAGCTGCCTGGCTTAGGGAGGCCAGGGTGCCCCGCCACTGCACAGCAGGCAGTGCTTGACCTGCCTTTTGGGGGTGATGCTTTTTTCCCCCCGAGACCCTAACTGTAGTGGGTACCGCATGGAACCCTAGGGGAGAGGTTAAATACCTCAGCCTCCTTCCATTGGGGCCTTTTCCTTGCCGCATATAAACCAAAAAAAAAAAAAAGAAAGAAAGAAAGAAAGGGGAAAACTGCTCCTCCCGCTTTCCTTGGCAGAACCTGGGATAGAGACTCAACCCCCTACCCACCATCCCTTAGCTCGATTCGGGGTTTCGGAGCCTCTCTCCCCCCTTCCCTCCCTTGCAGGGAAGGGAACCTATCCAAATTGACTGCCATTGTAACTCCCATAACATCCAGGACATGGCCATGGTTTCTGTTCACCGTCACAGAGATTAGCTGACTCCCCTCTTCCCCCCTCCATTTAATGGGGGAATAGGGACCTTCCTGGGGCCAACCCTGGGTTGATATCACGAACAGAGGTGAGTCAGCCGTTGACCTTGTCCTCCGATCTGGTAAGAGGCACAGCCCATGTAACCAAAGCCCCTCTCAAGTATCAAAACCCACCCAAACTGTGGTCCATTGCCCAGACAGTTCTTAGCCATTGCTACTCCTTGGGCCCCATCAGAGAAAGGGAACAACAAAGCCCCTCCTCCCACCTTCAGGTACTTTCTCGACCAACCATCCCATCTGTTCTCGTAAGAATTAAGAGTGGCCCTTGCTAACACCGAAGAACGCATCACACAGCAGCCTTCGCCATGCCTATAGATACTCCTGGTATGTGCAGACACATGTGCCCATCCAGACGCGCAAAACCCCGTCTGCCCACTGTCTTTCCTACATCAGGTAGGACCTACTTCATACCTGTGATGGGGAGGGATGCCTTGGGCATCTCCCCACCCTAACAAACCGGTAGGTTAGCATGATTAAGTCAGTCCTGGTGGGTCCTTAGCCACCTCCACGTATGGAAAACCCTCCTACTACCGACCCCTTTGGTGGGAATACGATATTCGGTACACTTTACTGCATGTGGTTCTATGTCTGAGAGGAGGCCAAGGCAGAGCAGTTCAATCCATGCCTCATCCCCTCTCTCCCAGTGGGGAGGGGGAAAAACAAGCAATGGTAAACGACAGCTCCTCCCGCTTCGTCGGGATGGCTTCATTGCTACCAGGACGTCCCCGATTGGGAGTCCCTATCCAGGGCCCACCCTATCAAGAAGTGGTGGTGATACCTGTCTCTCTCTCTCTCTCTCTCTCTCTCCCTGAAGTAACAGCTTCTATATACCTGACCTGGAATCTACCAGATCAGTAGGACCTATGGGAGACGAGACAATGTCTCTTCTCCAACCATCTGGATAGAGGTAAAGGAAACCTACCTCAGGCCTCCCAGACTAACTTCTAGTTAATCACGGCTCTAGCTCGTTGACAAGCTTCATGCACATCTCTGGGCCCCACACATGGCTGTCACCCAGTTGGGGTGTACATAAATGACTAACCATGGGTCGCCTTGCTACCATGATCATTCATCTCTGGGCTCAGGATACTGCTACCTGGGTGTCTGGCACACTTATCGCGCCTTCCTTTGTGGGACCTGAGGCTGAAAACTGTTGGGTAATCTCTACATGATGTCTGTGACTCATAGCAGTTATTTTGATGGCCGCCCCTCCTGGGCCATCATTAAAGTACATAGAACATGTGAAGTGAACAATGGCTCCTTCTCCTTGACTAGATGGCCCCCTTGAACTCAACTGGATGGCCGTTACCACCCTGGGGCTCATCGTCTTGCAGGGCTTGGTGTAGGTGGGCTCTGCCTAACTGCAAGGTTCTGCAGGGCATGACTCATACCCCCATTGTTCCCCACATTCCCTGTAATCAGGGAAAGGCAGGAAATAGTCTTTAAAAGCTGAGGTTCTGGGGTGCTCGGGCAGGATGGTTTTCAACATCTAGCCTGGCCTGATCAACCAGAAGCTGCCTCCTCAGCTCACCAGTTCCCCCTAGAGCGTATCAACAAGTTTCCCCCACCAGTACAACTGCCGGCCAATTACGAGTCTCCTTTCTCCCACCTCTAACGCTGCTGCTGCTAATAGGAGTGGTAAGAGCCTGCCCTGTAGTTTCTCTTTAAAAGGTTTTCTTACCGCTGCTCTGAAACTGCTTTCTCCCAGCTTTACAGGCTTGTGTGTGTCTTCTCCTTTATGTTTACTTGCTATTTCATTTTGTGTTAAGGAGCTCCCCTGTCTGTAACTGTTTGCCCCTACTCTGTGTCACTCAGTGTATCTTTTTTTTCCTGGGTTCTTTGAACTTGTTCTAAAAGTATCCTTGCAAGTTGCAACATTGTATAAAGTTAATTGGTAGCCTTAGAAGTCTTAAGTTAGCTGTTAAGATTGTTTCCTTTAGTTCGTAGCCTTTAGAATTGTTTGGTTAAGTTGCCTTTGCCTTCCCCCCGTAACCTCCCCAACTTAAATAAACCTTTTTCTCTTTAACTTTACTTGTTCCCTCTTCATTTCTGGGATCGCCAGTGCGCCTCAACTTTCCTTCTGTCCCTGTCCCTGTGGCTCCCGGCTCCCGAGCCGCTCCCATGGCCACTGCCAGTTCCCCCAATCCCCGCCGGACTCTCTAGCAGCCCTGCCGCTTTTTCCCCGGCTCCTGCGGCAGCCTGCCAGCCCTCCCCATCCTCTTCCGCTTTCTGCGGCTCCCCGTGGGCTCCCCGCCGTTGCCGCTGCTTCTCTGCGGCTTCCCCAGTAGCCCCGCCACTTTCTCCCAGCTCCCGCCAGGCTCCTCAGCTGCCCCGCTGGCCCCTTTACTCACCGCCACCGCCTGCGGCTGCCCCAACCCCTACTCTGCCGGCTCCGCCGCTTTCCATGGCTCCCCGGCTCCCAGCCGCTTTTCTGCGGCGTGCCAGGCTCTTCTGCTTCCCCGCCAGCCGCCGCTTCCCCGAACCCCTTCTGCCTTCCCTACCATTTTGCCCTCCTCTGCCTCCCTCGCAAACCCCTGAATCCCCTTTCAGCCCCTCCTGCTTTCCCCATTGCCCACACTCCCATGCACCTACAGCCCCTCTCCTCCCTCTGTCCCCTTACCCCAACCCCCAAGCACCTCCTCACCCTGCTGCCTTTCGACACCCCCCCCACTTGCCTTCACTCCTCTTCAGGCCCCAGCTTCCCTGTTACTTATCTTCTCTGCCACTGCGGCACACTAATTTGCATTGTATCCCCCTTTTTCCTTTAGTGTATTAAAGTACCTTTTAGGTTATAGTGAGTAGGGCTATAGTGTTAGTAGGTTAGTTGAAGAACCCCATTGTTCCCCAACCTGTCCCCACTCCCCAAAGTTAGGTACCCCCCCACCACTTTACAGAGACCACTGTGACAAACACAACATACACCAACCACCGCTCACTTTACCCTATACTCATTTTAATAAAGTGTACCCCAAATCTACCCCATACCCCACGGGTGCAGTGGTTACCCCCCAAGATCCTCAAATCTCCAAACCTGCTGGCAGGGTCACATGAGACCCTCTCTGAAGGCAACTGCTAAAGCCTGTTGTTCTTCCATCCCCCATTTGCGGGAGCTCAAGTTTAAAAAAAAAAAAAAAAAAAACAATTTAAAAGAAGAAGAAGACCCGATTTCTGGTTTGCATGGAAACTCGGGGGCCTGTTTTTTCTCCATGTGGGTTACTGTCCTGGATAAGATAGCATGATAGGGATAAGCCACCCCTGTCGGATTTTCTAAAATCCAGGGTATTCCTGCAGAATCATGGTTTGCACTCTGGGAGTTTCACTCCTCCCAGGTGGTCAGTGAGGAGACCATTTGCTCCTCTTATAACTCATATCATTCGGAAAGGTAGTCTTCTCTGAATGAGCCCTTAACTCCGGAGTGTCAGCGGAGGTGGCAGCCATGATGGCCACCCCGCCTCACATGTAGCCTCCTGGATTATGCTGCTCTCAAGGAGAAATGTTAAGTATCGATCTGCCTGATAGGCCTCCATCTCCGGGCTATCCAGCACAAGGGGGAACACCATTAAGTATCAATCTCCCTTAATGGCTCTCAATCTCCTGTATGAGTTTTTTTTTTCTCCCTAGTTTCTGTCAACAACAAAGGGGGTGAGTGTCTATCCCCCCCCCAACAGTTTCTCGGCACCCCCGTCATCACGAAGGAGGGGTCATTGTCTGGGGTCCCAGTTTAATCATTGGTCCTGACCAGGATCCCTCTCCTAATCGGCTATTTTTACTCTGGCTGGGCAAAATTCTATTAAAACCCCCTGTCTCAGCTGGCTTGTTGTTCTCCCACCCTCGGATGCTAAAGGGCATGTTGCGACCTGGTCGGACTGATCCCCCAACTGAGACAGGGAGCACCCACCCACGAGACCTTTTTTTTGGGGTGTACACGGATTGCCGGCCGAACGATTAAGTGCTGAGATGCTGCAGCTGGTCTCCCTCCTCTCTTGGGTTCCACCGCAGTCCTGGGACAGGTATTATAAATCGATATAGGCCTCCTACCTTCTCTTAATCATTCTACTTGGTACCATTTATATATAGTCTGTGACTGTAGTTTCTTCACCTGAGTTTTGTATAGTTTGTGTAGTTGTTATTATTTTCTCTGTACCCTGCATAATCTTTTCATGATATAGTTGTTTATGGTCTAGCATAGCTTTGTGTTGTTAATTTGACAGGTGTTTTGTTAGTCATTTGTATTTTGCATCCTTCTTACTGTATAATTGTTCACTACTCTGCTTCTGCTCTAAACTGCTGGCCTCAAACCTCCCTAGTGTACACGGGGGGAGTGTGGGGGTTTATTTTTCTCTCATCTGACTTTTTTCACTCTGCCGCCCACCCTTCTTGGCTGGCAAGGAGGAATGGCTTCCTGCCATTGGTAAATACGCGTCGGGTGGGCTGGTCAGTGCCTATACCGATGTTGAGGCAGTAAA
>ML681979.1:6077557-6090901 GCA_007922195.1 Podocnemis expansa
GCGTCGGGTGGGCTGGTCAGTGCCTATACCGATGTTGAGGCAGTAAAAGGCCAGAAAAGTCCTTGACTTATTATGGCCACCCTCTTGTAGGTCATTACCCCATACTGTTATTTAACCATAAGTACTTTTGTAGGTTGTAAGTGTTTTGCATAGACTCTCATACTTTATCCTGTTGTTTGGCTGGAGGTGTTTTACAGGTGCTTTATATAGACTTTCTTGTTCCACACTGTTACTTGGTTATAAGTGCTTTGCATAGGTTTTTAGCTTTATATTGTCATCTAGTTATAAGTGTTCATTTAGATTTTGCTTTATGCTGTTAGTTGGTTATAAGTGTCCTACATAGATTTTTGCTTCATACTGTTGATTACAAGTGTTTTTACATAGATCTCCTTGTTTTACACTGTTAAGTGGTTAAAGGTATTTAAGGTGTCACTATAAAAGTAGCTTTTTTGTTTACTTGAACTAGTGTCCGTCTCATTGGTGGGTGTCGCTGGTCCATCCCAGTCACATCACAAACCCAGGGTTCAACATGGCGTTCACTTAGGTGCAGAGTAGTTGGGGCAGATATCACTCCTGGTGGTGCCCCCCAGGGACATAAGGATTTAGATCACTAGAATTCTAACCCCATATGCTCTTCAGTCATCCCGACTCTGTGGCCAGCTGGGGGCATTGCTTTCCATTGCCCTTGTCTTCCATCCTCCCTCCCTTCCCCCCACCCATCCCCCCAGCTCTCCAGGCAGCTTTTTTCCCGGTGTTGGAATCCCAGGGTGGAACACAAAAGTTAAGCGGAAAGTCCTTTTCTGTGAGTTTTCATGCATCCCAAGGTATATATAAATACCAAGGTCAACAGCACTTCCTAAGGCCACCATGCCACCTCATAGGTGCCTAGTGGTCCAAATGCCCTTCCCATGGGTAGCCTTCTGGGTTCTTACACTGTACAGGGCTGGATGCTTGTGATGCATCCTCCTGACTCAGGGACATTTTGACCGATATGCCATGTGACACTCATCGCACCACTCTAGTTTTCTTCCTTCTTAACCAGCATGAAGTGTCTTTCCGTAGAGCCTTCTCGAATGAACTCAGTAAACCTTGTTCCTTTACGTTTTGCTGGGTACTTCAATTCTTACACCCTTTGGGCATGTGCCCTTGGGCCTTGATGCGATCAGTTCAAGGGATAATATTCATCCCTTCTATTGTTATCTGCATAGATCACAACCATCATGGCTAGCCTCTAACCCCTTTGGCCTCCAGCACTTTCTCCCGTAAGTTCAAGCTGGAATGTCCTATGGTCAGACATTTATTTTCTGGCCCTCATACCTTGAGCTATACCATTCAGGAAGAGCAACCAAACACATGTCTCCATGTTAGTCGTGTTGCATTAATTCAACTCTGTTTTAAGGTGACCTTAGTCCGTCCAGCCCATGCACACTTGCGTTGGTTGGATTGGACCTACTCTTTACTTTGGGTTGGCCCACAGTTGTCTGTTCTCCATTGCCAGATCAAGAGCCTAGTTGGTCTCCTGGCTCCTGCTAGAATCTTGTTTGCTGGGCTTCTTCTCATCTGGGGTGTTTGCTGTGCTGAAGGCAGACGAGCCAACTCCACCCACCATCCATCAGCATAGCTAGTAGTCACCTATTACTGAATACATCTGAACAGCGCTCGAAGAACGGTGGGTTACTCACCAGTAACCGTCCTTCTTCGAAATGGGCTGCTCGGATCCATTCAGGTCCCTCCCCTCCATCCCCACATCTGGAGTTGGCGACTCCAAGAAACTGGGGTGGGATCAGGAGGCGGCCATATATATAGCCACTGGGAGACGCAGGGGGCAGTGGCCATCTACCCTCTTCTGACAGGCTAGGATAAAAGTTTTCCGACCAATCTGGCGCTCCGGCATGGAGATGCCTATTACTGAATGGATCCAAGCAGCCCATCTCAAAGAAGGATGGTTACTGGTGAGTAACCCACCCTTCTGTGAGAATTCCTTCTATCTACACTCCACCCCTAGGTGGCAGAGCTGTTTATAGGCCTGATGTACAGCCCCCATCTCAATAGTAGCCGGAGGGCCAGAGCCTGAATTTTTTACCATAATTTCCAGATTTTACCATACGAAATGCCAATTAACGAAAGTATCAGCAAACAAATGCCCAAAACAACTACTATGGGGTGCAATAACAAATGAAAGAATGCAGAAACTATTTGGGGACCAGCCAATAAAATATCCCACCAGTAATGCACAGTGAGATCATGCTCCTGAATGGCAATACGCTGGAGTTGACCTGCAGCATGCATAACATTTACCATATTGTGGACTATTGAACTTGCTGTATTTTTAATAAACTGGGTAACCTGTTTTTTTTCCCCAAAACCCCTTCAAAGTGGAAAAAGTAATGAGGGTTGGGGCTACAAGGGGAACATGGTACTGAATATTCCTATCTTGTTGTATGGGTTGTAGGGTATAATAGGTAATGCTCATAGACAAATCTGTAAGCAAGGATACATTTTGCCTAGATGCAACCACTTGGTCATTGTTCCACTTTAAAGGGTGTGGGGCGGCCACACATACAAAACCAGAGCCTCCAGCAAATGTTACAGTGATATTCAAGAGGTGCTCTTTGCATTGGCACACACCCACTTGCTGCTGAAATATGCAAGGCTCAGGTGAGGAAATAGAGAAGGATATACTTTTCCTTGAAGCCAGAACTGACAATCCTGTAAACTGTGATTATTTTGAGGATTAAGCGAGCTTTCTTGAAATTGGGGTTCCCAAAAATGAGGGTCCATCAGACGGGGAAGCACAATATATTGGCATAACATCAGGGGACTTGATCTATTATAAGCTAGGTCAAATTTAATATTTACAGCATAAAAATCATACAACAGCATATCTGGCTTTGGGGAAATCCAGACATCTTGTGTAAAATTAAATAAACTACGGCTTCATTTTGAGTTAGTACTGGACAGGCCCAGGACTAAACCCTGGACTTGTTGCAAAGCTAGCAATTGAGTGGTTATACAAGTTGTTACATCAGCAAGAAGCTGAGATGTGTTGGTGGAACCTTTTATGGTAGCTCACATTGTTTGGTTTAACAATGTTCAAATTGCATTCAATGCTTATATTATAGTCCCAAATCTTTGTAAAGTTGGTTACACATGTCTTAATAGTAAAAATGTTCAATGTCCAGATGACTTGGAACTCAAGGGTACCATTATTTGGAAGTGTCTGAAGTTGAGATCCTCCACCAGCTCGCCACAGGGAGGAACAGATATTGTTGCCCTGGTAGGTGATATTACCTAGAGGACAGGTTTCACCGGTGACATATGACAGGGTGTTGATAGAAAAATTCTGCGGTGCCTGGTACCAGCTGATGTAGTGGTCTGGATCAGAGCTGAGTAGGAGTACAATGCAGCTGGAAGTTCACAGGTACATAGCAGACTACACAGGGGGTGTCTCATGGTCACTCACAAGCCTGTAGCCATGTGGAAGGATAACATAGAAGAGAGTCTTCCCCATCTGTTAGGACCCAATATGTGTTTTCTCGTGCCAGTCTTTTCAGCTTTGGCCCACAGGACTGTACAGTTTACCCTGGGTGGCCTGCTTGTTCATGGGCCCATTGAGCTAGATGGAGCACTTCTTCCTCCAGCAGCGCTTTTTCCAATATTTCGTGCATGGCTGCTAAGGCATCTGCAGCTGCATTCAGCTGTGCCTCCTCTGTGGTTTGCTTAGTGTGTGCATTAGTATGCTCTACCCAAAGCTTAATGCACCTGGCACAGAAGCTAATGTCCTTCCACATGTCTTGGCCCCATTCCAGCTTTTCCTATATGCACCAGTCCTCTTGCTTCCATATTTTGGACCATATCAAAGTCCATCATACTAAGTCTGTTAGCCACCACCCAGGAGTCCATGTAGACCAAACACTCGGGGTCCCCCAGTTCTATTGCCTTAGCCATAGCCAGTTGTACTGCTTTTAATTCAGCATATTAGCTGGATTTGTCATTGCCTTCCTGGGTGAGCTGTATACCTCACTGGCCTTGCATGGCCACTGCTTGCCACATCTAGGTGGGGCCTCAGTACCCAGCACTGCCATCAGTAAACCAGGTGTAGTACCACAGCAGGATGCCCAACCTCTCATGGGGGGGAGGCCTAAGTGGCTATCCCCACCACGGCTGGCAATGGGAATAGAGTCTCCTCTACTGTTAGCAGGTGGGTGACCTCCTTGTGCAGGGTCAAGACTGCTGTCGGGCTGGGCGTGGCCCGCTCCTGAATGTACCATTTCCATTTTAGCACTGTGCTAGGGAGAGCACGCCCCATCCTTGGCCCATGGGGTTTCTGGACCTACGCCATGATGGGTAGGTCTGGCTGCAGTATTACTTGCTGGCCTTCTGTAAGCTGCTTCATCTCCTGCAATGCCAAATAACATGCTAAAACCATTTGCTCAATGGGGGCGTAATTTGTGGCTGCAACCTCTAAGGTTTTGCTCTAGAACCCAAGTGTGGTTCAGCACTGGTCATGAGTTTACCACAGGCTCCATGTGGCCACCCCTTGTGTCACTGACACTTGCAGCTCTATGGGGCCAGAACTTCACAGTTTGAATACCACGGCAGTTGCCACTGCTTGCTTTGTCAGTTCCCATACATTTGCCTGTTGCTTTTCCCATACAAACTATTGGAAGGTTGAGCACTTGTTACCAACTTTGTCCGCCAACTCGGGGTATGCTCATTTATTAGGGTTGCTTTCTCTATGGGGAAGATGGTAATTCTATTAGTGTGCTGCTTGTGTCACTTGTGTTTCTATATAGGTGTGTCTGAGCGGACCGGGTCTATCAGCACTCTCAGCTGACCCCTTATGTGTCCCTGAACTCAGTAGGCTGGGTCACACAGCACTTCTCTGCTGCTACCCTTATATGCCCCTGGACTCAATCAGGCTGGGTCAAAACAGCACTTGTCAGCTGTCACCCTTATATGCCCCTGGAGTCAATCAGGCTACTATCCCTATCAATGAGCAAACCTTACAGGGTTGTGGGCATTACAGGGATCTTTGGCTAGGTAATAGAAGCGTTGCTGCAAAGTGATATAAAGAAACCAAGACCACAAAGGAGAGGGAATGATGTCTTAAAAGAGTCTGGAAACTGGCTTAATAACAAAAGGCATTTTATTGCTAGGTATCTAAAACTTGTACTACTAATAATAATTACAAAGGAGAGAAGAATACCCCAAAATACCCAGTTACAGTATTGATAAACATACAAGGAACGAAGAACACCCAGCTACAATATTACCTAGATTCTACTGTATCAGGCCTAGACAGAGAGAGAGAGAGAGAGAGAGAGAGAGAGAAGTTGGGGCAGGGAGGTCTCACCACTCTGTGTAGCAGAAAGGTTTCCAGGTTGTGCAGATCAGGGTCAGAGGCTGGATGGAAACCAAGCTCCCACAGCAATCAGCAAGGAAGAAAAGCCAAATCCCACTGGAAATGACACAGCTTTAGATCCAAGCATCAGGACTCAGGACTCAATCCAGACTCCCACAGGATTCGGACAGGATCCAATCAGGACTTGCACAGGACACACACTACATACACACCACTGCACTACTGTTGGATGTGGGTAAAGGTTTTTTTTTTATAAGGTCTTGTTTACATGGCCAATACACATTCCTGGCTGGGTGTAATGGTTCAGAGAAGCTCACAATACTGTCAGGCAGACTCAGTATTTTGGGTATCAATTATCATGTCTGTGACTAGAATGATCTGATAATTGCTGAGTTTGTTCGTGTTGGTGTGAGATTCCCCATCAGGCAATGTTTCCCTGCTTCTTCAATCCCAGAGTTCAGTGCAGCTCCTGCTTCTTCAATCCCAGAGTTCAGTGCGGCTCCTGCTTTGGAGCCTGGTTCTCCATAGTCAATGCAAATGAAGCTCCATTTACTGTGCTGATGGCTTTTGGATATGGGTAGATGAGGATGTCTCCCATTTCCTACTGTTTTTGGTTTTCAGTTCAAGCAGAGGTTGGGGGATGTGTGGGGGGAGGGAGGCACAGGCTGGATACTATGCTCTGATTCCTCAAGAACACAGAGCTAACACGTAACACACTGTCTAATCAGGAGGCAAAACCTTGCAAAATCTTGTAAAATCATACCATCAAAATGATGATGAGGCTGCCTTCCTCAGTTTCCCCATTCACCATTTTAATACATTTACAAACCTTTTCTCAAAGATCTACACACAGTACATCAAACTACAAAAATTGCATGCATATCTATATCATTATCACCTAATAGAGCATTAGTATCAAATTGTCCTCAAAGATGGGTGCTTACTAACACAGCCATCCCTAGGGTAGGGTGAGCAGGGCAGACGCCCAGGGCCCTGAATGGCACGAGCCCCAGGTCTCCCACAGCGAGCCCTAAATGGTTTTGGCCAGTGTATTGTGAAAAAGTATGGCCGTCCGAAACTTGTCACCTCCCTCTGTTTCTGGGCGGAACATACCAAGTAAGAGAAACTGCCGGTGTCCAGCCACTCTTTTTCGCACTACACCGGCAGACACAGGTTCGCTCAGTCCCTGCTCTGCCAGTGACTAGCTGGGCTGCCTGCTGCCCCTCCCCCCTGGAGCCCACAGCTGAGCGATTAGCTGGGGGGGGGGCAGGTTTAACCCTTTCCTCCTCCAGCAGCCACTGGTAGCACCAGCCCAGGGAATGCACAGACACAAGTACGGGGGGGGGTCTGGTGGGACCCTGAGCCTGAGCCAAGAGGGGAGCTGGCTGGGGATCTGCCCCCCCCCCGGGCCCTGGGTCAGTCCAGCAGCCAGATCAGGGATTGGCGTCTGGGGGACCTGGGAATCCAGGACTCCCATGGGCCCTGGATCTCACCAGGCCAATGTCGGGCAGGTGGCCAGGGATCAGGCCCACCTGGGCCTTAGGTCAGGCCAGAGGTCAGGCTGGTGGGGGATGGGGTGGCTGGGGGTCCAGGACTCTCCCTGGGCCCCAAGTCACATTGGGCTAGTAGGTGCAGGTAGATCAAGGCTCATGCTGGTGGCCAGGAGAGAGAAAGATGGCCAGCCCAGGAAGCCCCACCACCACCCATACGCCAGGATGGTAGGCAGGCAGGGCCAAGGATTGACCCCCCCCAGCCAGATGGTGAGGCCACAGAGCAGGCTGGGACAGGGGTCGTCTCCACCTAGCCCAAGCAGCAGGCTGGGAGGGCCACCAGTAGGCTGGGCCATGGGTTGCTTCTCCCAAGCCCAGGTGGCAAGGCTGGGTGGGCAGGCGAGGCCAGGGGTCTTCCTCCCCATAAGCCAAGGCAATGAGGCTGGGGAGCAAACTTGGTTAGTGGTCACCCCCACAAGCCCAGGTGGCAAGGCTGGGGAGCCAGCAAGCAGGCTGGGCTATGGGTCACCTTGCCTAAGCCCAAGTGGAGAGGTCAGGGCCAGGGTTGCCCCCTCTTCCCCAATGCTCAGGTGGTGAGCCCCAGAGGGCAGACTCGGGCAGGGGTCATTCCCCTCCAAAGACAAGGTGGCAAGGCTTTGGAGCACATGGGTCTGGGGTTGTCCACCACAAGCCTTGGCAGTGAGGCCAGGGGTCAGGCTGAGCCAGGCATCATCTGCACCGCCCCTCCCCCCAAGCCCAGGTGGTGATGCCAGCAGGCCAATGGGCAGGCTGGACTCTGAGAGCATGGGAAAAGCAAAGGTGATAAAAGACAGTGGCCCCATCTCCATTTTGTCTTCAGTCTTCAACTGCAATCAACACCATCCTCTGGCACTATTCTGCTCCTCTGAACAAAGGACTGGGACCCACCCAGGTTCTGGGTGCATACCAGAGGAATTGTACTAGCCTGGAAACTACTGATTCTTCAAGGACTTGCTTTCTATGGACTCTAAATCAGTGGTTCCCAACTGGTGTGCCGCGGCAACTGCTTCAGTGTGCTGCGAGAGGAGAGCGGTTGAGTGGGAGCCATAAAAGCCCTGGTGGCCCCAAGTGGCTCAATAGACTCGCACTATTAAAGGGGTGGCTTTGCGGCACTGGCTGTAAGTGCCGTTAATGCAGGGCTGTAACTACAGCCCAGTGTAAGGGGCTTTGCCCCCACTGCCAAATGCAATGGGCGCCACAGGGAAGCCATCACTCCTGCCACCTCTGGCTGCGGCAGGGGGAATCGCGTCCTCTGATGTGGCTGGAGGCTGGGGGAGGATCCTTCCCCTGCTGCGGCTGCAGGCTGTAGGGGGAATCCTTTCCCTCCCACAGCAGGAGGCTGCATGGGTAGTGTTACCAGATACCAAAGCATGGAAAGGACAGGGAAGTATGAAAAGGAGGACATTGGAGGACACATGGAGAAAATGTACTATTAATGTAATATTTTCTGTTTTTAGGGGACCCTGGAATGTTTCCCCTTAAAAATAAGGTGTTCCAGGGCATTCCAGCATACTTTAACCCCTGTGAGTAAAAAGCCAGACAAAATCATGTATTTTTACTATGCCTGCCAGACAGAGGGCATGAAGGGGAAAAGGAGGAGATGTCCTCCTTTTGCCTGACATCTGGTAACTCTATGCAGAAAAGCAACTATTGAGCACATGACAATAAATCAGAGACAGAGGAGGGTTGAGCACTGGTGGGTCTGAGAGAAAGAGAATCATAGAATCCTAGGGTTGGAAGGGACCTCATAGGTCATCTAGTCCAACCCCCTGCCAGAGGCAGGACCACTCCCACTAAACCATCCCAGTCATGGTTTTGTCCAGCCAGGCCTTAAACACCTCCAAAGATGGAAAAAGAAAGAGAAAGAGAAAGAGAAAAGTAGTAATGGCAGAGGGGAGCTTGAAGCAGAAGCAGAGTAAGTAGCATACAAAGGGTAATAGGTGAAGGGCTTTGTTAACTAAAAGTCACTTTGCTGAGTGTGATGGGGTGGGGAAAAACTTTGCTTGTTATCTTGTTTAGTTGTTTTCCCCTCCTCTGTACTGATAGTTTTGCCGGTATTTTCTGTATGTTCCATTGCTCCATTCCATCTTCTGGAAAGGAAATGGGGATTAAAGAGCATTAACTCACTGCTGGTTTGTGTTAAATGCCAAGAAAATATCGTACTTCCAGGATAGAGGCTGCTATACAAAGTCAGGGAAGCTGCACACAGCCTGCAACCCAAACCGTATTTAGAGGGCTGCCTGTAATTGCCAGTAGAGGGAGGAAAGGAGAGGTTTTTGCTTTACACCCTGCAGCTATACCAATGTTACCGAATGATTCTCCACTTCCTGATAGGGTGACATAACAAAAATAAATCCATTGGCCTTTAAGTGCCACAGGACTCCTTTCTTTATAGCTTTATTGGTGCATGAGGATCGTTAATACATGCTGGGCTGTGGGAAAAGAAAGCTAGTGGCATTGCTCTGCTATGTAGTTATGAGGAAGCTATCTCCCTTTTCTCTGACTTATACTGAGGAGCTGGGGAGTAAAGCATCTCTGTGGAAGCTTTTTACTTATGCTGCTTACATACATACACATTTTTTTTCCTTCCTACCAGAGCTCCCAGTCAAACTGTATTAAATTAGCTACTCTCTGGGCAGCTCTTCCCCTGGCCAGATTGACAGAATGCACTGCATCTGGCAGTCACTGATCTTCTCAAAAGCATTTGCAAAATGGATATTTTAAAATGAAAGCAAACATTTAGATTCTTTTAACCACATCATGAGGAGGAAGCTTTAATAAACTTTATGCACCCAAGCTTAAAAATTCTGGATTATATATTTAAAAATAACAGCTATGATGCTGGGGAGGTAACAGGGAGGTTAGCATCTGAGGAAGTGATATCGTCTCCCACGAAAGCTCATGCAAAAAAAAAAATCTGTTAGTCTTAAAGTGCCATACAGCTCCTTGTTGTTTTTTTACTGGACTAGACTAACACGGCTATCCCTTTTGAAATTGTTTATGTCCTATCCTCTTTGTAAGATGCAGGAATAAAAACCTTTTAGAAAGTTCAGATGTTCTGTTCAGATGTTGATTGTGCAGTTCTGTTCACAAAATCATCCCATTTGTACTTACTTATGCAAGTAGTCCCATTTATTAAAACAAGGTTTTGTAGAATTATGCTCTGTTTTTTGTTTGATTTTCTAACTTGAAAGCAAAACACCACTTCTGGGATTCCCTCTGAGACCTTTTACACTCATTTTATCCAGATTAGTTTGTCCGGTTCAGGGGGAATACTTTCTCCAGTTCTCTGGGATCCAAAAACTCTGTTAGAACCTGGCCTTGTCAAAAAGGTTTCTTTGGCATTTCAAAGAGCTGTGCCTGAGGTGATGAAGTTCAGGTGTAGAGGGGTAGATGAGGAAGCAATCCAAGATACATAATTATAAAACAGATTATATACATATTGCAAAATAGACCAACACATGTTCATTACATTCTGATAGTTTATTAATTGTGTGAACCAGGCCGCACGCGCACACGCGCGTGCGCGTGTGTGTCAATCAGAGAGAGTGTGTGAGAGAGAGAATTGGCCTAATAAGCAAAGCAAAGCTGCTAGTTTATAACATTTTATCATTCTTCTGCTTTCTATCTAGTGTATATAGAGATATGTTTGTAAAACATTATAATTTAGAGATACTCTCTCATAATGGGAACGTATGTGGGAACATAGGAGCCCCGTGGCAGCTTCCCTACTCTGCAAGCTGGGCTAGAAGCTGGGCAGCAGCTACTTCCAGCTTGCCTGTGTCCCGAGGTTGGTAATGCTAGCAAAACACTTAAATCAAAAGGACTTCTCGAGGTATGAATTATAAAAACAAAGGAAAACTGGAAGATTAAAAAAAAAAGTGTTTTCTACATGTGTAGAAGTAACAGGAAGAGAAGCAAAACCAGTAAGGAAAATGACGAGAAAAAAGGTATTATATTTTTATATAACTAGGGAACAAAAGGTGAACATTTTGGGCATGTCAACACACACTGTTTAAATCGAAATAACGGTGGTTAGTTTCATTTAAAAAATGGTAGGTCCACATGATGTTCCCTTATTTTGAAATGAGGAGCTCCCTCATTTTAATATAAGGAAAGTCATATCGGTATGATAAAAGCTAGTATTATATCAATATGATGGTTAAATCGAAATTGTTATTTCAAAATAACACAGTAGGGACATGTTACTTTGATTTAACTAATAAATCAGTTTGACACTTTTTGCCCTTCTCCTTCCCAGGTGCTTTTCTTTTTCTATATATTGGGTGGGAGCATGGCCCTTCTAGAGGGCCACGTTGCTACACCTCCCATGGTGCCTCTCTCCCAAATCAAAATAGCAAGTCCTGTCCATGGACATGCTATCTCAATTTGAAGTTCTAGGGGGGACCTGTTAAATGGATTTAACTTAAATCAGTTTAATGATTTTATATCAATTTTATTAAATCAAGATAAGTTAAATCAATTTAACTGTGTAAGTATGGACATGGCCTTTGTGACTATAATCCACTAACACTAATAGTTCTGCAAGTAGTACACCTGAGGGAATTCCGTGTCACCATGCAGTGTAGAAGTTGTGTAGAATTAACATTCTGCTCAGAATTTCCCTTTTCAGCTGCAGAAGTGGTGCTGCGGAGCTGCTGGATGCCACAAGGGGGTGCTAGGCTCAGCGGAATCTAACTTTCCAGTTTGCAAATAGAAGACTTTACCAGGATGAGGGAGCTGAAGGGTTCTCAGCAGCTGTAGTTCCTGGTATGCCCTGCAAGGAGTAGGTAGCATGGAGAAAACTCTATGCAAGACTGGAACCCAGAGTCAGGCTTTTTCTCCCTCTGGGAAGGGAGGGCTACAAGTGTCTGAGATGGAGGGGCCTGCAACTGGGCTCTAAGGGTAGGAGGTGTGGATGTCTGGGTTGACGGGTGTACTGTGCCTTCACTCTGAAGGAGGAGGGGGTGCAAGAGTCTGGATTAAGGATGCTCTGCAACTTGGCTCTGGAGGATAGGGGGTGAGGATATCTGGGCTGGGGTGAGAGTGGCCCCTATGGCTGAGCACCGGAGAAGAAGAGATGTGAGTGGTGGGGTGGGGAGCTCCGGTCTGGGTGGTAGGGCGTACATGTGTCTGTCCCCTTGACTGGGCTCTAGGAGGGAGGCAGCAGAGAAACAGGAAATAGGCTGTCATAGAAATTTCTTTAACTCTCTACTCCTGAGGGTATTTTTTTGTCTATCTGTCTGTATTGGCCAGGTCTAAACCAGTGAACTTATAACAGGATAGATGAACTGATGCAGCCGCACTGCTGTAAGATCATTTGTGTAGTTACTTTAAGAAATAAACATATGATGAGTGGCAGTAGCCAAGATACTCCCCAGCTGACCTAGCACTGTGCACACTATTGCTTTTCTCAGTGAAACTTATGTTGATCAGGGATTATATTTTTCAAAGCAAAGCGACATAAGATTTTGCCAACATAGGCCTGGTCTACACTCAGAACTCAGGTCAAAGTAGTGCCGCTTACATCAACATTCAAGACCATGCATCTATGCTCATGTGGCTGTAAAGTCAAACTAACTGCTGCCGTAAGTCAGTGTGGTAACACCAGCCCCAAAGGAGGTGTACAATTTTGTTCATTTTTAATAATGTGATTTAACATCAGTGTAGACAGAGAGCAGTATAATCTAATGTTACTGGCCTCTGGGATCTATCTCAGAATTCCCTATTCTTGCAGTTCTGTCCTTCCTAGTATGCTGCACCTTGACCACATTATCAGCAAATAACCCCTCCACTGTCTGCAGCCCTGAGAAGGTTTGAATTTGATTTCCTGCTTGGGCAGTGTGGAGAGCTTTTCACTTGACCGGATATGGTGATCAAGCACAGCAAATGTGCCCCAGGCCCTTTTTCTGGGCAGCAACAGCCCTGATGGGACCAAGATCGGACACACAGCAAGAGATGCTGTGGATCATGCAGGATCAGTCTGACATGCTGCTGCACCTGGTTGAGCTACAGGAAGAACAGCATTTGAAAGGGTATGTCCACACACACTCCTTATTTCGAAACAACAGAGGTTGTTTCGAAATAAGGAGTGCCATGGCCACACGACGCACGGCCATTTCGAAAGAAGCAAACCGCTTCTTTTGAAATGGCCTTGGTCTTTGCGAAATAACTTAAACCCCGTTACCTGTCGATACAGGGTTGTTTCGAAACAAAGGTTTCGAAACAGCCCTGTTCGGACATGTTGTTTGGGAACAAAGCGTTCCGAGACAACATGTGCCCCTGCTTAGCACCCTGGGAGGAAGGGCTGACCCCTCAGCACCCTGGCCAGGGTGCTGAGGGGTGTCCACGGGCTGGGGGGGGGCAGGGCTGCACCGCACGCTGCCGGTGCCTGCAGGGGACTGAAGGCACCAGCGGAGTGCCGCGCGGCCCCGCGCCTCACCTGGCTGG
>ML681979.1:6105901-6126922 GCA_007922195.1 Podocnemis expansa
GGATCTTCTCCCACGAAAGCTCATGCAAAAAATAAATGTGTTAGTCTTAAAGTGCCACACAACTCCCTGTTGTTTTTTCACTGGACTAGACTAACACGGCTACCCCTTTTAAAATTGACATAAATTATGGAGCCAAACATGACAAACCCAAAACAATTGTGTAGCTCTATTTTCAACAAAACAACTCATTCAGTAGTATCATCTTTAATGAACCCTCAAGATCATTACATGGTGTCAGAAGATGGTGAATAAGTTTGGAAACTAAAAAGACTTGGAGAAAAAGTCCTGCATTTGCACCTGAAAACAGAAAAACATCAGGGATCTCTGAAAACAAAGAAAGCCTTCAGCAAGTAAGTGTAAGCTCTAAACATGGATGTTTTACAAGCTCCTTCACCTCTCCAAATGTCTGATAATGTTGCAGAAAACTGGCTGAAGTTTAAGCAGCTATTTCAGTTGTATTTGTCTGCCATTGGAGCACAGAACAAAGATGAAAACCAGAAATCATGTATATTTATGCATGCTGTTGGGGAGGAGGCACTGGATGTATATAATAACTGAATTTCAAGATGGTGAAAGCATGAATTTAAACACTATACTGACTAAGTTTGAGGAATATTGCTTGCCAAAAATGAATGTGAGTTTTGAGAGGCATAGATTTTTGACATGCATGCAAAAACCGGATAACACCATAGACCAATATGTTACAGAATTAAGGAAACTCAGTAAAAGCTGTAACTTTGGTGGCTTGGCAGAGTCTCTGATCAAAGACAGACTCATTTGTGGCATTACAGACATGTTAAGAGAGACTGCTCACTACTCTGAGATCTCTTTGAATGAAACCCTTCAAATATGTAGGGCCACTGAAATGGTAAAAACACAAGTAAAAGAGCTGAATTCACCAGAAGGGACAGTGCATGCACTTAGACAAATAGCATATAGCCAGAGTGGTTCAAATCACAATATAGAACCAACCCCTGCTATCAGGAAGACTGGGTCCAGACAGTCTTGTGGCAAGCGTGGATCACGGCATGGTCCCAAACAGTGTTTTGCCTATAGGAAACTCTGTCATAACTGTGGGAAACTTAATCATTTTGCAAACTGCTGCAGATCCCAAAGGTGTAAAAATCAAGTGCATTTAGTTACTGACAGTGAGACTGAGGAGTGCTTTCTAGATGTACTGGGATCAAGCAAACCTAGTGAGAGGGACTGGATACTGCCTCTGTCAGTGAATGGAACAGTCATTCCACTGAAACTAGACACAGGAGCTCAGGTTAACATTCTACCTGCAAGAGATTATGAGAGACTGAGAATAAGACCCAAGCTGGGACCAACAAACATAAAAGTAACTAGGTATTCTGGAACAAATATACCTGTGCAGGAACGCTGCTACACTAGCATTAACCTTGGGTTGTACAGGTTGCTTTTCATTGCAGTGCCACAGGAGGTGACACCAATTTTGGGCCTAGCTGCCTGTGAGAAACTGAATCTGGTAAAAAGGGTGCTCTCACTACAACATAGGCCTGCATCTGGCTATGAGGCACTCCTTGAAGAATATCAGGACCTGTTTCAGGGATTGGGTTGCTTGCCAGGTGAGCATACAATTCTCATAAACAAGCAGATCCCTCCAGTTATTCATCCATGTAGAAAGGTGACATTTGCACTCTGTGATAAACTCAAGGCTGAGCTTGAAAGGATGGAAGCAATGCAAGTACCGTATATCATCACGTATAAGCCAAGAATTTTGTGCCTGAAAATTGGCTTCAAAACAGGCACTCGGCTTATACTCAGGAGAATACGGTAGACAACCCCAGGCAGCCCTTTCCCTGACCAGGCAGCAGGCTGGAGCCCCAGTGTTGCCAGGCAGCCATCTTGGGCCATTGGCTGGGGCTGGGGCTGGAGGAACGAAGGGACCCCTGGCATCTGGAGCGGCCAAGTAAGCAGGTCCTGGGCGGGGGGGTTAGCGTGGACTTTGAGGGGGGATTCAGGGAGGCCAAGGAAGTGGCAGCAGGGACTGGAGGTTGGGGAGGGGGTCAGGGTGTTGGGGAATGTGATGGGACAGCCGGGAGGCTTTTGGGGAGGTCGGGGTTCAGGGAGGCCAGGGAAGGGGCAGCAGGGCTTGGGCATTTGGGGGAGGGTCAGGGAATCCGGGGAAGGTGGCAGGAGGACCCAGGGTTTCTGGGGAGCCCAGGGAAGCAGCAACAGGGACCGGGGATTGGGGAGGGGGATGGCAGGCTGGTAAGAGTGGCAGCAGTTGTTGGGGGGTGAGGGGAAAGGGGTGGAAAGGGTGTTGGGGAACAGGGGAGCAACAGCAGGGAACTGAGAAGGGAGCAGGGGGGCCACAGTGATGAGCCAACAGGGCAGCAGTGGTGAAGGGGAGAGAAGGGGGGCAGCAATGAGGGAAGAGGCAGACTGGGGGGCAGCAGGAGGTAGCAGTGAGGAGGGGGCAGTAGGAGGAGCAGGGGGCAGCAATGAGAAATGGGGGAGTAGGGGGCAGTAGGAAACTGAGAAGTGAGCAGGCGTAGCAGTGAGGAAAGAGCAGAGCAGGGGGGCAGCCGGGGTGACAGCAGTGAGGAAAGGGCAGAGCAGGTGGGAGCAGGTGGGCAACAGTGAGGAAAGGGTGGAGCAGGGAGGCAACAGCAGGAAACTGAGAAGTGAGGAAAGGGCACAGCAGGAGGGCAGGAGTGAGGAATGGACAGCAGGGGAGGCAAAGGAAGAGCAGCAGCAGTGATTTTGGGGGCGGGGAAGCTGTCAGAAACTCCAGAGGAAGCCAGCAGCAGTGGTTGGGTGGTTAGGGGCCAACGCCAAAGGGGGACCTCGGCTTATACCCAGGTCACCAATATTAGCTTCTTGTTTGGGCTCAGAATTGGGGGGTCAGCTTATGCCCAGATCAGCTTATACCCGAGTATATATGGTAATAAAAAACATAGAGGAGCCAACGAAATGGGTGAGCTCCCTAGTCGTAGTACAAAAAAGTAATGGCCAGCTATGCATATACTTAGATCCCAGAGACCTCAACACAGCTATACAAAGAGAACATTTCAAACTACCAACTAGAGAAGA
Organism: Podocnemis expansa; assembly: GCA_007922195.1. Taxonomy (NCBI): domain Eukaryota; kingdom Metazoa; phylum Chordata; order Testudines; family Podocnemididae; genus Podocnemis; species Podocnemis expansa. The sequence goes on from ML681979.1 coordinate 6,108,962, forward strand.
GATTATGGCTCAATTTGCAAATACTCAATATTTCAGTAAATTGGATGCATCCTCTGGATTTTGGCAGCTAAAATTAACAGAGGAAAGCTCAAAATTATGCACATTTAATACTCCTTTCGGAAGATGCAGATTTTTATGCTAACCCTTCAGTATAGCTTCAGCACCAGAGGTGTATTGCAAAACTGTACACATGATCTATGAACATATTAGCGGTGTGGACACCTCCATGGATGACATCATCATCTGGGGCTCTACAAAAGAGAAGCATGATCGTCGGCTTCGGCAAGTGTTGGATGGAACTAGAGCCACAAAACTGAAACTAAATAAGGACAAATGTGGGTTAGGAGTTAGAGAACTGACTTTTATAGGGGACATTGTTTCCCATGAAGATGTAAAACCAGATAAGAGGAAGATTTCAGCCATTGAAATGATGCCACGTCCCCAGTCAAAGAAAGATGTTCAATGGTTCCTGGGAATGTTTAACTATCTTGGAAAATTCATACCCAATCTTTCTGCCAAGGCGGCACCATTAAGACAACTCCTACAGGACAAAAATGAATGGTGCTGGGATGTTGCACAGGAGGAATCATGGAGAAGTTTAAAACAAGATTTGATACAAGAATCAGTAATGAAATATTTGGTCCAGAGAAGCCTATTAAAATTTCAGCGGATGCATCACAGTCTGGGTTGGATGCAGTGATTTTTCAAAAACATGAAGATTGCTGGCAACCTGTGGCATATGCATCCAAATCACTGACTAACTGCAGAGACTAGATATGCTCAGATTGAGAAGGAGCTTTTAGGAATCTTGTTTGCCTGTGAGAGACTTAATCAGTGTATTTATGGACAGAGAGTGGAAGTTGAAACAGATCACAAGCCCTTGATTGCATTATTTAACAAACCACTAAATGACTATACCTTAAGGATTCAAAGAATGATGATCAAATTGCAGAAATACAATTTATTGGTGACCTAAACACCTGGCAAATTTATGTTCACTGCAGATGCACTTTCCAGAGCAGTAGCACCCATGGCACCTGAGAAGACACTGGAAACAGAAGTGCAAGCCTATGTAGATATGATTGTGAGTGCAAATCCCATAACTAACAGAAGACTGCAATGCATAAAAGAAGAGACTGAGAAAGATGAATCACTGGGACTTCTCAAAGAAGTGATAATTAGAGGATGGCCTGAAATAATAAGCAGTTGCTCTCTCTCAGTGGTTCCCAACCTGTTCTCTGCTGTGGCACACCTTGATACCTTTAAATTTTTCAAGGCACACCCCCATTAAAAACTCATGAATATTCAAATCAGCTCAAAATAACATGAATATTTATGAACCATGGCACAGCTGTTCGGAAATGCTGCTACGTGGTGTAGTGGTAGCAGAGCAGGGATGGCAAGACAGAGGAGGTCAGAAGTTATTTGCAATGACAGGAATGATTGTTGGGAGCAGAACAGGGCAGGGGGAGGGCCAGCGCAACCCAGTAAACCTGGTAAGCATTGCAGGGGAGTGCTGGCACCTGCTCTGCTTGCAGAGGGGCACCAGAAATGGCAGCACCGTTCCTGGGCAGGGGTGGCCAAAGAGGACAAGGGCAGCCATGTGGGGAATAGCACAAAGGTGCCAAGAGAGGAGAGGGGAAGGGACAACAGGAGTGGCTTTGTGGGGTGGCAAGGGGAACCTGGGGAGTGGGAAGGTACGGCAGGGGAGCACGACACAGCAGCCACTTCCCCCTTTCTCCACAGTGGCTCCCTGCCACCCAGGGAAATCTTCATCCCACTGCTGCTCCCTCCCACCCCAGTGGGTCCTGTCCTCCCCTCTCCCAGCCCCCTGCTGCCTGTGACGGACCTTCCCATCACTGTAGGGGCCAGAACTAGCCTTCCAGGCCCCAGCTCAGCCCCCCAGCTACGCACACCCCCAACCAAACAGCCACTCCACAAACTCAGCTATACACCCTCTGCTACACATCCACTCCCACCCACCTCTTCTACACATATACTTCCTGCCCCACACAACTCCCAGCAGCCCCCCTCAAAGTCCTTAACTTGGCTGTTTGCAGGCTGGCTGACAGGCTGGGAGCTGCTTCCCTGCCACAAACTAGTTTTGTGGGGTCCCCTGAAAGGCTCACTATTGGCCACCGCTGCTACCTTCCCTGTGGCCCCAGTCCCCCCCTGCAGCCCTAACCACCCCACACGACTCCTTTTTTGTTTTGCTGAACTGAACTAACATGACTATCCCTCTGGAACTCGTAAATTATTCTTGGGTATGATATTTTTAAAGATCTTACCTTCATGAAGCTTGTAAGTTGTTCATCTTCCACTTAACATAAATGACCCAATGCTGAACTACAAAGTTAAAATGAACATTTTAAAATGTTTTTAAAAGTATGAGCATTAATTAATAAATAAAAAGTGGTAACATTAATGATGGCTCAAAAATAACAAATACCACATTTAAAATTTTGGCAGTCAAATCTTACAAATGTTTCATATAGGCTTGGGTTTATGTGCACTAGACATTTAATACAAATAATTATACTAAATAAAAATAAGTAAAAAACAGTTCCTAGTGTGTAGCTATAAATGAAAAACACCAAATTTCAGTGAAATTCTCTGAAGTACTCAAGTACTCTTGCCTCCTCAAAAATATTAAATAGTAAGTACAGAAGAAGCTAAAAAATTACTTACAAAAAAAAAGATATAGCACAGACATCACACACAGCTGTAATGATTGTCTAAGAAGGCAGCACTGTATTTATATGTAGCAGCCTATATGGACTTACCTGGTAAACTGATCTAACCAAAGCCAAACTAAAAATTGTCACAAAGTCAAAGGAAAAGGCAAAAGAACATGTAAAAAAAGAAAAGGAAAAGGCAATGTTTCAGAAAATTAAAAAATGGCAAAATAAATGGCCACACTGGGGAATTAAAAGCTGAGCCCAAGGGAAAATCCCTACTGTTGTGCTGTCTGCTGCTTGCTCCTGCTTTTTTAGCATGTCAATGTGAAGGTGATGGGCAGATAATGGTGAAATCTGCAATTCAGACGAAGCACAGATCCTAATGATAGTTTGCCTTGATGAGCCAAGAGTGAAAAGTGCTTAGGCTTCCAGCCCTACTAGCTCTGCTAGATGGGAAAAATTTCTATATTTTTCTATATTTTCATTTCTGTCCACCAAATTGAGGACAGACCCCTTATTGCTTGGGGGCCTAGGAGGCTGCCTGCTTCTTCTACCCCAAAAGCTGCCACTGCTTTTTGCCAGCCCTGCACAGCCCATGTGGCTGGGCTGAGCAAGGAGGGAGCTCTAACTCTATCTCTCCCAGATTCTCACAGCAGACTTTGGGTGTTGCTGTGGCACACTGGTTGGGAACCACTGCTTTAGGTATAAGAGACTATTGGAAGTGCATATATGAACTGACTGTGGTAGATGATTTTTAAAGGTGGTAAGGTGATAATTCCACGGAGCCTCCAAAAAGATATGTTACAGAAGATTCATGAAGGTCACTTAGGAATTGAGAAGTGCAAAAAACGCGCACAAGAGGTCATGTATTGGCCACGGATCAATCATGACATTACTAAGGTGGTAAAAAACTGCTTTTCATGCTTGAAAGACAGGCCATGCCAACAGGCAGAGACACTGAGACCCCATCCTGTTCCACAGAGACCTTATGAGAAGGTAGGTGTGGATTTATTTACCTGGCATTCCAAGGATTACTTAATAGTCACTGATTATTACTCTTTATATCCAGAAATTTGCACACTGAACAGTACTAATATTAATTCAGTAATCACTGGCATGAAAGGAATTTTCTCCAGATATGGAATTCCTGATGAGGTCTTCAGCAACTATGGGCCACAATTTTCAAATGCAGAATTCAAGCAATTTGCTTCAGACTGGGATTTTCATCATGAAACCTCCAGTCCAAACTATCCCCAATCAAATGAACTGGTGGAAAGGTCTATGCATACTGTGAAGAACCTGATGAAAAAGGCTTTTGAAAGTGGAGGTGATCTGTATATAGCAGTGGTTCCAAACCTTTTCTATGTTGTGGCACACCTTGATACCTTCAAATTTTTCAAGGCACACACCATTAAAAACTCATGAATATTCAAATTAACTTAAATTAATTATGAATATTCATGAACCATCTCACAGTGTTTTGGAAATGCTGCTGTGTGGAGTAGTAGGGGTAGCAGAGCAGGGGTGGCAAAACACGGGAGGTCAGGAGTTGTGTGCAGTGGCAGGAGTGAGTGTGGGGAGCAGAGCAGAGCAGGGGTGGCAAAAGAGGACAAGGGCAGCCATGTGGGGAACAGCACAAGAGTGGAGAGAGAAAGGAGAACAAGAGTGGCCTTGTGGGGGGGCAGGGGGAACCTGAGGAGTGGGAAGGCAGGGCAGGGGAGCATGGCACAGTACCCACTTCCCCTCCTCCACAGTGGCTCGCTGCCACCCAGGGCAAATCCGCACCCCACTGCTGCTCCCTTCCACCCCAGTGGGTCCTGTCCTGCCCTCCCCCATCCCCCTGCTGCCTGTGATGGACCCTCCCATCACTGCAGGGGCCAGAACTAGGCCTCCAGCCCCCAGCTACACCCCCCCACACACACAGAGCCATCTCACAACCCCAGCTACACACCCGCTGCTACACATTTGCTCCCACCTACCTCTGCTACATACACAAACGTGCCCCACACAACAGCAGCCCTCGCCCCCAAAGCCCTTACCTGGGCTGTCTGCAGGCTGGCTGACACAAGCTGCTCCACTCCGCAGGGGGAGATTCACACACTCCCAGCCTCCCGCCCCTCTCTGCTGGCTGGGCTTAAGGTGAAACCACCGAAACACTGCTTTCTGACTGCTTGTGCTATTTTTAGGGGGACTCCTGGAACTCCATGTTCGGATGCCTTCCTCTATTTTTAGGGGGGCCAGAAGGCTGCCTGCCTAAAAATATGGGGTCCCAGAACTGCATTCCAGTGCCTTCCCCCTTACTTCATCCCCTGCTTTTTCCCAGCCCTGCACAGCCCACATGGCTGGGCTGAGCAGGGAGGCAACTTTAACTCCAGCTCTCGGGGATGCTCACGGCACACTTTGGGTGTTGCCGTGGCATCCCGGTGAACTGGTTGGGAACCACTGGTATACAGCATTGCTGGTCTACTGAAGTACACTCCTGGGGAATTGCTTTTCTCCGGCTCAGCTGTTAATGGGAAGAAGGATTAGATCTAATTTACCTATTACTGACAAATTGCTGCAATCTCAGAACAATGCTAACATTTGGAAGGTGAAAGAAAACCAGAAGTGGAAGTGTAACCTGCTAGGTGGACTCAAATGCATTCACCTGCCCCTCTCCAGTGCCCCACAGAGAAACCTCTGCAGAAAGCAGTTGGTGAGCCAGGATCCAGTCTGTTCAGGACTCACAGCGAAGACTGCTCAGAGTTCCCATCCCACATTAAACTACCACTCAGCATAAACATAACAATGAACTTTATTAACTAACTAAACACACCTTATCCTAAGGAACCATAATAAATTTAAACAAAATAGCAAGAAACCCAAGAGTCCCAAAGTTCAGGTGGAGTCACTCTTATATCAATTGCAGTCCTTTAAGTCCTTGAGGCTGGAATGCAGAACGTAAGCAATCCTCATCCTCTCTAGCTGCAGGAATCTTCAGGCAGATGCCATGCAGTCCTTTCTTCCTCCTGTGTAGCCAGCACCATGCAATCAGGTCACTGGCCATCCAACTCTCAGTTCCACTGCAGACAGCTCCCCTGTAAAGCAGTCCAAAGCAGGGAGAAAACATCCTGCAGTCCACTCTTGCTCAGCTCCTTTCACTGAGTCCCTTAGCCAATGTACTCTGCAGCTCTCTGTTTGCTCCTCTCCGGCTTCTCTCTTCAGATTTCTCACTGGCCATGCAGCTCCAACACAACAATAAAATTTGTAGAGCATGCTCAATATGCTACCACACCCTCTAACCAGAAAGTTCTGGCTTCTGGGCTGCAAAATCTGCCCAGCAACATAACCCAGCCATAAGGGATCCCTGAAAGAGATTGCACCTTTTTATGCACATGGGTTACAGAAGCAGGAATATTATTTTGATAGAAGGGCTCGTGATCTTCCATCCCTTAACTCAAGCGATAGAGTGTGCCTGAGGAATCACTCCTCTAATACCTAGGGACAAAGAGGTACTATTAAAAAACAGCTGCATCCATGGTCTTATGTGGTCCACACAGATCAAGGGGACACATTTCAACATAATCAACAGGATCTACAACTTATTCCAGAAAGTTCCAACACCGTGGAAGTTGAGGTAGTTTCTGGCATGCCTCTCCTGACTGATCCGATATCTTCAACGCATGGTAATGAAACTGTCTGGGAACAAGAGAACTTAGACCTGAACGAAGGACTAGTACTGAGAAGATCTAGTTGAGTCATCAAGCATCCAGAAAGACTCATAGAGACTTGCTAGGATATGTAAGGGAAATGGGTGGTAAAGACTCACTTGAGAGTGATGAGCTAGTAACTTCTCCTCTCTAGGTAGTTCAGATCCTGGGTTTATGACTGTTCTTCTGCATATTCTTTTTAGATAGCTATTATGTGTTTGTTAGTGCATGACTTATTAGCTAGCTTTTATATGTATCTAAGTGTTTACTTCTTTTCCTTAGGGGGGGGAAGATGTGGTGATATGCTTGTAGAAGGTTGTAAATTTAGACACACTCCCTAGCATGGCCCAGTGTTTGTGTAAATTGGGAGATGTGTCCCGGAGAAGATCTAACATGGCTGCTCCCATGTACACACCTGGATACCTGTCTGTATGATTGAAGTTCTATTCCTTGCTCTTTCAGTAGTATCATCTTTAATGAACCCTCAAGATCATTACAGTGCCTAAAGAAATTGTATAACTTTGAACTGTAGATAGTGACTGGTGGGCCAGAAGAGTGGTCATTACAGTCAGCACCCCAGAGTGCGGACACCCTAGTCCTGTCCTGAGAGACCACAATGAGTGGGGGTTGAGCCCCCAGAAATTCTGGGGCCTAACCTTGTTGGGGTTACAGGGACTCCTCCACACAGGAGATTGGGAGGGGAGCATTTGAGGTCAGGCAGTCCTCTGGGTAAAGGAAGTGGGAGCAGGGATCTAGATCCTTTTGCTACCCACCTTCACTGGGGTGTTATACAAGCCTGGAAAGTTCCCCACAATAGCGGGCCCATCCCCCTGCTTACACATGCAGGCATTTTGTTATTTCAAAATAAGTGTTTTCTTATTTTGAAATGACAAAGCACTATTTAGAAATAATAAAACCTGCTTCTATTTCAAAATAGTGCTTATTTTGAAAATATTAATTTGAAATAAGCCATTCTAAGCCACAGAATAGGCTTATTTCAAAATGATGGCCCTATTCTTTTGCCTGCCTTCCCCTATTTTGAAATAGAGAGTCTTCACTGGACTCCTACTTTGAAATTATAAATTCAAAATAGTTCTAATTTGAAATAGCTATTTCATATTAAAATTGAAATAATTATTTTGAAATAACTTTGTCAGTGAGTTTAGCTTTGACATGTAGCACTGAAAACATTTATTTGTCAAAATCATTGTCAGTGTCATCTCCATCTATGGCTGCACTACTTGAGATATTGTCAACTTGATCCCCCTCTGTGCTAGTGGCACCCTCAAACATTTCTATATAAGGGAGGTGGCTGGCTAGACATTGTTAAGTTTGTGAACAACTTGTCTTTCAACATGTACCTTTGATTAGCTGAAGAATTGTTTTGAGAGCATATTGTATGTCATGCATAACTGGAGTGATCAATCCATCCCTTCAAGAGCCATATCTGTCTAATAGGGAGGATAGTTTTAGATGTACTTGATCATAATTTTGCTTAAGTCTGAATGTTGGCAAGTTCATGTATTTCTTCCCCAGTTCAGTGCTACAGACTTCATCTTTGCCCTTATCAAGAATGAGCTGCATTATTGTAGTTCTTTTTTATCAGCCAGTGTCTTGTCAAGCAGATCCCAACACTGTAAACAAGTATTTGCTGCTAAGGCTGTGTCTACACTAGCAAATTAGTCCAGACTAATTTGAATCCTTTCTACAATAACTTTTGGGTAGTTCAAACTATAGTTCAAAGTAATCAAAAGTTAGTTTGAACTAGTTAGTTTGGATGGATAGTCCAAACTAACTGCTTAGTTCGAACTTATTTCAAAGTTTAGTTCAAACTAGTGTGATGGAGACATTCTAGTTCAAATTAAATAAGTTTGCACTAGCAGTTAGTTCAAACAAAACAAGTTTTTTTTTTAGTTTGAACTAACTTCTAAGAAGTTAGTTCAAACTATAGAAAGTGCGGCTAGTTCGAACTAACTTTGAACTGCTTAGTTCAGAAAACATAGCCTAAATGGCTGAGTGCAGCACTTACATGCTGTTTGTGATCCTCACATTGACTTTGTATGGGGGCGGTTATTAAATCAATTATTATTCTTACTTATAAAGCCTAACATGATCTAGCACAAACAATGCAGAATTCTCAAACTCAAGCTACCCTTTAGATTGCTAGTTGTGTCCAAGTCATATTTTTTTTCTTCTTACATGGTAGTCAGGATTTATATACTATGCCCTTTCTTTCTAGAATGCTCTGACATTGCACTCATGGATATTCCCACTTGATAGGGGGTTTAGAAATCAGTTAAAACTTTTTTTAAAAAAACACTAAATGTAGTTGGGTTCATTGTAGAATAAAGTTTTGTGGATGATTCTGGCTTGTTTGCCTATAAGAATACTTTGCTGAATGATTTATGTGACTCTCCATTCACTGTTTTACTCATGAAATGTATGCCGCTTCATTGTTCAGTTGTTGATTTTTCCATTGGTGATTTGCAGTGATGTACTAAATGTTTCATTTTGTCTATTGACAATATTTTATTGTATATGTTAAGAATAGCATGATGTTTAGAAACTGGGAATAATTACAGTATAAACTTCTCACATTAACACTATAAAGAAATAGATAAAAAATTTCTTAATCTTCAGGTACTATAGATTATTAATTGCAATGTAGCTTCACACTGCTTGTGTTTTGTATGGATGAATAAAACTGCACCACTCTGAGATCATTCCTTTACTCTGTATATGTTTCTGCCATGTGGCCTGTGTCTGAGTTAGATACTGATCCTGAAGACATGCATGTGAGTAATTTTATGCATATACCTAATTATTTTCAGGTTTGTCTTAACCAAAGAGGAAGACGTCTAGTGACATAAATTACAGTACAAAGTTTAAAAGAGATAGTGTCTCTTAATCAGCTCGGTGTTTGTAAATTGGGAAGAAAGTTTTAGATTGCAGGAGGCAGTATAAAACCCCCATCATTTACAAAACCATTTTACAAAAAGTATAAAAGTTTGAAAGAAATGCCATAGCTTTGTAACTGTACAAAGGGCAGAAATAATAGCTGTAGCATCTGACACCATGATCAGTTAACTATCACCCTTATGTGATGAGACATCCACCATTCTATACCTCCTCTTTTCAGACATTTTTAAAAATCTAAAATCAACATCTTTCCCATACTCTTCTGCTAAACATATTGCTTTTATTTACATAAAAGTTTGAGAAAATCAGCTATCCTAAACCTCTAAACATTTTATATAAGAAACCAGGCATGGGGATAAGAGAACTCACATTGATGTTGGGGGAACTCCGAAGACTGACATCTTTTTTTCAGTGAAAAAGTTTTTATTAATTCTGTATTAGCTTTCATGATTTAACATTAGCAAGCATTTGTCATACAGAAACTGCATCTTTCTGAAGTTTGATTTCTCCTGTTATCTTGCCAAATTTGTAATCACTTTTTTCAGGCACCAGAAACAGGTTTAAAAAAACTATAAAAAGCATTGGGATGATTACATATTTTGGTGATATTTTGTAGCACTACTTGCAAAGCAATGGTTTTTTTTGAAAGGCCGTTAAAGAATTCATTTACCTGTTCATAAACAACACTATTTTGCTTTTACCAAGCTGTACCCCTACATACCTTTCAGAATTAAATAACACAAGGTGGTAAATGAGAGATCTAAGAAATTATTGAAAACAGAGGTGTTATAGTCACTAAAGTCTTAATGGAGAGCTACTCAGGTGTGTGTGTGGAAATTAGGACCCTTTGTAGTGGAAGAATGTATGATTTAAGGGGACACTTAAAGAAAAGAGAAGCTGCGTGGTTCAGAGACACTGCTTGCTATCTGATTCCCCACTGCATATACACCTACCACACATTCAAGAAGATGGGACCTTATCAGACCAACAGACAGAATACCTTTGTTTTTAATAAACTGTAACCTTCCAACAAATGTAAAATACTAAAGTTAAGTGTATGAATGTCTTTGCCTTACCTCCTTTTCTCTTGACAACCATCTCCATCTTCCAACAGTTAGTGGTTAGGGCATTCTCCTAAGAAGAAGACCACATTTAAAATTTTTCTCTACCTCATGCAGAGGGGGTACTAAACCCAGATCCCTCACATCCACAGGCACACACTAACCACTGGGCTAAACATTACAGTTACAATCACTTACACTAGTACCCTCCTCTAGATATTTTATCTGAGGTGAGACTTACTCAGACTATGTCAACTGCATCAGGACCCAGGAGCAAAACAGCTGGGAGAGTGTCTGGGCTGAGAATCCTGCATGGGTTTAGTCATGAACTGGGCAGTCAGCCATGTAGACTGATGTGACTCTAATAGTGGCAACCTAAGTGTTCACAAGATTAAGTGGCAAGTGAGAGGAGGTTTTGAGGATCTCTGTAGCAGTTAGACTCCTAAGTCCTTTTGTAGATATAGCCCTAAATGTCTTAATCACAGCAATCCCTTGGGAAGTAAACCAATATTTCTGTCACTATTTGACCTTTCACAGGACTCGCAATGGAACAATAAAATGAGGTCACTAACGGGTCAGTACACTCTTCTTGTCATTTCAGATGTACTTGGTATATTGTTCTCTAATATGGGGGCTGAAGAGATGATATCATGCACTCTTACTCAGTAGACGGATGATTACTTATATGGCTGAATATTAGTTTATGGATAACAGTTAATGACTTCCAGCAATGTATTGAGAGGCATACTTGGATAGTCTACACATATTTATATTGACTTGATTTAATACACACACACACACACACACACACACTCTTAAATTATATACATAATATAAATAATTAAATTATATATTATAATATATATAATGCAAATAATTAGAGTATATATATATATATAATTAATTATATATATATAAAAAAATAGGAAGGTCTCTGATTCCAAAGTGTTGTGTGCCTTAAAGACTGTCTCTGATTATTATAAGACATTTCCTAATTATAGGTTTGTCATGACTCTCTGCATTTTTTATTGACATCTGAGGGGGAGCTACAGCTGCTGTAAAATCATAGTTCTGTGGGCATCAGTTTACATCAGCTGAGGACCTCAAGGAGGAAACACAGGCTACAGAAAGGGCTCATGGAATGCCTAGTGCTAATAGATGGAAGCCTCACAAGCTTAAACCCTCATTTTCAAGTTGCTGGGGTTCAATGATATAGTGCTAGTAATGAGTGCTGCCAGAAGAACTGCAGCCCTTATGTGCAAAGGACATAAAATTCCTTTTTCATGACTTCTAGGTGAGCTTAACAAAAAGAGAGCTGTTATCAATAGCATGAAGTAAATCCTGAGGGGGAACAGTGTCAGATAAAGCATCATGTACCCATCAGTCTTCCCTGAAGATATAGCAGGCACCACAAGACTTTGCAACTCCCCCCCCCCCCCCCGAGCTTAGCAGAGACTTCAAAGACTGATGCCAGATTTGACCAAAAGAGCAGAAGGGTTATTTTATCAAAAGAAGTTCCAAAGGGGTTGCAGTGTTAGCCTAGTTCAGCAAAACAAACAAGGAGTCCTGTGGCACTTTTAAAGACTAACAAATTTATTTATCACATGAGCTTTCATGGGAGAAAATCCCACTTCATCAGATGCTTTGACGATGGGCAGCTTACAGAATGGGACCAGTTCATCATGACTTTTTGTGTAGGTGACATTTCTGGAGGATCTCTGGTTTCACATCAACTGGAAAAATTCTCAAACAATGGCTGTATTCGAAAGACCACATTCTTCTCAGTGTCAGCACTTTCCAGTTCAAATATGACAGAAATCACTTATTTTGGTGTTAAGATTTTTCCTAATCTTCCCAAAATTGTTTCTTCAGTATGGACTATCTTTTAAACAAATTTCCATGGAGATAGAGAGATGGCATATCCTATTTCCATCCTTGGGGGTGAGAACAGAAATATAAAATGAATAGCTGCCTAACAGTAGCCTATATCATTAGCCTGTTGACTTTCAAAGTCTATCCTTTGCTCTTTGTTTGAATAAATAGGATCATCATGCAATTTATATGAAGTAAAAAGCAGCTTAACTTGTCACAAAACCCTTAAAAATCCTGCGTAGCTAGATTCAGTAAGGCTTCCACAGACCTTTGATATCCTAGCTGTTGAACCTAGATCTGAAAGTGCTTAGACAGCTGTTACATCATGGTTTCCACTTACAGTCTGGTGAAACCTCCTACACCAAGAAGTAATCAGGTTATAGTCTCAGACAAGGCACAACTCATGGGATTCTTAATTGAGGGGTCCCCTGGCTCCACTGATTGGACCAGCTATCTATTTGAGACAGAAAGAGGGATAGCAAATTTGTCTGAGCAGCAAGGTGATTTCCTGTTGTTCCTGTATTGGACCCTGCTTGCAGCTTCCTGTTGCACCTACTGCTATTTTTGATTCATGGTCTGCTCATGCCTCACCCTTATCTTTGCTCCTGTTCCTACCATGCTCTTGATCCTTGTCGCTTGTGCAGTTTCTGCCTTTACATTTCTCCTCTATTCATCAGTTACCAGGCCTGGTTCTAACCTTGGCCCCCAAGTTCCGGTCCTGACTCTGGCTTGACTTGTGGCTTTGTCATTTGATATATTTAGTCAGCTCTGACCCTCAGCTTCAGTTCCTGATTCTGACTCTCGCTTGACTCCTGCGTCTGGGTAATTGGCAGTTGGCTCTTGTTTTAAACTTTTACTTCATTCCCCAACCTGGGTGCTAGCTCTGGCTGTATGAGGCCAGGTCACCTATGTCCTGGTCCATAAAAAGGGTTTTACTTGCCTTATCATTATAACACCAGTACAGCTCCATCAGCATGGGTATTCAACCCTACTCAACCTGTTCATAAAGCCTCCTCTGTCCCTTCTTGGGATCTAAATTTAGTCTTGGCAATTCTAATTCCACCACCCCAACCCCACCTCCACCTCCACCCCCACCCCTTGAGCTCCTCACAACTTGCTCCCTCCTTTAGCTTTGTATGAAGGTGGTATTCTAGTAGTGAAGATCTCAGTTAGAAGGATTAGTGAGTTGAAAGATTTGGTGCTTGAACCCCATCATACATTTTTTGTGAGCATGAAGTTTAACTCTGGCCTCACCCAAAGTACAAAGTAGTCTCTAGTTTTCATATTAACTAAGCTGTCTATGTATCCATATTTTTTTCCAAAGCCCCATAAGCATGAGGAAAGACTTCACTCATAGGATGGGCTTTAGCTTTATACCACTAAATTGTTCTGAACTTTGTCACAGTTTTTGTGGCAGTTGCTAGCAGAATTAAGGGTTATCTAGTTTCCTCTCATACAGTCTCTTACTGGATCTCTTCCTGCATCCATTATGTTACCAACTGATTGGCACAACCCTGCCATCTAGGGTAGTGGGGCATTCTACTGGACCACCAGCAAATTCTGCAGCTTTCCAGACTCGTACTGCACCAAGTGTTGACACTTGTAAAGTTACAACCTGCTCATTAGTCCATGGCTTCACTTCTCAATGCACTATTGCTTGTCAGTCCAGAGACCATGCTAGGGTTTTACGATTGTTATTCATCCAGCCTCTGAACCCTCCTTTGTAGCTGTTTGCTTCTGAGTCACCTACAGTGGAACTGACATGTGCATTTGTAACCTGAAAGGGTGGGCCAGAATTCATTCACTTGCCCCTCTCCAGTGCCTAACAGAGATAAACCCCTTGAGAAAGCAGATGGAGAGCCAGGCATCAGTTCTAAAGGGACCCATAGTGAAGATTGCTCAGAGTTACCAACCCACATTAAAATACTACTCAGAATAAACATAACAATGAACTTTATTAACTCCTAATTTAACCAACCATATCCTAAGAAACCAAAAAGAATTTAAACAGAACACTAAGAAACCCAAGACTTCCAAAGTTCAAGTGGAGTCACCCTTATCTCAGCTTCAGTCTTTGTTCAAGTCTTTGAGGCTTGAGTGGAAAGTAGCAGCAATCCTCTTCTGTGGCTGCAGGAATCTTCAGGAGAATGCCATGCAGTCCTTTCTTTCTCCTCTGTAACCAGCACCATGCAGTCAGGTTACTGGGTGTTATATGGAACTTTGCAGAAGATGTTTGTAACGGACATTGTAGTGATGCTCACAGCCTTTCCCATGGGAATGACCTTCCCATGAACTGTTTTCTGGGCTGTCTGCCCAAAAAGCTAGTAGCAGGGTCTACCTATGTTTTTGCTTTAACAGGTGCTTAGGCTGTTTTTGCTTCTCATATGTTAGTTTGTGCTTTTGCATTTTTGTGCCCTTCAGAGCCAGCTTGGCTGGTCCAAGCTTGTTCAGGGAGGGCAGGCCTGATCCCCACCACCCCCTCTGAATTGTGCTGTATGTTAGCACAACCCCTCAGATTGCTGGACCTTGCCGAATGGGCCTTACGAGAAAGGTGCCTTGAAAACTTCCTCTGCAGCTGTCCAGGGGTCCCCAGCTGCTGAAGGGACATAAGCTCTCGATACTTTATATTTTGCTTTGCTTTGCTTAGGGTGACTTATTCAGTATACTACCCTGGCGTTCAATAAATATCAACCTTCTTTTAAGTGTTTTTTGTCTGAGTCTGGTGAATCCGCAAAGGAACCTCCCCTTTCAGGACACACTGGGTAATCAGCTCTCAGTCCCACCAGAGAAAACTCCCCTGCAAAACACTCCACAGCAGAGAGAATACATCTTGCATCCCACTAGTGATTCAGCTCCTTTCACTCAAGCACTAAGCACATGGACTCTGCAGCTCTCTTTAGTTGCTCTTCTCTCTGCTTGTCTCAGGCACCTAACCACATCAACAGCCAATGTTCCCTCTAACCTTATGATGCAGCTGAGCAAGTTATGGTATTTGCTGAGCAGCAATTTATTAGGCATGGAACTGCCTGGACAACATTTTTTTGGTGCTGGAAGTGTCAGCATGCCTAAGTGCCTTAATTCAAAAGAAATTCATAGATGTCTTATCATTCAAACTTTAATAAAAATGTTAAATTGAAGTACTATAGTTTTATTAAGTTATTAAACAAACGTGAGACAATGACACTTGCTGCCTATCTAGCCTCTACCATCATCTGCACCTGACAGTTTTTGTTGCCTGCCTTTGTCACATTTCCAAAATACATACATAGATGAAGTGGGATTTTCTCCCATGAAAGATCATGAAAAAATAAATCTGTTAGTCTTTAAGAGCCACATGACTCTTTGTTGTTGTTGTTTTTCACATATATAGTCAAGGTTAACCTTGAATCCAGCAGTTAGATATGATTTGATGTGCACTATTATGTCTCAATGAGAAACTTTCAACCTGTTACGAGATTGTGTCTTTAAATTACTCATTAGAGTGAAACCTCACTCAACATCTGTCCTAGATGCTTGAAATGTGCCACATACATCAACCAACTGGGCCAGGAATGTGAACTTATCATATGTCAGTGTATAAGTGACAATGTCTAAGAACATTTTTGGTGTACCAGCCTTTGGCTTAAAATTTAGCCTCACATTTCTGGAATCAATGATCAAGCCCCTTTAAATGAATGGGGCATAATAAACTAAGAGAAAACACAAATGGAGGGCTAGATTCTTAATTCCACTGAATCTTCTTTTAACACTCTGGCAGTACAAAAGGGCCTTACAATGGGTCTCATTTAAGTCCCTGTTATGCTGCCTGAGTGGGGTAAAAGAGATTCAAAGTGAATCAGGTCCTAAAAGTCCAAAACATCGATTGAAGTTGAGCTGGTGACTTCAGATTCAATCATGAAACTCACATGTTAAGGGGATGGTATTTAATATCTAACCATCAACCTTAAAAATACACCTCTTTTGCCCTCAGTAAGCATATTAAATTACCATGCATTGCAAATCACAACCACTAAGTAGCAACCATTTCCCCAGATTCCCTTGGGGCAACACCTTCAGTAAAGTTATCTGAGAAATTTGAAACTTTTAAAGGTGGCAATGGCAGAAAACATGTTTCAAGACAGTTTCTCACAGCATCAAATCTCTGTAACCAGGGCCATTTTTGGTGCTTAAAGATTTGCATCAAACAGAGCTAAGTTTGATTCTGTTACTTCATCATGCCCAATCATACCTCCCAAAAGCTAAATATGGGCCAACAATCCCCTAAACAAAGGGCAATAAAATTAATTAGACATACAGGAAACTTTAAACATTGTGAGTATCTTCCTTTGATATAAAGTGTCTCTAAGATCTCAGTTGTGGAGTTTATGGGGTTTTTTTTATCCAAATAATTTTAAACAATAAAAGGGAGGCTATAATTAATATGCCTGGAATGTCAATATTTTCAGAACTGAAATGAGCAAAATGAAGTACAATTGACATTTATGTGTCTGGTAGTAGAATATAATAAAGGTAGTTTAATAATTTTTAATTTATGACAGTTAAAGTCAAACCTAAGTAAAGCTGCAAGAAGCAAGAGTATATATGGATTTGTGAAAGAAAATGATTAATTTTCTATCAAATTCTTGGAGAAATAGAAATACATTCAGATCCTGAGAAACTTATGAAAATTAACAGGCTGTCAAACATCTTTCCATGGGGATTCAGAAATCAAACCATTATTTCAGATTTGAATGGATTTCACAATTATTTTAAGTAGCAAGGAGCCCCAGCTGCAAAATTCAGTCCCTAAGTCAAACTTTTCCAAGTGTCAAGCCATTTGGATTTGACTGATCTAGTTTTAAGCACGAATCTGTTCATCATTTTGCAAACAAAGGGTTTTTTTTTTAATTATTATTGCACCACCGGCAATATTTTTTTTCTTCTGCCTTACATGACTTTTTATTCTTTCAGTTTTTCATTTCATTTTCCTAATGGGGTTTGTTTCCTTCAGTCACAGGAGTCTATACAAAGTTGCATTGTAAAGCCTCACCTTGACAAACTGATTGTGTTAGAATCTTTCACAGAAAAGAAAATGAATCTGAAAATTAACCCAACTTGGTTTTGCTTATTTTAAAAGAAACAAGGAGTCATGTGGCACTTTAAGACTAACAGATTTATTTTTCGCATGAGCTTTCGTGGGAGAAATCCCACTTCCTCAGATGCTTTGAAGATGGATGAACTTACAGAATGGAAGGAAAAGAAAAGCAAGGGAGTATAAAACATGGGATCAGCTTGTCTCCTCCCCAATCTAGGAAAAGAACTCAGGAGTCTTGGCTCCACTCACCTGTTCTAAACAGGAAGATGTATTGCTTCCTCAGAAAACCAGGAATAGAACCCAGACTCCCTGCTCTGCTGTTCTAAGTCACATGTCCTCACAAAAGCCAGGATTGGAACCCAGGAGTTCTAGCTAAATATTGGATCACTGCCTTTCCAGTGAAAGACTAGCTCCCAGGAGCCCTGACTCCCATTCCCCTGACCTAAATACTCAACCAAAGGAACAAGGAAGAAAAGCCAAGTTATTGTTCTGGGGCTTTTTAACATACAGGTGGGTGAGATAGCAATTTCCAAAGGGATAGCCGTGTTAAGTCTAGTCCAGCAAAAAAAAGGAGTCGTGTGGCACTTTAAGACTAACAGATTTATTTTTCGCATGAGCTTTCGTGGGAGAAAATCCCACTTCGTCAGATGCTTCGAAGATGGGTGAAC
>ML681979.1:6131922-6173983 GCA_007922195.1 Podocnemis expansa
TGTGCAGCAGGGGGAAAGGGCCGTCAGCTCTCACTGCTCCCAGCAGGCAGGCTCTGCATGAGCCTGTGCTGTTGCCGGAGCTGAGAATTCACAGAGCTACCCGGCTCTTCTGGGCTGAATAGAGGCACGGCTGCCTGCCCTGCGCGGTAGGCAATGTTGCCTGCGCAGGTGAATGGGGGCCACTGTGCTCCCGTCCACCCATGCAGCTTACAGGGAACATTGCCAACAACAATAGAAAAACTTGTGGGGCATGCTCAAAACACTACCACAACCTATTACCAGAAAGTTCTGGTTTCTGGGCAGCAAAATCTGCTCAGCAACGTAACCCAGCCTTAAGGGATCCCTAAAAGAGAGTGCTCCCTTTTTAGGCACATGGGTTACACAATTACTCCAGGAAGTGGTGTTGTTCGCTGAGATGTGTCTATTCTATGACCTGCATGCCTTGCTTTCTTTATCCAAGTCATCCGGTACATAGGAACTGAGGGAGACCAGGGAGTGGTTCTGCCCTCTTATACTAGTATGCTGTGACACACAGCCACCCTGATGGGTACTGCTGAGGGGAAAAAAACCTCACATCTGTGCACAAGGCACGCACACATTTACAGTGGAATGGACATGTATAGCACATCTTGACGCATAACGTATACAGAAAGGTAAGCAACCTCTTCTTTTGGTTCCTAGCCTTGTTGGGTGACTAAAGCACAAAAGAACTATTCCAAACATATCCTGGTTGAAGAGTCACCCTAACCTTATACGAGTCTGACATATGTAGTGGAATATTGATACAAGACACTGAGAGAGGGGTAGGAAGTGCATGCCAGATGGCAAGGACTCTGCTCAAGGCTCACATGTGCCACAGTCTCTGTGCTATAAGCAAGGAGTCCTGTGGCACTTTTAAAGACTAACACATTTATTTATCTCGTTGAAGACAGGGAACTTACAGAATGGGAAGAAAATAAATGCAAGGAAGTGTAAGTCATAGGCTCAAGTCAGGAACTCTACTGTAGACATTGCAAAGAGGCAGGGCAGTGACAGCTTTGTGCCCTTAGATCAGGGGCGTCGCTGGTGCTGGGCACCAAGGGCACGTGCCCTGAATCCCAGCGCTGGTGCCCCAGGTCTGGCGGCACCCCCACAGTCTCTGGCCCGACTGGGCCGGAGATCCAGGGCCCAGCCACCCGCGGCCTCAGCAGCCCCGCTCCCAGCTGGGGATCTGGGGCTTGGCCACAGAGGCCACTCCTTGCCCCGTCCCTAGTTGGGGATCTGGGGCCCAGCCAGCCGTGGCTACAGCAGCCCTGTCCGCGGTGGGGGGTCTGGGGCCCAGCCACCTGCGGCTGTGGCAGCCCCGTCTCCAGCCAGGGATCCGGGGCTCGGCCACGCGCAGCAGGAGTGGCCATTCCAACCCCGTCCCTAGAAGGGGATGCGGGCCCCAGCTGTCCACGGCTGCTTCTGGTCCCATCCATGGCTGGGGATGCGGGGCGAAGCCACCTGCAGCCACTTCAGGCCCAGCTGCCTGCGGTGGCTTCCGGCCCTGTCCCTGGGCAGAGACCATGGCCTGCGGCCAGGGGGAAGGCAGGGCCTGCGGGGCAGGGGCCATGCCTCGGGTCCCTCCCCAGGGCAGCGACGCCCCTGCCTTAGATGGCATGGCATTGGAAGGTGGATGTTTGCTGAAGCTACAGAGAGCAGCCACAGAGCTGAGTGAATTCTGGTGAGGTCCCCACAGCACCCATAAAGCTTAGATCACCATATCTGGGTAAGGTGGTGCTACTGACGGAACTGAAGCAAGCAACTTCCCCTAGAAAGCAGGGGCAGATTTGCATGAACTGTGGGACTTTTCTAACCACTGATACCAGACATGAGTGAGGCTGTAGCTGCTAAAGACATAGCGAAACAAACAAAGTCTTGTGGTACTTTTAAAGATTAACAGGTTTTTTTTCCCCAAGTTGTTTAAAGTGCCACGTGACTCCTTGTTAGTTTTGCTGAACTCGACTGACATGGCTACCACTTTAGAACTTGCCACAGATACAGTGGAAGTGATTATCTGGGATGGGGTGCGGGGGGGGGAGTTCTGTTATTGCTTTTGTAACACCTACGTGGCCAGATTGAGTCTGCCTTGCAGGTGGCTCTGACCAGAGAAGGGTGTGTGCGGGAACACAGCAAGGAGAGCCCCTTTTCCCCAGGGGCAGCTGTTCCAAACCCCCAGAGTGACCACACACACACTGGGATAGCGCAGGGATTATGGGAATGGGGAAGGTTTATTTACAGAGGTGCAAAGGGGAAACGAACAGGGGGGGATGGGGCAGCAGTAACACAGAGTAACAGCTAACACAGGGCCCTGCAAGGCCCAACAATAGAGCATGCTGGAGGCAGACATGACCTCGTTCTGCACCATCAGTTCAGGAGTCTCAGCACAGTTCCAGTCCAGAGTTCAGTCCAGCAACTCCTAGTCTTTGGCACCAGCACTTTCCTAGCAAACGAAAACCCTCTGATGCCTCTTCTGCTGCTCTCTGCAAACCCAGAGCGACACCCTCCCCACTTAACTAACTACAACCTCCTCCCCTGAGTTCCAGGTGCTGTACTCACGGCCCCACAGCTCCAGATTGCTAGTCACTGGATGCTGCTCTGTCCTTGGGCAATTCTCCCTGGCACAGTGTCCTTCGTGGGTACTGGCCTGGCATCCCGGGTCAGCAGTTCTGTTTTCCCTGGCTCCAGGCAGGGCCTCTCCCTCTGCTTCCTTCCCAGGCCTCTCGCTGTAGCTCCAGCCCCCCTTCTCAGCTCCACAAACCTTCTCCCACAGTGCAAAGATTTAAAGGAACCATGCTCCTTAAAACCGCAGGGGAGTTACACTTTTTTTTCCAAGCTGATTCTGTGTCCCCTTTTTTGCCTTACAGTTTTACTTGTTTCATTTACAGACTCAGGGCTTGTGAGTGAGGATTATTGCTTGTTAAGTTCCAAAGGGGCAGCTGTGTTAGTCTAGTTCAGTAAAACAAACAAGGAGTCCTGTGGCACTTAATGACTAAAAAAATTATTTATTGCATGAACTTTTGAAGTGGGATTTTCTCCCACAAAAGCTCATGCAATAAATAAATGTATTAGTCTTTAAGTGCCACAGGACTCGTCCTTTGTTTCACAAAAGTTCTGGGATCTGGCTCCACCTGGTGGCATTTGCTAGATTTTTAAAAGGCACCTCCAAATATATGAACCCAGCCCTTTTTGCTGCTGATGACACCTGGGAGAAGGGTTACAGATGTATAAAAGGGAATATGGTGTAGAATTAGGCAGGTGAAGTTACAGTACTCGTGTGACTGTTACTGGAATATTGTGTTTAATTCTGGTGGCCACATGTAAAAGAAGATACTGACAGAAATGGAAAGTGTTCAGAAAAGACCTACTGTTCAAGGAAGTTGCTACCTAACAGTGCAAGAGCTAGGACACTAATTATTTAGCTACCAAAAAGAAGTTTAATATATGATTTGATCAAAGTCAAATCAGTCAAATCAAATCATAGGGCTGGAAGGGACCTCATGAGATCATCGAGTCCAACCCCCTGGGAATTGATCCCAGGACCGTCATAAGTTCCTGCTTGAATAGAAGATTTCTCATAGTTAAAAGGTGTCGTAATGTAGCAGACCAAGGCTGAAAGCTAAACTAGAGAAAATGAGGCTAGAACTAAAGAGCAGATTTTTAACTTTACCTCCAATAGTAATTGACCATGGGGACAATTTACAAGAGATGTGGTGGAGTCTCCATCACTTGAAGTCTTTAAATCACAGTGGAATGTCAGTTTATAATAGACATGGTCAAACTGTGGCTCAGGATCTACATTCGGCTCTTGAATGAAAAAGTGTGGCTTGCAGAGGAACGCCAGAGGAAAGCAGCCCCAGCCTAGGAGTTTTAAATCTCCCACCCTTAGCATGCTCAGAGCATGCTTAGGGGAAGCTCCAGCCTGTGTCTAGCCACCAAGGGGGTGGGGTTGGTCCGGGGGAACCAGCGTCAGGGCCTCTGGTTAGGGAGGGGGGTCAGGACATTAGGGAGAAGAGTGGCTTGGTCAGAGAGGGTAGGGAGAAACGGTAGCATGGTCATGGCAGTGGAGAGAAGCTAAGTTTTTACTGTATAGGTTGGCTTAGTTTTCATGGTAACCTGAAGTTATTAGAATCTGACATTGGTAGGATCGATATTTGCCATCTTTTTATGATAAAATTAAAGTGTGTAATGAATTTGAAACTTAGTAATTTTGGAGTAGGTAAAATATAGCTATATGCCTCAATACGGCTCTTGAAGGTTTAATAACCAACTTGTGTGGCTCTTGAGTTCCATAAGTTCGGCCACCCCTTGTCTATAATATGCTCTAGCTCAGCAGTTCTCAAATGTTTTAAATGGAGCTCTCTGCTGTGGACTTTTCTGTAACACTTTGGGTCCAATGTTCCTTATAAGCTGTGCACGTGTGAGCATGCACAGCAACAATTAGTCACCAGCACACAAATCGCTGCTGCCAGCACACAGCCGGCAGCCACAAACCTTAGCTAACCAGAACACACAGTCTTCCAGCTGGCAGGGGGCTGCGTCAGGCTACGTCACTTTAAAATTTCCTGCCCTGATGATGCTCAGGGCAGCAGCAGCCTGTGGCCAGGGAGCAGCTCCAGCGGCCAGGCAAGCAGGAAGGGGGGATTTTAGCGGGGTCGGAGTGGGGAGCAGGGGAAGGGTGGCAGTGGGGGTCGGCTGGGAAGGCACCTGGGACTCAGGGAAGTGGTTGGGGAAGGAGCCCAACCGTGGGTTGGCCAGAGAAACCAGCGGATGGGCTGGGAAGGCTCTTGACCAGGGGTCGGGTAAACTACCCCTGCTGCAGGGGCTAGAGTGTAATTTGCTGGCCCAGGAGACCTCCAGCATAGATGCCCCCCCTCCCCATGCAGGTGGGCCACCCAATAACCACCCCCAGACACACACACAGAGACAACCCCAAACAGACAGACAGACAGACACACACACACACACACACAGCCACCCCCCCCCCAGACAGGCAGAAAGACAGACAGAAACACACAGAGCCACCCCCCAGGCAGGCAGACACACACACACAGAGCCACACACACACACACACACACACACACACAGAGCCACCCCCCAGCAGACAGGCAGACCCCCCCACAGAACCGCTGATGCAAGCACTAAGAGATGTCAAGATAGCAACTCGGCTTGTACCCAATAAATTGTATAATGAACAAGGAGTCCTGTGGCACTTAAAAGACTAACACCTATATTTATTGCATGAGCTTTTGTGGGAGAAAATCCCATTTCATCAGACTTGCATTCTAAGTTCCTTCATTTTCAAAGCACTGGATGAACTGGATTTTCTCCCACAAAAGCTCATGCAAAAAATAAATCTGTTAGTCTTTAAGTGCCACTGGATCCTTCTTTGTTTTACTGAACTAGACTAACACAGCTGCTCCTTTGGATCTTGAAAGGATGTTGTATTTCACCTAATGGAGTATTTTAAACTTCTTCATTCCTGAAACAGATGAGCACCATAGTGTGAATACACAGAATGTGCATCACTCTTAAGTTCATGTGAATTCATCTTCATTTCTTTAGTGTTACGTGTAAACATTCTGGTTCAATCTCAATATAACTTCACAAAGTGCACCAATGTTCTCTATATAGGGTTGTAAGCAGAATCCATTGCAATAAATTAGCAGCAACATAGCAGAAAAAACATATCCAGAAATTTTGTTCTTTGTCTGTTTTTCCCTTGCTATTCACAACACTGTATAATTGTACCCCTACTTTTTGAATATTCTATATGCGTTTTATCAGAAAAAGAAAGGAAACTACTTGCTCCAGTAAATGGCAGCTTGAATTTCCAGCCTCTGCTAAAGTGGTCATATGGGCAGCAAAATTAATAACTATGTATGGTAAAGACAGGGATATCAATAAGGTCTCTGATAAAAGGCTCTACAATTTCAGGAAGGGTTAAATCTTAGGATCAGGATGAATTCTTAATTAAGAAGTATGTTTAATCGAGGATTAGTGTCTGGTTCTGACTAAATTGTATGCCAGTTTTTATTTGACTAATGTTTGACATAGTGCATGGGTCTTAAACTCAAATCAGCATGGTAGCTGCATGAGGACTAGTCCACTGGCCTGAGGGCTGCACCACTGAAACCTTTTCATGCAGGAATATCGCAAATACTGGTAACAATAGTGTCATTGCAGGCCACAGGAAATAGCTTTAGGGGCTGATTGTTTGAGACCACTGACTAGTGTGACAAGAACCCAAGCACTAAATCTGCCCCTTAGGTTTCCAGTGAATTTGGAGAGTAGAAGAGAAAGATATTTCTAATCTAATTCTATTTCCTTGCTTTTTGCTTATGTACAGTCAGTGTTCCCTCAAAGCTGATGATGCAGCTGAGCAAGTTGTTAGAGGCACTGGGGGTGCTGGAAGGCAGCAGGGAAGGGGCCCAATGTGTCAGGGAACCAGCAGGGAACTTGCTCAGAGGCATCCAGAACCTGCTCAGCTGCATCCAGAACTTGCTCAGCTGCATCATGGACTTAGAGGGAACATTGTTTGGGTCCCCTTCTGAGTGACAGCAGGCAGCAGGGTGGAGAGCAGTGGCAGGTGAGTGGGGAGCAAGGATGGTAACAGCTGCAGTAGCAGTGTGGGGAACCTTCCTGGCAGCAGTGGGGAATTACTGTTGCTGCAGGAAATGGGTAATGCTGGTGGCTGCCAGTAGAAGCATTAGGAGTGTGCCCAGCAGCAGCAAGAGCGGGTGGTGGGGTTAGAGTGGCTGCTCTGAGCAGCGGCCACAGCTTGGACTGGGGAACATGTGCTGTGCAAGGTGTTGCCTGCTCCATTAGCAGCCTCCCCCCCCCCATCTTGGCATCCCTCCAAAGGCTGCCCAACCCCACTCACAGCCTGGGGTCCATGGCACCCCCCAGGATCTATCTAGGTGGGGAGGGGCTTCTCCCGCTCCTTGAGAACCTTAGCTCTAGCTCAATGACAGTACGTAGGCTTATTGCAGAAATTACTGGGTAAATCCCACTGCTTCTGTTATGAAGGGGGTCAAACTAGGTGATCTTAATGGTCCCTTCTGCCATTAAAGCTTATACATTATATACTTTTTCTTTCCCTTTATTCCTCTTCCTCATTTAAAAAAAAGTAACAAGAAAATTAATTAAACTCACCATTGGAAAGTGACCTTAAAAGAAATTATCTTGTGACTTTTGGCCATTCCTGGTGTGATGCTCTTAATTGTAAGTTTAGTACTACATGAAATTAACGTGTGTACTGATAGTGCATAGTTATACACATTCACAATGTGAACATATACGTAAGGTACTACCTATATTTTACAGCATCTGTATTTCTCCACACAAGAAAAGCAAGGAGTCTTGTGACACTTAAATGTTGTGGGGCAGTGGGTGCAGAGGGCATAATCCCCACACTGCAAGAAGGCAATCCAATCGAGAGGCAAGAGACCAAACCACAATTTTTTGGGTTAACCACTTTCTATGTGACTTTTATTGAGATAAATAAAATTACAGAAAAGAAAAAGGAGAAAAAAAAGATTATATGAGAGGTTAATATTATTCAATTACTAATATTCCTATTACAAAAATTTTAAAAAACTCGCAATTCCTATTAAATTACACTTAACAAAACTCATACAAACTGGGTTTTAGAACTCTATTTCTTTAAGGCATTCAAAGATCTTTTAAGTACAAATTAATAGCCCAATAAACAGAAAATAGAGCACAAATACCTCTACAACATTTATCCCAATCCTAGTGCCTAACCCTGAATTAAAACCCCCAGTTCCAATCCTGGTTGGTATAATTTAGCAGAGTGGGGTTTATGGGAGACAGAGATAGAGCACACAATTTTTAGGCAAAAGAGCTTTGCTATTTACCACACAAACACACACACACAAAATCATAATGCACAGCCCAGGACAGCACGAACACCTTGCTTCTCCCCCTGGCTCTCCAGACACCATGGATCACTGCCCAGTGAGGCTAACCATGGTCTGTTTGCGGCTGGGAGTTACAAGGGTCAGCTGGGGTGCCTGGCGGGGAATACAGCTGGATTTATTCTTTCATCACACTTTTTTACACTGCTGTTTCCCAATTTGATTGTGGAACACCAGCTTGATTCTGATCTGTGAGGTTAATAGGTTCAGAGCAGTAATAATACACATACACGTCCCTAAAAAGCATTTATCAATTTAAATCCCAAATTTGACCAGGTTATATTTACATCTGTATGTTATCTCTGGAGTGACAGACAGCAGATCTGTTTCCTTGAGAAAGAGAGAGATAGTAAAATGTGATAGAACAGCCTGGTGTTAAAATGGCTCGACCAACAGGCAGCCTCGTGGCTCTTGCCTGTGGCCTTCAAATCCAGAGCCCACCGTGACCAGCTGCAGCGGTTGAACACCCCCTGCCACCCCCTTTGGAATGCCTGAGGGCTACAGCCCCCCTCCCATTCCAGGGTGAACAGGTGAAAATTAAAGAATTCAAAAAGAAAAAGAAAAAGATCTGCCAAAACGAGAAAAAAAACCCCAAAAAACTTCAGCCTCCCTTGGTGATCAGTCAAGGGGTTTAACGCTCTTCCTTGTGAAGAGTGGGGAGATGCCTAGGGGGTGGCCAAATCCCCTGGCAACATGACAGGCTGCTGACCTATCGCTTCTCCAACGGGCCTAGACCAGAACCTGAGACCTCAAAAATTAGCGTATCACTTGTTGGCATGGAAACTTACTGACCTTGGTCAGTAGATCTTACTCATGAGCTCATGGGCTCTGCAGGTGTCTCTTATCACTTTTCAGGGTTCGCTTTGAACTGGTCTGGGGTTAGTTTTCTTTAAAAAGTGTTACTGTCCGTGGTTTTCTGACCTTGGAAGATAACACCACATAATTATTTCTTTTCCCAATTAGAGGCCTAACAAGCTACATTCCATAAGCCAGACTGGAGTTTGGCCATAGCAAAAAGAAAAACAAGGAGGGGCGGAAAAATCCACCTCTCACATTAAAGACTAACATTTATTTATCGCATGAACTTTCATGGGAGAATATCCCACTGACGAAGTGAGATATTCTCCCATGAAAGTTCATGCGATGAATAAATCTGTTAGTCTTTAAGTGCCACAAGTCTCCTTGCTTTTTTTGCTTTACTAGACTAACACAGCTACCCCTTTGGAACTTCTCCACACAAGGAGGCAGTATCTTTATATGAACCTTTAGGATAGTACACAAATATGTAAAAACATGGGCAGATACCAGGTATCTTAAAAACATTTTCTGTTGTTGAATTGCCATACTGCAGAATGAAATGTTTGCTTTATCTTTAGTAAGGGATATTAAATTGTCTGTGGTTCTATATATTCTTTTTGGTTGTGCTGGCATGTTCTCATTAACAAAGCACTTAAGTGCTGATCCTTTTCAAGTTATTTATGCTCTGTTTGCCTGGAAGAAATATAACGATTTCACAGAATAAATTTATGAGCTATTTAGGTATAAGTATTTAGAAACCATTGTCAGTCAATGGAATTTAGACTCTTACATGTCTAAATCCCCTTTGAAAACAAGATTTAGACTCCTAGATTAGTTGTTGTTGCAACACTGAGCACAGCAATGACTATACACTTTGAAAAATGTGGGCCTAAAACACTTCAGCATTAAACAGGATGATGTAATGATCCTAGAATAGCATTTAGTTATAGGTATCTTTTACAATCTGAGGATCCCAAAACACATTACAATAATACAATAATAACTGCAATATGTTATCATCAGTCTGTGCAATCATCTCTGAAGTAGATGCAGTACGGAGCATATTTAAAAGCATCTATATTTCACCACAAAAGTTGGCAGTACTTTTACATGAATATATAGTATAGTTCTAATGTTTCCAAAGCCATCAACATTTGTAGCAGCATTTTTATTTGCTATAACAAATATATAAAAACTAATACTGATCTCCAGTACAGTTACTAGAAAATGAATGTGTGTGATGAGTTCAGTCCAAAGCATGGTGAGTGCATGTAGCTATTTAAGATACTACTCAAAGAAATAAGCACTACACATTACTACCACAAAGCTTTGTTTTTCATTGCTTTTTGGACCTGGACCATATCAATTTCCTGTGATTCATATTAAGGTAGTTATCATATTTAGAACAGAACAGAATCATAGGGTTGGAAGGGATCTCATGAAATCATCTAGTCTAACCCCCTAAGGGTTGAACCTAGACCTTCTGTATGTAAAGCAGATATGCTAGCCACTACACTATTTGCAATTTAGAAACAAGGCATCCTGTGGCACTTTTAAAGATTAGCAAATTTAAACAAGCTTATTTTCTCCCACAAAAGCTCATGCAATAAATAAATTAGTTAGTCTTTAAAAGTGCCACAGAAATCCTTGTTTGTTTTGCTGAACTAGGCTAATACGGCTACCCCTTTGGAATTTTATCATGTTACGGGTAAGTCCATACTGATGGCAGGAAAATCACCACCGTCAGTGTGATCTTCTGGGTTCGATTGAGCGATCTGTGTAGATGCTGTCAATCAATCTGGCAATCACCATAGCAACACCAGCCCTGGAACTGGAGTTGTGGTAAGCTTATGGGAAGGCATTTCCAATCAGCTTAGTGAAGTGTGTAGTGAGTGCTCAGTAAGTTGTCCAGAGATCTGCAAGGTATCATACCTACCTTGCATATCTCCAGTCAACTGCCACCGAAAAGTGAGGTAAGTATAGACTAGGGCTATGAGAAAAACTAACTGTAGTAAGCCATAGTTACGGCTCTGGGTGTAAACAATAAACACCTGGAAAAGTTCAAGTTAAAACTGATAGCTATTGTAGAGAATTGTTAAATTTATGATACATTGCTAAACAATGGTCATTTTTGAATCTCTCATTTTAAAAGAGCCTAATGTCAGGATACAAAGAAAATTAAAGTGGTTCCGGTATAGCTTTCTAGATCCTAGCATCCAACTGAGCTGCTCAGCAGGAATTGAGGAGCAAAGCTGATCACATAAATAGCTGCCATGGGGCTTGTTTGAATTGTCCCTTCTACAGGCAGACTCAGAGCTATGCTATTTTGAATCCATCCATAATAGCATGCCAGGGGTCAGCAACCCAAAAGATAAGAAGAGCCATTTATTAAAATTTCTTCAATAAACAAGTGTTTTGAGAGCCATAGTGGGTGTAACCTGGTAGAGGGACCTGGGTCAGGGTGCCTGCTGGAGGGTTCTCTGGTGGGGCAGAACCCAAAATCAGGAGCTGGCCCCCTTCAGGGACCCCTGCTGGTGGTGGGGAACCTGGGGTCTGGCATGGGCCACATGCAGAGTCCCCTGGTGGTGGTGGTGGAGGAGCCTGGAGCCCCAGAGCCGCAAGGAGGCAGCCAAAGAGCCGCATGTGGCCCCGAAGCCACAGGTTGCAGACCCCTGCCCTAGGAGCTGCTGCTGCTGCCAAAGCTTGCCCAAGCCCAGCTTTACCTTCCATCTGACAAGGCCTCTCTCTTCCCGTTGTGAAGGTTCATTGAGTGGCTGAACAGCTGGAAACCAGTGGAAAGCAGTCACAATGGAGGCCAGAACAAGGCCTAATAAATCTTACTCTGTTCATTGGTCAGTAATAGAAATCTGCAGGAATATCTTCTAGTAATGTTCTGAGATATAAAAGTACATTGAGCCCCACACCAGAGCCGTAACTACAGCTGGGCTAATGGGGCAAAGCCCCGAGCAGAGCGGAGCAGCTCAATACAGCTGCTCTATTAAAGGGCGGCTTTCGCAGCGCTGGCTCCAAGTGTTGCTAATGGCAAGGGGCAGCAAAAACCGGTGTTACAGCTCTGCCCCACACAGTACGTATATTACAGGAAGGTCACATCCATGAGAACATCAAAATCAGGTGCATGTCTGTGAAATGAAAATATGGTTTCCAAAATCAATTCCCCTTCAGTAAGTTTTAAAACAACTGACCTAAAAAATGCAAGTGCTTTGCACTTAATTTCGTTTTAAAACAGTGAACTGTCAGCTGTTTGTCACTGAGCCCTTTCAGTATTAATGTTCCTCTTTAAGCACAACAGAGAGCAATTATAAAGTAATTAAAAGAACATTTTTCAATTAGAGTGATATTGTAATACAATAATACATAACATCAATTTTAACTTGATTCTTTGGGATAAACTATATGACTTTTTCCTCCCCTTAGTCACATCTCTGGCACACATTGACACAGGAAATGGAATTACATGCCTGGTTTTATTAGACAAAATAGGGAGCTGGTTCTTCTGCTCTTAGAATTGTACACAATTCTGAGAAACATTTCCTGACATGAGAGTTTGTGTACATCACACAAATAAATTCACAAGGAATGTAGGAAAGAGAGGAAGTGGTCCAAGTATGTAAGCAGAATAATTTCTCATATCTTTTTAAAAATCATTGTACATAAGTTAAAGCTACCTCCATGGCACTTAAATCTGAATGACCAGTACTTGCTTACCAGCTCACTTGAGAGCTCACTGAAGTGAGTAGAAGAGCGTTACTTTTATGTGAACCAGAGCTTCAACAAACTGAAATGAGTGATGCATGACTTTGAAACCATCATATGCATTGTGCATCTGTAATATGGTAGATCTAACTCAAGGCTTGTTTGTTTTTCTCATTTTGTCCCCTAGGGAGAAGTGTACAGTGTAGGGTCTTATTTTGGTAGGTTTTTTAGGTTTTGAGGGGGGGGATTTAGTGATCAACCATTATATCATAAACACTTTTGAGCAGGTCTGACATTCTGTCAAGCAGAGAACAGTCAGTGGCATGCATGGACAGTAGGCAATACATTTAAAAGCTCATGAATGCCCTTCAGCTTAAAACTTCAGGCTCATCAGGTAAATTTACATGAAAGGATAAATCTTGCCTTGTGCTGTGCACACACACTCAACTCCCACAGAAGCTGGAGTGAATTAAGTGTGTGTGTCCTCATTCCACATGCAATTACACCTACATTTTCAGAAAGGCTTATGATTCTGAGCACCCAACTTGTGATATTACAAAAGGCTTGATTTTCAGAGGGTGAGTGTTCTGTATGTCTGGAAATCTAGTCCCTTTTAGATTGTGTTAATTTGGGACTCAGAAATTGAGGCAATCAAAACCACAAACAGCTCTTGAGAATGTAAACTTTAGATATTATAGTGAGAGAGGTCTTTTTAGTACATTAGAGTTTAGATAAAGTAGATCCAGGTAGTTCAGGCCCTAAATTTCCACCCAAGATCCAGGAAGTTGGAAGAGTGGCAATGACAGGCTACTTATTAGCAACTCCTTGAAGAAAGGTCCCACCTGCAAATAGCTTTGTGGGGCTGCAGCCAGAGAAGGAAGCACTGGGATGTATACTCCCTGGCTGAAGCCCAACAAATCTGCCTGGGGCCCATGCTCAACCAGTATCCTGCTTTCTTTTGGAGCTACTGTCTTTCAAACTTGTGCCCAGGGCCTACAAGCATAGGTGGTCCTTGTGGTGGGGTGAGGGGGCAGGGCAGGTATTTGCCCAGGCCCCATGCCAGGAGGGGCCCCCACCACCAGGGCTCCTCTGGGGCTCCCGTCAGCCTCCTGGCCCCCCTGCCAGCACCAGGGTCAGGAGGCCAGTGGGGACCCTGGCAAGGCTGATGATGTAGTATCTGGCAGGGCTGCAAAGCAGCTGGGGCAGTGGCCAGCAGGGCCCCATTCAAGGATGGCAGTAGACTCAGTGAGGACAGCGGGGGCCTCAGCGATGGGGCCAGGGAGCCAGTGGGGGGAGGTTTAGCAGTGAAGCTGAGAGGCTGGGGGGAGGCAGAAGTCAAGGATGGACCCCCCCCATGACACATGGGGGGGCCCCATCCTTGGCTATTGCCTAGGGAGTCACTAAAATCTGGACTCACTAAGTTCCTGGAATTGCTAAGACCACCGTGCCTGCAAGCAAGGAAAGGGGCTGCAGAGCGGGAGGGGATGTGGTGGCCATGGCTATAGCAGGGAAAGTGGATGCAGCTGAGATGCCAGTGCTGCCTTATATCTCTCCAGGCACTCTCCAGGCTGTCCCCAGTCACAAATCTGCTTTCAGGGAAGAAAGTGTTGGGATGTGCCGAGCCCTGACTCCTGAAGAGAATATGATGCAGCTCCATGGACTTGCAGCTCCCCATAGAAAGCATGGTCATCTAGGCTTCACCCCCATTGATGCCCTGGCTGTGGGCAGGTTTGCAGGGCTGTAGCCAGGGAAGGCACATCCCAGTGCTTCTTTCCTTGACTGCTGCTCTGGATACCTGCTGTATTAGCAACTGCCAGATAATAGCAACTTTTTGTTTTCAGCCCAGGAGCTGCTAATAAATGGAATCCACTGGACAGCAGTGACCCCACAGCTAGAGTCACCGTTCAAAATCCACGTTGGCTCCTCAATACCCCAGTGTACACCTGAGGAGGGATTCTTCATCCTGCCCCAGCAGTTGCAGCAGTTTAGGACAGGGCAATGTAACACCAGGACTGACCATGGAGAATTCCTCTGAGTAGCTTATACTGCCCTAGGAATTTCACTGTCTCTTCCCCAGCACAGAGAACGTGTTAGCAGGGGAAAGGGGCATTCTCAGTGGCAGCACTGCCCATAGGGCACCCAAAGGATACTGCCATAACTTAGTTTAGGTGTCTTGTGCCATTAACCACCATGCAATTCTTGATTTCCACTACTGTGCATTCTCCTAAGATATTGTACCTTCTCCTAGAAGCCCTTTGCTGGTGAGCCTGTAGGTTAACCTGTCATGAATCATCTAGTTGTGGTTATACACCCTTGAAATACAGCTGCATATGCCACAAAAAACAAAAAATGTGCAGTAGCTAGATGTGGTGCAATCTACATGGCACTGTCATGTTGTTTGAATCATGGCAATTGCACGTTTTTGAGCACAAATTAGTGCTAGGGCTGACGCCTTGGGGATATAGGGCAACATAGTTTCATGATTGGTACCAGACTGGAAGACACACATTCATGAGTCCTAATTTTGGTTCTGCTAATGACTTTCTGTTTGGCTGTGGGCAACCAGTTTAATCGCTATGTATTTGGTTTCCTCCTCTGTACAGTGGGAAGAACAATTTTAAGCTGCTGTTCAGGATGTTGGAAGATTAGGAATCTGAAGCTCTAAAGCTGCTAGTATGTTTGTTGTCCCTCCCAGTTCATTCAGAATAGCCTTGTGATACCACTCAGGGCTGGGTCAACACAGGGGCTTTCAAGGCTGCAGCTCCACACTGCCACTGCCTGCACTGATCTGTCCCTGCTTAGGCCAGCACAGCACTGGCCAGGTCTGGGGCATACTGGAAGGTCTGTCTTGGGGGTGGGGTGGGCTGGTGCATGGCAGCTATGCTCCAGGGCTGAGGGTGGGGCTGGCTGACACATGGGCAGCTTCTGGCAGTGGTGCTCCAGGCTCAGAAGCGCTGTTGGACTACTGTGGAGTCCCCAGGGGTCAAGCTGGCCGGGCTGGTCTGCCAGGGGCCCTGGCATGGCAGCCTGACAGTGCTTCTGGCCTTGGAGTGCTATTGGCAGATGCTGCCCCTGCACCAGCCATCCTCGCGCCTGCAGACCAGCCAACCTGAATATGAGGCAGGAGCATCATGGCCCACATCCTCTGGCCCCAGGGCCCCAGACCCCCAGCACTGGCTGGGCCCTCCCACCTCCCCTCCAGCGCTGATCACCACCACCCACCAGGTCAGGCACCCCCATGGTAGGCCCAGGAGTAGGTAGCTCCAGGTCCCCAGGGGCATTAATTTGGCCCTGATAGCATTAGGTGTGACTGCCACTGCCATGGTGATTGACCTAATTCTGTACAAGAGGACTATTGGCACTTAGGCTGACAAATAACATGGCATATGGTTATGATCTACGCACAGATCCATGTAACCTGTTGTCTGAGCTTACAGGAACTGCTGTTAGGTGTGAGAGCACACAGCTCTTCAATACTAGAAGCCAGACAGTAAAAGTGACCATTAGATTTATATTATGGACATCTAACAATCTAAAGGACTGTACTTTCACCCTCTTGTCATGATCATTTGCAGAACTATGACAGTCCTAGCAGCTTTATTACAGCTGGCTCCATCTCTTCCATTTGACTTTTGCTTACAGATGGTTTCTTGTGTGTGTATGCACACACGTGCATGCAAGTATGAATTGTGCTTTCAGGTGCGGAGCTGTTTCATCAGCTACTGCCACCCCCCTCCCATTTATCAGCCATTCATATACAGGGGATGTAGATTTTGTATTTTCCACCCTGTTCTAACCAAATCCCATTGAATTTTGGTCTGTGCTATGTGCTTGTTTTTTCTGCCACTTGTAGCCATGATGCTGTCCACCTTGATTTTGAGGATGATGCCTGCAGTCAAGGTTTCTATAAGTGTGTCTTCACATGACTCTGACTTGGCACAAAGAATGGTGTTTATTATTGATTGCACATTTGCCTCTGTGCTAATTGGCTGAATGTTTTTCTGTGCCTGGCACTGTGCTCCCAGTTGTTCAACGTGACTCTTCTCAAAGTAATGAACACACACACTTACACCTACCACTGCACGCAAAATGATAAATAGCCAGTTGCTCAATGGTCGAGTCAGAAATTTGTATTTCATGCAGCTCCTATTTGCCTTTAAAAGCTTTTCCTCTATGCTTCATGTTTACTGTTGTTGGAGCTCAGTTTGGAATATATGACATGACTTGCTTTGGTAGCTGGATCTCAGGCATTCAAATTACATGGCCGGTCCATCTCCATTGCACTCAGATCAAAGGAGCCTCAAGGCTAACTAAACCAGCTTTCACAAGGACTTCATTGTTGGAGACCTAATCCTAACATCTGATGCCCAGCTGTAGCTGATGTTTGAAGAGACCAGTCACTTACGCTGGATCAATTGATACTCTAGATCTTACCGATGACAATGCCTGTAGCCATCTGATAATAAACCATCTGAAGTTATTATAGGAAAAGGGAATAAGATACTTACAGATTAAAGCAAACAGACTTACATGAACAAATGAGTCACCACCTAGATCTTTAGAGTGAATTGTTGTGATCGGTAAATTCAAAATATTTTTAGGGTGTCACCAGGAGGCGGCCCTTGAAAATCTCTGGCTTCAGTTTAGAGTCTCTGGCCCTTCAGAGTTCAAACAGTCAAAAGACAGAGGGACAACTTTTCCTGTGTCGGTTTTGTTTTCCTCAAAATCCACAGGACAAACTTCCTTGTATCTAGTATTTCCAAGAGCAATATTGCAACATTCCATGATGACCTCTCTGATTCCGATAATCCTTCAGGATGGGCGGTGAGTGATTATTCCCGTGCCTGAGTTCACAAGTTCAGAGCAAATGATTTCAAAGTCAGAAAGCAAAACTGAGGAAATTTCTTACAACCTGAAATATAGACATTGCACATGAGGTTAATGCATACAATAACTTGTGTATTTCATGCAGCCTAAACACTAAATACATTCTGATAAGAGTAATACTTAATTTTGAGCAAACCTAGCATACAGGTAAACTGGTCTGGTCTCCAGCTTTGAGTGCATTACGTCTCAGCTTATGCCTGCTGCCTGGAAAAAAAAAAAGCTACAAGCAGTTGTGTGGCACTTTAAGACTAAGTGCCACACAACTGCTTGTTGTTTTTTTACTGGACTAGACTAACATGGCTATCCCTTTGGAAACTGGAAAAAAAGCTGTCATCTGGTCTGTCGGCATCGCAAAAATTACAGGCTTGATTGAAAATAATAAAATGAATTAAAGCAGTGGTTTTCAGTCTGTAGTCTATGGATCCCTGGAGGTCCTCAGACTATAGTTAGGGGTCTGCAAAAGATTACCACCATAGAACAATGGTTTTCACACTGGGCTTTATGACACAGACTATGTCTAAGATTTCCAAAGGGATCTGCACCTCCATTTGAAATTTTTTTAGGGGGTCCACAAATAAAAAAAGGTCTGAAAACTACTAAGTGAAAGTCAACAGGCATCACAGTATAATTATACACTGTGTTGATACCCACTTTAAGATGACAATTTTTCTGGGGGAGGTCAGATCCTACAGGGGGAAGGTTAGGTATGATCATTCTTCTTACAGTTTGTTAGTAGATAGGCACACCTACTTAAAATCAGCATACTACCCTTTTTATAATCAGGTATAATAATTAATTAGCATTAAATTCACCTTTTTACCATAAATATTTATGTTCTCATTGGCTATTTAACATTATTTTAAACTATTTTCTTATTGGCTATTTAAGCCTTCATCATTGTCTTAATTAACAGTTGTGTGAAAGGCCATACCAATCTTACCTAGAACACATTAAAAAACCTGGTTAGGACCAAAACACATGTGCAACATGATGAAGGTTATGCCTTAACTTATATCTAACCTCCCTCTGAATTGTCTCATGCCATTTTTTGTTACTTTACTAGACATAGCTTGACTATTGTCAAGTCTACTTTGGAATATACATGCATTGGGGCAACTCACATTTCAACAGATTTTGATACGACATAAACAAGCATCATCTCTGTTGGCTACAGTGTATAGAACTGTTGGTTGAAATGTGTGATGGGTTTGAAAAAGCTGCAAAATCCCATGGAATTATTCCACGCAACAGTATATCCACTCCAGGTACTAAAAGTGTAGCAATTTGCTAACATACTGTAGACTATAAATCATCAGTTGAAAAGCAGAGGAGCACTTTTTGCACATCTGCATGCACTCACAGGTTGTGAAACCCACACACGCAACAAAATAAAGCACGCACAAAATAATTCAATAGTGCTAATATTAACATACACAAAGAATTTTTTGCACACAAAGCCTACGAAAAGTTAGAGGGAACATTGAAAATGAGGTCAGTCATAAGACTGTTGACACAACAAAAATCCAAGAGTGCAAAGAGATTTGACTTTTCTAGCCTAATAGCCATTAAGTCCATTAGGGGACCCATGTATCAGTATCATTTTTGGAGGAAGGTTTAGATCTATTTTACTAAATTAGGCCCTTACCCTGAAAAGGGTTGTTTATCCCACTGACAGAGGACTCACTTTCTGTAAACAGTTACTGCTGATTTTAACTCCTGGGCTTTGAAAGCAAAACCAATACTTCTAGAGAGATACTCTAAGGAATATTATAGACATGACTGTGGGCTTCATCCAAAGTCCATTGACCTCAATTGAAAGACCCCTGGAAGAATATTAAAACATAACTGGCTGCAAAAAATCATGTTTGCCCATTGCATTGCTTTCTTATCCAGCAACTTTTTTTTCCCTTTTGCCTATCAACTGTTTTTCATTATCCCTCTCCTCGCTGTGGACTGGATACTTCCAAAGAGAAGGCTAACAAGAATCTATCATTTTAGCCCTCAAAATTAGAATATCTGACAAACTCTTCATAAATAACTGGAACAGACTGGAACACTGTAAATGAGATGTGGAAATTCAGAAAAATTGAAGCAGTCAACAAGGACTGAGTGAAAAGGAATGGAAAGAAAATATCAGTACAAAGGAAAGATAAAGGGCCAGATCATTAATGTGTGTAAATCATTCATTAGTCTGTAAGAACAGAAAACAGTAACAGGTAGGCTCTATGGTTAGTGTGGCAGGTGAGCAACCTCAATATGGGCTAAATTAGGAAATGACTGTAACCGAGGCCACCCGACACAGCCCTGCCCCCATGCCTTCTAATCTTGTTGGGGGCGGGGCAAAGCCTGAAAGTGGCACTCGAGCAATCCCCCCAGCATGAGAAGGCAAACACTCAGTGCCAGTAGATCCAGGCCTTCAACCCCAGTGAGGGATAAGGCAGCACAGTCAATAGTTCAGGGCCTTCAACCCCAGCAAGGGGTAAGGCAAACATAGAAAATCAATAGTTTGGGGCCTTCAATCCCAGCAAGAGGTAAGGCAAACACCCAGTAGCCCAGATAGCAGCAGGGGAGGGAAGGGGAACCCAGGCCTGCCCACTCCACTGCATTCCAGCCCAGAGCCCTAGTAGTGGCAGGGACAAAGTGCCACTAGGTCAGTTCAGCTCCTGCCAAAACACACTGACTCACCCCCAACTGCCCCTGGGCTACTTCCTTCCCACTTCTCCCCATGATACCTGGGGTACATAGTCCTCACTGTCCTCAGGGTAGGTTCCCCCAGGCATCCCAGTCAAGCCCTCACTATCCTCAGGTGGCAATGCAGGCAATTCAGCCTCCTTTGTCAGTGGCAGTTCCACCAGATCACACAGTTCCCAAGTAGCCAGCTCACTGCCCTCCCCAGCACAGGGAAGCTCATCAAGGTCCTCCTAGGCATTTGGCTGATCCCCAGGCTCTCTGCTGAGGGCAGCTCATCCAGGTCTTCCCCTGGAGGAGTTTTCCCCAGGGGCACAGCCACCCAGGACTCTTCCCCTCAGAGGGTGGGGGATCCTGCTGTAGGTCAGGCCTCTCTGGCTCCAGGAGAGGGAGGTCTGCCAGGGGCAGCAGCTATCCCCCTCCCTGTTCCCCCCCCCCCCAGCTGCCTGGTCCAGCCCCTTATATAGTCCTCCTGCTCACTCCGGCTGTCACTTTGGTTCCGGCCCAGGCCCTTATGCAAGGCCTCTTCAGACCAGTAGGGGGAGTACGGGCGCTTAGCTACCTCTCGGCCCGTGGGTAACTGTTCCCCTCTGCTACAATGACCCTCAGAGATGTAGAATGTGATGATCTGAAAGTGGCACCAAACTTTTAATACATCTATGCCAAGCATAATCTAAATGAGTCCCTCACAGTGCTTTCCCTAAATTGAAAAATGTTATTTTGTTCCTACAGTTTTCATAAAGAAAGAGAGGGAAAGTTTTCCTTAGCCTTGCCTAAGAAGAAATTATCTTGAATCAAAGAGGTCTTACAAATATCCCAAGCTGGACACACACAGAAGAGCTTTTACCAACTCCTCCAGCAGCATCAGACATACCTGATGTGTGAGGAATCTCAGCAGAAGAGAAGAAAAACAAGTTCTGGAGAAGCAGACTATACATGAAAGACCAGTTAGACCTGCCCGTGAAGAGTAGAGCTATGAAGCAGGAGTCTGACTACCAATGCAGATTAGCCTTATGTGGCCAACACTGTTAAGACTTGTCCAGGCATCAGGGAGGAGCCTGAGGGTTGAACTGACACCCACAATATCCTATTCACTGGGAGTCAACAACAACCAGAAGCTTCATCAATTTCTATACGCTAAATATTATTCTAATTATTTATTTATTTCTAGGGAATAAAGAGGGTGGGGACGGATAATGTGACCAGTGCTTGGTTCTAGACACCTAGAAAGAGAGGAGGGGGAAGGAGGAGTCCATCTTTTCTTAAGGAGCTGGAACCCTGGGAGAAGACAGGAAAAGAAAGGTGGATATTGTACAAGAGGGGAGTGGGAGGAAGCAATGTGATGAGAGGGATTTGAGCATTTAGAGAGACATGAATACAGGGGAGGGAAAGAAAATGAGAGAGAAAAGGAAGAGAGCAAGAAAGAGAGACTTTGGACCTTGTAGTGACGGGAGGAAAGAAGATTGAGAAGGATTTGAAGTGAGATGAGATGTGGAGAAGGTAGAGAAAGAGGGAATGGAGGTGGAGCAGCAGCAGCCCCTTCTCTGTATGAACAGGACTTGCAAGGGATAGAAACAGGGAGAACTTGGGGTGGATGGTAATTGAGGGACAAATGGTCTGAGATTTAGAAGAGGCCTTTGAGGAAGAAGGAGAAAGGAGAACAAGAGAGAAAGAGAGAAATCCTGGGAGGATCTTGCACAGTATGGAAAGAAATGGGGATGAGAGGAGGGGGAAAAAAATTCACAGCTTTCATGGAAAGAATGAAAAAATAACGATCTCCAGGATGCTACTGGTGAGGACTTATAGAACACGTCTACACAGCACTTTTATTTAAAAATAACCCTCGTTATTTTGAAATAAAAGAAATTAGGTCTACATGACGTTTTCTTATTTTGAAAGGATGGACCTCGTCCTTTCGAAAAAAGAATCATCATTTCGAAAAAGTAAAACCTGCCCCCCCCCCGAAACGGCTGTTATTTCGGCAGGGATATTTCGAAATAAAGCTGTTCTTTCGAAACAACACTGTGTAGACCTGTTGTTTCAAAAGAGCTGTTTCGAAAGAACAGGTCCAAACGGATTTATTTTGAAATATCCCTTCCGAAATAACAGCCGTTTGGATTGCAGGCTTTCCCTTAATTCGAATTAACATTCTGTTAATTCGAATTAATTTATTTCGAAATAAGGATTTTATTTTGAAATAACTCATTTCGAAATCCTTATTTCGAAATAACAATGCATGTGTAGACATAGCCATAGAGTGCCAATCAGGAAAGGGCCAGACAGGGAAGCTGGACAGGACAGGATGAGCAGTGCCACATTGTGTTCAGATGGCTCTATTAAGGGTGGTGGAAAAGCCTAGAGATGTTCCCTCTTGTAGAGTTTTAGGGGAAATTATAATCCAATAATGAGAGGCAGCATGTTCAGAGCTGTGTAAGAAATCTTTATTAAAAGAGAACTGAGAGAGAGAGAGAGAGAGAGAGAGAGAGAGAGAGAGAGAGAGAGAGAACCCGACAGACAGGTTTCCCTAGCACCTAAACAACCCTCCAATTTATCACCATGACAACACCAATGACCCTAGGTAGTCCAAAACACCACATATTCCTCCCCCTCTAACGAAAAAGCCCTCCTCCTCCAAAAGAATAAAGCCCTCCCCCCACGGAAAGAATAAGGACTAAGCTAGGAGATGAGAGTAGACTGCCCCATCTCTGGTGAACCCCCCGGGAAATTATTCTGCCCCATGAAGAGGGGGTCACCACTAGCTAAAGATCCAGCCGATTAGGAGGCCTTCTGTGTTGAGGTGGATTATGGCGAACTTCTGGTGTGCCCACACCACAAGGTGGTATTGGTGGTGGGGTGAGTACGGGTACTGGGGAAGTAGCTGGAACCGGAGAGGATGTTGTGTCAGATTGGTCCAGGGAGGCCGAAGGCATTGAAGAGGTGGCTGGAGCAGGAGAGACGTGAACAGTTGTTCAATTCTCTGATGTTGTATCATCTGTAAGGGTGAAGTCAGGTACGTCCACTGCAGATGCATCTTCTGGATGTATATGACAGAGAAGCAACTGATCTACATGCCATCGCCAAACTAGGCCACTCGCCATCTGGATACAGTAGGAAACAGGTCCTGTCTGGACAATGACCATTGCTGGAACCCATTTAGCTCCTGAAGCATAGTTTCGAGTGACAACAGGCTGTCTAATACTGAAGATGCGATCCTTTGTTCATGGTGAATGTCTGCTGACCTGGTCCTGCTGCTGGTGTTGAACTACTTGCCGTGTGTCTCATGGTTTCAACAAGTCAAAGCAAGAGCACAACTGCCGTCCCATCATAAGAAAAGCTGGAGATGCCTCAGTTGTAGACTGAGGAGTGTTTCTGTAGGACAACAAGAAGTTGTCTAGAAGCTTCTGAAGAGGTGAACATCCCTTTGCAGATTTTAGAGCCTGCTTCATAGTCTGCATGAACCCTTCAGCGAGTCCATTAGTGGAAGGATGAAATGGTGCTGACTTGATGTGATGTATTTCATTGGCCTTCATAAAAGTTTCAAAATCCTGAGAAATGAACCGCAGTCCATTGTCACTCACCAGCTGTTCTGGAAGACCATAACAACTAAAAAAGCCACGCAGGGTCTGGATAGTGGTTTCTGTAGTAGTGGACTGCATTACAGAGACTTCTGCCCATTTTGAATGAGCGTCCACAGAAATTAAAAACATACATCCTTCAAATGGGCCAGTAAAATCAACATGGATACATTGCCATGGCCTTTCGGGCCAATCCCACAGGTGAAGAGGTGCCAACTGAGGTGCATTCCGGATGCTCTGGCATGAGGCACAAGCTCTAATCGTCTCTTTGATGGCCCTGTTCAAGCCCAGCCACCAGAAATAGCTCCATGCAATTTGTTTCATGCACACTATGCCACAGGGACTTGAAAGGAGCTGTTCCAACAAATGTGGTCTTAATGAAGGTGGGATAATGACACGCATACACCACAACAAACACCCAGATTGGGTTGATAGCTCTGTCCTCCTAGACATGTAGGGGTGGAGGTCAGGTGAGACCTGAGAGTCAGATAAGAATGTTCCATGAATCACAAAATCCATAACTTACGAGAGTACTTGGTCAACCGGTGTCGCTTTCTTCACTTGAGTAGCCGTGACAGGTGTGTTTTCCACCTGTTCAAAGTAAAAGATTCCTTCTTGACCCTGATCTTGATGGTGTGCCAGTCAGGGTAGCCTTGAAAGACCATCAGCGTTGCAATGCAAAGAGGATTGCCTGTACTTGATTTCGTATGTGTATCCAGAAAGTATCAATGCCCATCGTTGCATCCGACGAGCAGCCAAAGATAGTGTGTGTGGCCCCAAAATTGATGTCAGGGGTTGATGGTCAGTGACAAGTGTGAACGTCTTTCCCCACAAGCACTGGTGAAATTTCCAAATGC
This sequence comes from Podocnemis expansa, assembly GCA_007922195.1. Lineage (NCBI taxonomy): Eukaryota > Metazoa > Chordata > Testudines > Podocnemididae > Podocnemis > Podocnemis expansa. Next base: position 6,156,403 of record ML681979.1, read on the forward strand.
CAAAAACAATGCCCAGTGCTTCGCATTCAATTTGGGCATAGTTAGTTTCTGCCTTGGTGAGGGAGCATGAAGCAAAAGTGATAGGCCTCTCTTCACCAGAAGTCATAATATGTGACAATACAGCCCCAACTCCATAAGGGGAGGCATCACAAGCCAACTGTAGGGGCAAAGATGGATCAAAATGTGTCAGAACCATAGTTTACCAGTGAGCATTTAGCTTCGTTAAATGCAACACCACAGGCTTCAGTCCAGTTCCAGGCCTTTTTCAGCCCCAGAAGCTTATGTAGGGGTTTCAGGAGGGTCGCTAATTGTGGAATAAACTTGCCATAATAGTTTAATAAGCCTAAAAAAGAGCGAAGTTGGCTTACATTCTGAGGTAGTGGAGCATCCACGATAGCCTTAACCTTGGCCGGAGACTTATGGAGAACATCAGCATTAATTATATGTCCTAAATATTCAACCGAGGGCTGGAAAAATTTACATTTGTCTCTGTGAACATGTAGACCATACGCTTCCAGCCTTTGCAGAGTAGCTTCCAAGTTCGTAAGGTGTTCCTCCTCATTTTTACCAGTGACCAGGTTGTCATCCAGATTGCACTGTACTCCTGATAAACCACTCAAAATCTGATCCATTGCCCTTTGGAACAAAGCTGGGGCCGAAGTGATGCCGAAAGGTAAACAACAGTAACTGTACAACCCCTTATGTGTTACAATGGTCAACAATTCTTGAGAGTCTTCTTCAACATGCATCTGTAAGTACGCTTGACTCAAATCAATCTTGCTAAATTTTTGTCCTCCAGCCAAACCTGCAAAGATGTCCTCAATGTGGGGAAGAGGATATCGCTCTGCACATAATAGTGGATTGACAGTGACCTGGAAATCTCCACAAATCCAAACGGAGCCATCCTTTTTCACTATTGGGACAATGGGTGTTGCCCACTGGCTGTGAGTAACTGAACTAAGACTCCCTCCTTGACTAACCGCTCCAAGTTTTCTTCCACCCTGGGTCTGATGGCAAATGGCACCATCCTGGGCTTCAATCATTTTGGCTGGCAATCAGGCTTTATATTTAATTTCACAGTGATTCCCTTCATGCTGCCTAAATCTTCCCCAAAAGCAGCAGCATGTTTCATTAGTACTGCTGCTAGATTCATTTCTTCTTTAGTCAATTGATGCACTTCTGCCCAATCAAGTTGGATTTTCCTGATCCAAGACCTTACCATTAGAGCTGGGTAATTCCCCTTCACCACAAACAGTGGTAGCTTTGTGGTCTGTCCATCGAGTTCTACTTTCACATCAATAGTACCCAACAGGGGAACAGTCTCCCCAGTATATGTCTTCAAAACAACTACTGTCAGCTTAGGTGGCAGATGTCTAAAGTCTTTCTCATATACAATATTAGAAACTAAAGAAACGGCTGTGCCAGTGTCCAGTTCCATGCATACAGGTTTGCCTTCCAACACAAGTGTCACCCAGAATTTACGTGGGCCAGCGGTTACAGACAAAACATGGAGAGAATCTTCATCTTCTGACTGGGTGTCACTATGGTCACCTGTATTCTGCCCTACCACATGCAGAATTTCTCACTTACTCTGCTGAACCAACGGCCCATTTTTCTCAGGTCTGCCTCTTCTGTTTGGCTTATCCTTCCTTTGTTTGCAGGCACATTCAATGTGCCCTCTCTTACCAGATTGTCGACACAGCACTCTAATGCGAAGTGACCCCACTTCCCACACTGGTAACATTCCTGTCTCCCCGGTGCCCTCTGGGTAGGTTGTGGGGATACTTTATGCACACTGACCGCGATCTGTTGCATCTCTTGGGTGACACATTCCATGGAGACTGAAATATCCATAGCCTTCTGCAAGGTGAGTTCACCTTCGGTCAAAAAGGTGTTTCCGTGTTGATTCACTGTGCAGGCCACACACCAGCCTGTCATGCAGCATTTCCTCTAACATGATCTTGAAGTCACAGTGTGCTGCCAGCTTTTGCAGAGCTGATACAAACTACAGGTGATTCACCTTCACCTTGGTTCCTTTGGTAGAACCTATACCTCTCTGCAATTACTAGTGGCTTCGGGGAAAAATGTGCTCCCAGAACTTCCATTAAGTCCCTGTAAGGTTTCTGCTCTGGCTTCTCCAGATAAAGCAAATCACATAGCAAATTATAAGTCTTAACTCCAGTGACTATTAGAAAAAGTGGTACCTTCTTCTCATGAATTTGCTATTACAAAATTTTGAAATCAGGCTGTATATGTCTGCCATGGATCTGCTGAATGGTCAAATGATTCAAGGGTTGTAGTAAGTATAGCCATGGTGTCCTCTTGTGGTTATTGTTTGTCTCTTCACTTGTACTTAACAACAGGCAGATCAGTTTCCAGAATAGCCAGCTAGCCCTTAGGCAAACAGATCAGCTTTCACAGTTACAACCCATCCCCCATGCAAGCAGTAAATAAAGTTTTACATCTTACATTGCAGTCTGGTTTTCCATAGTTGCCAGGATTGTTGAGGATAGCCAACTCCATCACATATCCCATCTTCCATCACCAGATGTAGAGTTTTAGGGGAAATTATAATCCAATAATGAGAGGCAGCATATTCAGAGTTGTGTAAGGAGTCTTTATTGAAAGAGAACTGTGAGAGAAAGAGAGAGAGAGAGAGAGAGGGAGAATCTGACAGACAGGTTTCCCTAGCAGCTGAACAACCCTTCCATTTATCACCATGACAACCCCAATGACCCTAGGTAGTCCAAAACACCACACCTCTCACCATTTCCATGAAATATTTTGGATGGTTGGCAAAGTTGGGAAAGTAGTCGATAACTTTGAGGGAATAGCAGATAGAATCATCTATCTGAGTTCTCCCATAACCCTAAACAATTTGTGCTACCAAGCAATAGTCCAGCAGATTCAAACAAAAGTTTACCTATTTCATTCATAATTGCTTGCCTTCACAAAAGAGTCTGAAAATGAAAACTGTGAACTATAATCAGTGAAAGCAGGAGCTCATGTACAGCTTGCAAAAAGCAGAACAAAGCAAAGTGGCTCTGGAGAATGAATGTATTACAGAGTACTGCAACTCAGTATATCCAAGGTAGTTGCAACAGCTGAGTTTCATGACAGATAACTTTGCAGAAGAGTAAGTCTCATTTATCAAGGAGTGTATTTAAAATGTGGAATTGCATTAAATGATCATATGCGAAATATCTCTGCTTGGAAAAACTGTGGCTTTCTATGTAAGAATTTGACCTCCTTACTTGTTGAATGCCACCCAGAGTGGTGAGGTAAATTTTGAGGGGGGTAGATAACCCATTAATGAAGTAAGGTTGTGAATTTAATATTGCAGTCGAGTTCAGGAGACAGAGGATGCACATATGTGTCCCAGACATCAAGAGCCAAAATATTTTGATGGATAATTCAGATTAGTAACTGGTACAAGAAGAGATCTCAGTAAAGATGAATACGTCAGGCACAATTTTGTGATGATATGAAAGACCATCAGATTTTTCCATGTGGAAGAATCACCAGAATGCATTTTCCTCCCACCCATGATTTTTTAAAAAGAGGAAGAATGCAGGGGGGGACTGAGACCTTTACACTGGGGGTGGCTTTTGTAACTGAGATGGGTTTTTCTTCTTTTGTTTTCAGTTTGGTTAAATTTAGTTTGAACATATAGGATTTTATTTTTAGTGTAACCCCTTTGGGGTCTTAAAGGGTGTGGTTCCTTTAAATCTTTGCCCTGTGAGGGATGGACTGATTGGTCTGAAAGGAGGGTGTGTAGCTGAAGAGGAAGGGGGCTGCAGCCAGAGGCCAAGGGGAGAGAAGCAGCAGAGAGAAGGACCCTGCCTGAAGTCAGGAAGGACAGAGCGGCTGACCTGGGAGCCCAGGAGAGTACCCACAGGAGGACACAGTGCTGGGGAAAGTCATCCAAGGACAGACTTGGACCCATGTGACTGGCCACCCAGAGCTGTGGGGCCATGATTACAGGGCCTGGGACTTCACTTGGGACTAAGGGGGAGGCTGTAGTTAGATAAATGAGGCGGGTGTCGCTCTGTGGTCACAGAAAGCGGCAGAAGAGGCTTCAGAGGGTTTTTTCCTGGGAATGTTGCGGGCGCCAAAGATGACCAGGAGCTGCTGGACTGAACGCTCAACTGGAGCTGTGCTGGGACTCCTGAACTCAGGGTGCAGATACAGAGTCTGCCTTCAGCCTGCTGCGCTGCTGGGCCTGCAGGGCCCTTTGTTAGCTGTTACTCTGTGTTACTGCTGCCCCATCTCCACTGCTGGTTTCTCCTTTGTCCCTCTATAAATAAACCTTCCCCATTCCCATAATCCCTGTGCTATCCCAGTGTGTGTGTGGTCATTCTGGGGGGTTTAAAACAGGTGCCCCTGGGATAAAGGGGGTCTCCTTGCTGCGTTCCTGCGCATACCCTTCCTTGGCCCGAGCTGCCTGCAGGGCAGACTCTATCTTGGCCACAGGGGTGTTACATTAGTAAACAGTAAAAGTACCTAGAGCCTTGATCAGGCACTTTTGACATATTGTATAAAGAAATAAAAAGAGCTATTTTCAGCCAGTGCTATGTGCTACTTATAGACAGCAGGATAATGCCCAGGTCTTTTCCTGACAAGTCAGTGTTTCTGACTTACCACACAGAACCAGACAGTTCACCTGAGAACAATGAATACAGATTACCTGCTTATAGCTCCTAAAAAGGGAACCCAGGGAATTTTATAGAAAGCAGCTATCTAGAGAAGTCTGAGACAAGGTCTGACATTGTGCATAGGGCTCTGGGCTTGTGTTCACTGATGGCAGCAATTTCGCTCCTCTCAGATCAGTCTCCCTGATCAACTGATCAGGTTTGTGAAGATCAGGAAGCCAACTCCGTAACACCACTCCTGCAGAAGGAATAGCACTGAGTCAGAAGGAAGGGGTTTCCCTCCAGCTGAAGCTAGTGGAAACACCATGGTAAATAGACAGTAGGAAATCAGAGGGAGATACACAAGATATTTAAAGTATTTTGTGTATCTCCCTTTGATTGCTGCCAAAGTCACATGGCAGCATAGACCAGGGCTCTGAGAAATGAGGTAAGACATGATCTATATCACATTGAGGAGGGCACAAGCCAAAGGCCATTTTGAAGTACTCCTGGACATTGTAATTAGAGTAATAATTAAGAACCTATTAGACACAGCAGTTAAAGTAGGCCAGAATGCACTGGAATGCCATCCTGGGGCCCCTTAAAATAGAAAATGGAGCTGGAATGCTGCACGCCAGGGCCAATCATGTAAAAATAGTGGATATGGAGTACAGTTTTCTGGCTCCATTTTCTATTTTTTAGGGGTTCCCCAGAACACTGAGCCCCATAAAATAGCCTATTTTAGGGGGCCTGGCATTCGGGGCCCCTAAAAATAGAAAATGGAGTCAGCTGCTAGTGCAGGGCCGGCAGTGCTACGAGAACAGAGGAGGCATGTCTGCTTTCAGGTAGGTGTATCTACCCTGAGAGCTGACATGCCTCCTCTATTCTGCACTGCCTGCTCTGCGTTCTGGGGCCCCTAAAAACAGGACATGCCAGAACACAGTGTTCTGGCGCATTCCCTCCAAACCCACATGACAGGAAGGGCTGCAAGCTGGGGCCAGCCTTGCAGCCCCCCCCCCCAGTACCTGTCCTGGCCCCACCCCTTCCTGTTGGGCCCGGGAAGTGCATGTGGTCAGGTCTTAATCTCAAGCCCAGGCTCTTTTCTCTAGCCAGCCGGCACCATGCAGCAACCTCCCTTCTCCGGCTCAGCTCCTCAGCCACCTCGCCAGCCAGTTAAGGGAGCCCGGGGTGGGGTGGGGTGGGGTGGGGTGGGGGATTGGGGCAGTTGGGCAGCCCGCAGGAAAAGGGCATGGAGTGGGAGTGAAAAGAAGGGGCTGAGATGGTGAGCTGGGGATGTGTGGAGAGTTTTGGGGGGCTGAAGCAGGGTGAAGTGAAGATGAGGAGCTGGAGGGTGGGGGGCTAAGAGGGCTGAAGTGGTGACATGGGAAAAGACGTTTATGATTGTGACCTGGGCCTTCTGGGATAACCTTCTGAATTTGCCAAAATCAGGGCAAGCTGCAAAACCAGAGGCCAAACCCCTAAACCACTGACAGGTGGTACTTAAACCAGTCTCCTAATCAGTAACAAAACATGCTTCTGATTCCCAACTCTGGTCATCATCAAGCATAACAAAATAGAAACAGCCCCTTTTATTGCACATCAGCTTCTCTAGTCCCCATCTAGGCACTGGGTCTCTTAAAGAAATAGGTTCTCCTGACCCCAAAGAGCCAGCTACATCACCCAGAACAATATAGGCATGGATCTTACCCAGAATACCATGCTGCCAGCTAGTCCTTTAGTAACTACAACTAAAGTCTTAATATAAAAGAAAAACAAAATATGAGAGATGTTAAAGGGTCAAAATGAATCACTTAGAGTCCATAGTAAGCAAGTCGTTGAAGAATATGCAGTTTGCAGGTTAGTCTGCTTCCTCTGGTATGTACTCAGCAGCTGGGTGGGTCGCAGTCCTTTCTTCAATCCCAGAAGAATAGTTCCAAAGGAGAGTATTGGTTGCAGACAGACTGAAGACTAAAGACAAAATGGAGATTGGGCTATAGCCTTTTATTACCTTCAGCTCTCCCAACCTGTCAGAGTCCTTGCCAAATCAAAATGGAGTTGAGTCACATGGTCCGTCTGGGTGCCCCATCAAACAGCTTTCTCCTTGGGCCCACTGCAGCTGAGAGCTTCTACTGGGCAATAAGGATGACAATAGTTTTGCAGATGCCAAGTCTGGGATTGCTTGGAGCCAAATAACTTGGAGCACAAATAAAAACAAATAGATTTATAATATGGGCCTAATACCTACATATAAACCCTACAATTAGAGCCCTGCATGGATACAAATACATGGATCCATATCCGATCTGCATCTGCAAGAAATGGTCCACAGATATTTGTGTCGTATCCATAGACGCGGATACAATGCAGATATCCACGGATATCTGCATATTTGCAGGGCTCTACATCTGTGAAGATAAAAATATATGGACCTGTATCCAATTTGCATCTTCAAGAAGCGGTCTGCGGATATCCATGTTGTATTTGCAGATGCGTATATAATGTGGATATCTGTGGATATCTGCACATTTGCGGGGCTCTACATATAATTACTCTTAGCAGATTACAACCTTTCTACTGATACCAAACATGGGATATCCCATATGGACTATTACAAATATGTATTATTAATATGCAAGATAACCATAATCAGTCCCCCAAACCCAGACAGCATCGCAATGATGGGTGTTAGGTGTTTTGGGGGCAGTAGCTGGGGTGGGGGGGGCTAGTAGCTGGGGTGGAGGTAGGCGTTTGGGGGGCAGTAGCTGGAGGAGGGGCAGGCATTTGGGGGCAGTAACTGAGGTGGGTGAAGGGGGGCCTGGACCTGTGGGAAGGGGGTCCATACCTGTGTGAGTGGGGCCTGGAAATTTAGGAGGGTTCTAGGCCCCCCCAAATTATACTTTAACACCTAATTAGACAGCACTTATATAGACTATATGTAATGTTAGATAGTGTGGCCCCATATACTGTGGTATATTTGAAATGTCCAAGACAGACAGAAAGTCCATCAGAAGAGAGATTGCCTTTGAGGAAACAAAAGAACTCCTGGGAGTTAGCATAGGAAGATCTAGCAGGAGGGCAGGTACTGCTTTAGCTTCAGACATTGACTGTAATTTTTATTTACCACAATTTTATAATAGCACCAAGGCACATATAAATAGGTACTGCTTCTACCTCAAGGGGTGTGTCTATGCTTACAATTTAATTTGAATTAATGAGGATTAATTCAAATTAAATTAATGCGTGGCTACACTGACTCATTAATTTGAACTAAGGAATTCAGTTATAAAACTTAGCTTAACTTTGAAGTAAGGGTTAATTCAAAGTTATTAGTTCAATTTAACCCAGTGTAGCCATGTTAATTCAAACTAATCATTAATTTGAATTAATGCTTTTGGACCTTCTTCCTCCCACGGTGCCTTCCTATTTCTATGTATTGGGTGGAAGCATGGCCCTTCCTGGGAGCCATCTTGCCACACCTCCCATGGTGCCCCTCTCCTAATTAAAACTAGCAACTCCTGTCCATGGACATGCTAGTTCGAACTGGGTTTCTAGTAGGGCCATGTTAATTCAAGCTAGTTGGTGCTGTAACATTATTTGGAACCCCTAGATATAGCCTAGCTCTCACCTTGGGCTGTGTCTTCGAGGTGGATTCTTCTTCTTTCAGGTCTTTTCATCATCTTATTCAAGCTTGTTTCCCTCAGACCCCAGTTTTACAGTGAAACTTGATTCTAGCTTGCTATACCTTAACCGATCTTTTCCCTAAAATATTACAAAATCATTCTTTAAGCATTCTTTGCTAATCATACCACACCACTTTAGTTGGTTTAACTATTGCACACTTAGTTATGCAACAGACAGCAACAATCAAAGAACCAGACAGAAACCATACAAATAAATGATGTGGAAATGAGGACTATGAAGGCAAACCTATAAAAAGGTATAGATTGCACAATCACAAGTGTTGATAAGTGATACAACCTTATTTTTAAGGCATTTTAAGATCTGTTTCCTTATCTGGTAGTGGTAGACACTATTAGGACAGTTATTATATTGTTTGATGCAATTTAGATGGGGATGTGAAAATGTGATCACATGCTTCTTGGCTTATGGCTGATGGTTCTCCTAATGTGAGTGTGACTGTTTAGCGAAAGATTGGACAAGAGAAAGGCAGGCAGGCTGGAGAGGAGATCAAGGCATGCATAGTGTGAGGAAAGGCCAAAAATGAAAGATCTCATTCAACTCCCACTGAAGTCAAAGGGAGTCTTTCCATGGACTGAATGGGAGTTGGAGCAGGTCCTTGCAGGACAATCCTTGCTCACTGAAGTAAATAGATGTTGTTCCACTATTTTGTATGGAAGTATAATTGGTTCATTCTTTATCTGGGAGTGACGAAAAATAATGCTGTAAGAGTTGTGGATGCTGTGTTAGAATTGTTACATTAGAGGCATCTGTGATATCAGCTAGGAATGTTTCAACAAAGTGTAAGTACTCTAAAGTAAACTGAGAAATTAAATTCTAGCCATTAGGCAGCTAGCTTTAAACTGATATAGACTGGAAAGCTATCATTTCCATTCACCGTGAACCTCTGACATGTATGTCATTCATACAAAATAACTTCATACCAGTGGAAGGCTAGAATAGGTAAATTAAAGCCTTCCTGACTACAGTCAGAAACTCCTTCAGTGATGCTCAAAAGTTATTATATAAGGACACTGTTGGCTTACTTGAACTTTAGTCACCACAATTGATTGGTCTGTGTAATGCTGCTTAGTCAACAAGGAGGTGGCTGACAAACAGATCTCAGTATTTGCTTACAACTGGCAACCAATCCCAGAGACAGTTAGTTAGTTGTTTCTCTTCCTCCTGTGTGGGTCCTTTCAAGGACGCACAGTTCCCTGCATATGCTATGATGTTCCCAACAAACCAGACTGCCTAAACCAGCCAGCCTCTGCCATGGGTGGATTAACTCATGGGTCTAAGGGGCACAGGTCTAGGGGCCCACACAATGTGGGGGGGCCCTCTGCTGAGTAGTGCTGGTGGGGAGCAAAGCTGCCTTGGGCTGGAGGCTGGGCTCTGCATTCCTCTCCCATGCCCCCAGGGTCGAGGAGGGCCAGCCCAGAAGCTGGGGTCTCCTATCCTGCCCCTCCCCTGGGCCAGCTGGTCCATCACTGGAGGTGGGGCCAGCTGCACAGAACAGCGCCCTGCACCAGAAGCCACCCCGTATGCATGGGCTGCTCTGGGGGGCTGATCAGTGTGGCTGGGGCCAGCCTGGCACCAGTGCCCCTTGTCCCACCCAAGAGCCAGTCCTCCTGCAGAAGGCAGGATTGTAGAGTGGAGGGGGGTTGTGGCACCAGCTGAGTGCAGGTGAGGCCCCAGGCAGGGCCCACCAGTGCAGGAGGCCCAGGGGCCCATAAGCCACTAATCTGCCACTGGCCTCTGCTTTGCCTTCTCTGCAGAAGTTATGAACAGCTGTAATTGCCAGCAGCCACAAGTTACCACGCGGTCCTTTTAGGCAAGCACCTTATTCTTAAGGTGAAAGCATTACAGAAAGAAATACATTAAAAACAATACAACAGCCTGCACATATGCTCATAAGCTTACCAGGGACCTCCCAGCAACTTCAAAAATGCAACAAAGGCTTTGGTAGGAATCAGTCCTTTAAACCCCATCCAGAGGTGTTTCTGTGTTTTCCAGTTCGTAACAGCCTTAGGTCAGAATTAGCACTCTCTTGAAGATGTTAGTCTTTCCTTTCTACAGCTTGGGCCTTTGGTCTTGAGATTCTGGGAAATGATAACCCGCAAACAATGCTCCTTTTTTTTTTAGGATGAAACTAAAGTTGGTATTTTGCATAATCTGAGCTGGGAAATATGCATTCACTGACCCCACTCCCCTGGAGATTCCCAGGCAAACCCATTCACACTGTCTCCAAAGTACATTCTTATCAGGCACATATTCAATACAATTTTTCAAAGTTTATAACACTGCCTCTGGTTCACATCACCTCTCCCCCTCGAGAGGCTATGTACAGTTCTTGCCCACAATAATACTCAGCCTTTGCATTTAATACAATGGACTCCAAAGATACTTAAACTTAAGTCTATAAGGTTTTTCAAGGTTATTGCAAGAAGCTGCCCTATGTGTCACAATAACCTTACTGAGCCAGGTCAGAAACTCCTCTCAGTGATGCTGAAAAGTTATTACATAAGAAACTATTGTCTTTCCTGAGTTTTAATCACCAGTGTTACCTATGGTCTATTGTAACAAGGAGGTGGTGGACAAACAGATCTAAACATTTGGTTCTAACTAGGAACTGAAAGAAAATTAAAGTTAATCTGAGTATTAGTTGCTTTAGTTATCCAAATTTGTCATGTTATCTCCTGCCATTTTCTTTATCTATTTCTTTTCCTCAGTGATTCCTTCTGTAAAAATTACACAGAATTTAGGACAGGACTTTTGAAGTAGCCTAAAGAAGTGAGATACCCAAGCATTACGAATCAATAACTTGACTTCCTCATTAACTCTAAGAAAATGTAGAAAGACTCCTTGAGAAATGCTACATTTCCCACAGATGCTTTGATGATTTACAGACAGAACACACCCAACATAAAACCATGTGAACAACATGATATAGAGGTATATTTACATTTAATGAGTGTAGCATTTCTTAAGGGCCTGCTTATATTATCCTATCCTTAATGAGGAAGTCAAGCCAATGCATTACAACATAGATTCAATGCAAGGATATCTAAATGTAGTTCAAATTCAAATATGACTAATCATAATTACAGGGACTGGTCCTGAAACATTATTCATACAACCTTCATTCATTCAAGTCTTCTCTTGGAATGGGCCTGTTCATATAGGCATACCTCACTTACATGAGTAAGTATTCTAGGATTATTCTCCTACATATCACTGACTAGCCGACTCATAAATATTTGGGCTTGACTGAGGTTGAAGTAATATTAATTCTTAAACCTTTTGTAACCTGATGCTAAATTTAGAGATTATTACAAGTGTGGAGTCATGCTCCTATTACAAAGCTTTTGTTGAAAGTATCAAGTAGGGTAGGTCAAAGGCAAAAAGTCCAGATTCTGAACTGGAGCTGGACTATCAGTGCTCCCAAGTGAGCTTGAGCTTTGGCTATGCTTCTTATAGAGGCAGAGCCCTGTTGTTGAAATTCAAATCCAGTTTTGAATAACTAAGGTCTAGATCTGTTCAGATCTGGGGATTTGGTTTAACCCCACCTCTAATTTCAAGTTTTAAAGAAATAAAGCAATAAAAGTTAAATGGTAAATACATTTATATGAAAAGGGCTTTTTCATTTATAACTTTACTGTGTTGCAAATTACACTATGGAAACTCATAACTGAAACTGTTTGGAAATTGAATTTCTCCTTCCCTGCCTGCAATTTTGTCATCCTTTTGCTACTTGCTATACCCAAGCCATTTATATCTCAATCCCCTATTCATTGTTCTTGGACATCTTGTCAAGAAAAGATACTATGAGAAATCCAATCACTCTTGGCAACTAGAGTCAGGTCATCAGGTGTGTTGAAGCAGTGGTTGGTGTAGCTGAGGTGAAGAGCAAAAGTGATTTTCAATCATTTTTCTTCATTGGATTGGGTGCCGCTAGCATATTTTAAAGCAGCCTCAAGGTTTGCATTAGCTTATAAGAGCTCCTAAAGGACCATTTCACCAACTAGAATTACTGGAAGATACTATGCTCCAACAGTATGTCTTTTGCCACCAATATCAGGAGTCTTCATACGCATCAGGAGTTACTGCCTTTGGTCTTAATGAGCGTATCATTTTGCCAATGTTCTTCCATGGCCATATGGCTATCCCACAGAGGTGTTTTTACAGCCTATGTTAAAAGGTCCTATTTTTTTAATTTGACATCAGTCCTCTGAGCCATGCCATTTCTAACTGAACCATATAAAAATGGTTCCTGACTGCATTTAGCACTGATATGATCTGGCTAGCCTAAGTCTGGAAGACCATGTAAGAGCTCATTCAAGCTCAGGTAAGGCAGTCTCAGCGTCATGTCCAAGGATGATTCCAGCTTGGACACACGCAAAGCATCCTCACTCTGTACATTAAAACTCCCTGTTGCTTGATTTTAGCTTATACAGAGGAGGAGGAGAAATCCCACTTTATGAGTCCAAATTCTCTCATCCATTAGGGTTTATTTCTTTTAACATAGTTGCTCACTTACTCTGGCCATATTTTGGGGATGTTTTGTTTTTCACACACAGCATAAAGGCTAATAGTTAGGTCCAATGTTCTTTTTGGAAGCTATCTTGTTAGGCTTATAACAGAAAGGCCCCCTGTGGGATGGGGGAGAAAGCTAAAAAGGCCAAATACTGGACAATTGGTTAGAAAATAATTCTCTGATCTTCTTTACTGGTAATGATGTAAACTCACTCACCCTACATCCAAACCACAAATATATTACACCAAAGTCTGAAGATAGGATGAAGTCCTACTGGCCCAAAGTCAGGGTCTGATCCAGTCTGAATGTGTAGGGAGCCAGCACTGCATACTTCCTTGAAGGTGTGGCTCTGATTTGATATCAGACTCCAAATATGTGTTTTAGTTTTTTTTTTTTATTCCCCATTTCATCACATAACTTATCTTTTAGTTATGTTCACCTTTCTGTGGCCTTGGACGTGCATCCAAAAGTTCCAGCAAAAGGTCCCATCCCAGGCAGGCCACCATCACTTTCACCAGTAGTTGTTTTTGGATATACACCCAAAAGCTCCTGGGCAGGCTGCCATCACCCTTACCCAGTAATTTTTTTCACACAATGGGGAGTTCCAAGCAGGCCGTTAACTGCAACTTTCTGATTTACTTTCAAATGTACACACATGCTTCTATCCAGCTCAGCCCATGCATACAGGGACTCCATGACCCATATTACATTGGACATATGTGTGTGGGTGTGGGTGTATGGATTGCAACAGTCTTATCCCTTAGTTTTAAACATCTTGCTCACATTGGCTTGCTTAAATATGGCAAAGTACTACACTTCAATATTAAAAAAAAAGAAGAAAAAGCCATCTTGCTGGGGCATTGGTGGCACCTGGCACACAGGGCATGTGCCCCGAGTCCCAGCGCCAGTGCCCCAAGTGTCTGGGGAAGCCTCTGCCTCTCCTGGCCCTGTCCCTGGCAGGACATCTGAGGCCTGGCCGCTGGCACCAGTGCCTGCCTCTCCCGGCCCAGTCCTAGGCAGGGCCACCAGCGGCTGTGCCTGTGGCTGCTAGCCCCATCCCCGGCCAGGGATCCAGGGCCAGGCTGGCGGTGGCAGAAGCCCATGGCCAGATAGGACCCGGGGAGGAGAACTGGGGCTGGGGAGGAGTGGGACCTGGGCCCGTGCCCTGAGTCTTTCCTCGGGACAGTGACACACCTGCATGTTGGTATCCATATCCTGAGGAAACCACTGAAAAGGTGTTAGGATCTTCATGAAAACCTGGATCCTGGTTCTGTCTGAAAACAAGCAGTTCTGTCCAAAAACCAGCAGGTCTGTCAAAGACTGAATCCTTGGGAGAAAATCTGCTTGACAAAATAGGAAAAGCAACCATTACTAAATGTGGATCTAGGACTGCATTTTATGTTTTGTTTTCTATGCCTAACCTGACCTATTTCCACTCATTATCTTTTCTCTGTGTTCCTGAAGTCATAATTTAAGAAACTTATGATTCTTTGCTATATATTTATTTCAGTGCTGTAATGTTACAAAGGGCCTGACCCTGAATTGTACAAATCAAGCTATGTGTAGTCTCTCTCTGGAGACAGCTTACTTGGTAATAACCATCAGTGTCTAGTGGCAGGGACTGGATGCTGCAGGAGTTCTCCCAGCAGTGGCTACATAGTAGCACTAGCTGGCACAGAGGGCAAGGTCTGTGGACATCTGGAAATCAATGTTTGTGGGGCCTGAGCAATTGGTTTGAGGGAGCAGAACCATAGCAGTCATAAACAAGACTGACCAAGACTACACTAATGGCATGTAGTGGCAAGGAGCCTCACAAACATGAGTACCCCTGGGAGCATCGCAGTCTCATTATAATTTTTCTTTAGAATTTCCTAAACTTTGGTCTATTATTCTTTCTGATTATTTCTTGTTACTCTCAGAAGTGTGTGTTTTAGAATATTCATTTCCGCCTACCTCCTACTCAATTGTTTAAGATTGTTGCTGACTGCTTTAATTTTCCTGACAAAGCCCTGTCATTTCCAAGATCCCTTTTCCTTGCTTTTAGTAAGCTGATGGTGGAAGGGAATTCTAGATTCTTGATAAACTTAAAACACAATTCTTGGAGTTATTGCTCACTTACTGTGTTTTGTACTGGTTCAGAACAAAATTAAAAGGAGTGAAATTAGGTTCAAAGTTTGTTTAGTAATTGACTTGATAGTGCTTTTTGGGTGGTGAATAAAGCTATAGTATCAAGTTTGCATATGAATTCCAGCTCTGCAGTTTCATCCTGAAGTCTGTTTTTGAAGGTTTTTTTGCTTAAGTATGGTAACACTATCAGGCTGGGTCTGAACACGGATTGGGAGTGGCTAGCTAACTACTAAAAGTAATTTTGCCTCTTTAAACATTCTCACCTTCTCATTAACTGGTGCGAATGGGCAACATCCACACTGAACTGATGTCATTAATACTGGTCTTCCACATAATAATGTGTATATATACATAAACTGCAGTTTCCCCTTCATGCATCTGAGAAAGTGGCTTCTAACCCACAAAAGCTCACGCTCTAATAATTTTTTTAGTTTCTAAGATGCCACAGGATTTCTTGTTTGTTTTGCTGAAGCAGATTTACGCAACTATCCCTCTAGATCAAAACTGGACTGATTATAACTGCTACTCCAGGAGCATGGCTGTTCTTCCTAAATCCCAATGACCCACCCTTTGTCTCTCTTGTCTTTTAAAATTCTAAATTCTTCACGCTAAGGACTTTCTGTTATTCAGCTTGCCCAGCACTTAGGGCATGGGGACACCATTTTTCATTGATCCTTAGGCACCACCCTAATAAAATAATAATTTATATAGAAGTGCACCCAAGGTGCATGGTAGAGGTGAATCAGACCCTTGATTTTCATATTGCAACCTCTGATCATTTTGTGCATTTACATTCTTTTCTACTATACAATTACCACTGGCATAGTAGTTCAAGTTTCATTGCTCATTAGGACTGGACATTCAAACTATGAAATTGAGACAAAGCAATTAGTCACAGTCACTGCCCCTCCCCAAGCCTGGCCAAGTGGTGGGCAGGCGCTGCATGGGCTGCCAGGCCAAATTGTGGCAGAGACTTCACTTCCCCAGCCAGGGCTGGCCTCCCGGCCATAGCCCGATGCTGGCTGAGCAGGGCAGAAAGCTTGCTGTCTCCAGCCTTTGGCACCCCCTACAGGCTGGTGGCCTAGGCAACTGCCTAGATCACATCTATGGGCGCATCAGCCCAGCCCCTTCACACAATCAAAAACCTAAGGCGGCAGCATTGGGCCAGGAGACGTGTGAGGTGAAACTGATATGAGACTCACTAGGGCTTGCCCAGCTTGCTTCACTGGTACCCAGCCCCGTGGAACCAATGTCAGCAAGATGCCCCAGCCCAGTGCTCTAGTCCCTGGGTCTCAAACATACGGCCCACAGGCCACGTGCAGCCCCTAAAGCTATTTCCTGCAGCCTGCAACAACACAATCGTTACCGATATTTGGAAGATTTTTGTATGAAAAGGTTACAGTGGTATGGCCCTCAGGCTAATGCACTAGTCCTTATGCGACCCTGTACTAGTCCTCATGCAGCCCTCGTGGTGATTTGAGTCTGAGACCCCTGCTCTAGACCCCAGTGAGATGCAAACTCCCGATGCACAGGGAAAAGGGCAGAATGAGGATAGGAGTGGAGGAAGCTACCTGAGAGCAACACAGGCTGGGACAAGCTGTTCTAAACTTCCCCACCCCCATAAGACTTGAGGCTTTCAATATTCCCAGTCCAACCAGCTGGTCCAGGCTCTCCCACATGCCTCTCTGCCCCCCCAAACCACTTTAATTTATGATCTCCATCCTAACAAGCCTCATGCATTTTACTTCATTTGCTCCCTGTCTCTATCCAATACCAATACTCTACTGATTTCCCCAGTCACTCTTCCTTTGCCAACCCCCATCCCACCCACTTCTGACTCATCCTCCCCACCCTGTTTCTGCAGGATAAATGGGAGAGGCGTCTGCTTCACTCCCCAACCTCCAGAGGGGAACACCCAGAGAAGCAATACATCACTGTGTTGTGTTATCCCAGAGAAATGACCCACCTCAAGCTGCACAAAACCAGCTGTTCTATTATGACATGGTATAAAACAGGCCAGCACAGTGCAGGCACATGTGTATGACTTGTGTTGCTGTGTGGTGATGATTTCTGTGCAGGAAACACACATTCTTTCCAGGCTGTTGGGTGGCTCCGATGAGGCTGGGGCTTGACCTTTCCTAACGGCTTCAGCAAACCCGGAGGCACAGGGGCTATGAAGCTGCCAGATGTGCAGGCTCAGCCCTAGCACAAATCAAGTCCAGGCTGTACCCGTTCCTTGGTCCAGCACCTGCCTTCCTTTCTATGCAGTGCAGCTGGTTCCAGCTATGCTAGGACTATCAGATACTGCAGCATGGAAAGGAGGACAGGCATGTACAAAAAGGAGGACACTGGAGGACTCATAGGGTATGTCCAGACGTCTTTTTTATTTCAAAATAACACTGGTTATTTTGAAATAAAAAAGTTTTGGTCCACAAGACGTTTTCTTATTTCGAAATGATGGAACTCGTCGTTTCAAAATAAGAGCCGCTGTTTCGAAACAGCTTAAACCACTTTTGTTTCAAAACGATGGTTATTTCGAAACTGGTGGTTTCAAAATAACACTGTTGGGACACGTGGCCAGGGCGCTGAGCAGAGGTGCAGGGGGGCA
>ML681979.1:6180725-6427722 GCA_007922195.1 Podocnemis expansa
TGTGTGTGTGTGTGTGTGTGTGTGTGTGTGTGTGTGTGTGTGTGTGTACGGAGCCATTGTTTAAATCTTTTTTTCTTTTTAAATTTCAGATTTGCTATATGTAACAGCATAGGCCCGGCAGCCTTGAAGTAGACTAACGTGTGGGTAAGAAGCTTCAGACTCCTTACAGATACTAAGTACAGAAGAAATGAATCTGGCAAATGATGGTGCAACATCCGGAGCGATGTTTGACTGGGATTATACTCTGTGGGACGTTCGTTTGAAGTTGCTAGCAGCTGGATTTTTCATCTACCTGGGAATGTTTCTTCTCGCTCACTGGCTGTCCTCATGGATCAGTGTCACTTATCATGCTTTGTCAGCGAAAGAGAAAGTCTTCTGGAGTATGACTATCACACGTGCTGTATTTGGAATTCAGAGTTGCATAGCTGGCTTGTGGGCCTTGCTCATAGATCCAGTTTTTCAGGCTGACAAAGTGTATTCACAGCAAAAGTGGAGCTGGTTTAATTGCTTGATAGCTGCTGGCTTCTTTTTGCTTGAAAATGTATCTGTTATTCTATCAAATGTTGTTTTTAGGACATTTGATGGGTACGTGATAGCTCATCACCTACTTGCCTTTGGTGGCTTTCTTGGGCTTATAACCAATATAAAGTCCGGACACTATCTACCCCTGATGGGATTGCTACTTGAGATGAGCACTCCTTCAACTTGCATCTCCTGGATATTTTTAAAGGTAAGAAGTTGCTAACGATTCTATAATAATAATAAATTTAATGATTAGTGGCAATAGAAATTTGCTTTAAGAATGTTGCCCCTTCGCTCCCGTCTCTGCAAATGTACATAACTGCAAACAAATAAACAATGGCCTGCAAATTGGCAGATGAGTACTGGGGTCAAGCTGGAATTTTTTAGTTCCAACCAGGAAATGAATGGGCCAAGGAAATCCTCTTAGTTATAATGCCCTAAAAATAGTTAACTAGTGCCGCCCCATCCCACCTCACCCCCCAAAAAAGTATTTATATGTTTCAGCCATTTCATAGCAACAAGATAAAATGAAAGATTTTAAAATGCTTACTGACTCACCTGTTGGGACCGAATGCACAAGACCAAAGATAGGTGATTGAATTCTGATTTTACAAAGTTTTTTATTAAATCTGAATAGTAAGTAAAGAATAGCTTATCAGGTCAAACAATCTTAATATAAACTATTAAGTTGCTGCTGAAGAATAAATGTGTGTTCACATGTGATGGTTTTACACATCTTACATATACTCTGTGGATGTGGGGCAGGGGAACAGCCTTGAAGAGATCTGCCAAGCTCAAGAAATCAGTCCTGCTTCCCAAACCTTAATCAGTTCCAAAGAGAATGCCTTAGTGGTTTAAACCTGAGTTCTGAAAGAGCTGGACTCTTCAGAAGTACAGCCACCAGCCCTAGCATGCTCACCTTAGTCCTTCTCAGGTATTTTTGATAAGAACTTAAACGCCGAAATACTTTTTGCAAATGTAGGTGCTAGAGCAGACCACCATGGCTGGCTTGGGTGTTCTTGGCAAAAACTTCCCAGACCCTGCTAATCCCACTGTGCTATTGTGCAATGTCCTTTGTTCTCATCATCTTTCTCCATAAAACGTTTCATAAACTGCGTGTAAGTGATGCTCTGTGCACAGGTATATGCAAAATGGTATAGACTTCTTGTGGACAAAAGAGCACACATTTACGTAACACCTCTCAGCACTTCGTGTGTGTGTGTGTGTGTGTGTGTGTGTGTGTGTGTGTGTTTATATCTAACACAACAGGAAAGGTAAGCCTTTGTCTTAGTCTTATTTATAGAAAATACCACCTGTCTTATCTTGAAACAGCAATCTCATCTCTCTTTGTTGTTATCTTTTCCAGATTGGCTGGGCTAATACTCTTTTTTGGAAGGCAAACCAGTGGGTAATGGTCCATCTGTTTCACTGTCGCATGATCATTACTTATCACATGTGGTATGTGTGTATTTCAAATTGGAATGATGTAGTGGAAAATATGGGACTTCCATATTTTATGGTCTTTTTCAGCGGGTTATGTGCACTTACAATAATACTTAACCCTTACTGGACCTACAAGAAGACTCAGCAGCTTTTCAGTCCAGTTGACTGGAACTTTTCAAATACAGAAGTGAAAAATGGATCTTTTGAAAAATTGAATGGTGAAACAGTTCAAAAAAAGAGTCTCTAGTGCTGCAATGTCTCTGACCAACTGTCAAATGTGACCAGAAAACTATGGGACAGCTTTATTCCTGAAAGCATGAAAATGGAATTACTTGCAAGATGTCAGTGAACAAGTTGAGCAGTTGGTAGTTTGCTGTCAGTATTCTATGCTCATTTATCAAAAATGTTTTAAATTTTTGCTTCTTGTATTTAATATTCAGTTAATATCTTTGACTCAGTATCTATGCTAGCAGTTTCCTCAAGTTGGACAGTGCTTCATCATTTAGCAATAAAAAACATCCTTTTCATCAGAGGCTCTGCAAAGCGCCTCACAGCTCCTCTTTGAGGGAGATTAGTATTAATCCCATTGACTTTATGTAGGAGACATTGATACTGAAAAGTGACATGTCCAAAGTTTAATTTTATAAATCGATTGCAAAATTAGGATTAGAATGCAGAACACGTGGTTCCCAGACCCATTCTTTTACCACTAGGGCCATAAAGGATATGAATTCTTCATCACTTGAAGTCTTTCTGAATGATATGAGGGCATGCTGTAGGTCAAACAGAAGGTGTGGTCTTAATGCAGAAATTACTGGGCGAGACTCCATGATCTGTATTGTACTGGAGGTAAGACTAGGTGATCACCAGTGTTTAAAGCAGGCATGGCCAAACTGTGGCTTGGGAGCCACTTGTGGCTCTTGAACGAAAAATTGTGGCTCCCAGAAGAACGTCAGCAAATCAATTTAGGAAAACAGCCCCAGCCTAGGGGTTCAGGAGGGGGTTGGGATGGTGGGGAGAAGTGCAGCATGGCTGGGGATGGCGGGAAGAAGTGCAGCATGGTCAGGATTTTAAAAAGCCCACCACTAGTCTTCAGTCTTCTACATTGAGCAGCAGCTAAGTTTTTACTGTATAGGGCTAATTTTTGTGGTAACTTTAAGTAATTATTAGAATCTGACCTTAGTAGGATCAGTATTTGTCCTCTTTCTACGATAAAATTAAAGTGTGCAATGAATTTTAAACTTCGTGATTTTGGAGTAGGTAAACATGTATGGCTATATTTCTCAGCGTGGTTCTCGAAGGTTTAATAATCAATTTGTGTGGCTCTTGAGTTCCATAATGTTGGCCACCTCTTGTTTAAAGTATAGTTTGATGGGGCCTGGAACCCTTGTAATCTCCAGGCCCCCTTCCTGTCTTGTCCAGGCTCCCTTCATGCTTGTGTGGGCCCCAGCCCAGGTAGGCATTTGCAGGTTTCTGCATCTGCTGATCTGTTGGGCACGAACTGCCAACCCCACTTCCTGGCCATTTCCCACTATCTGCCTCCAAACTCCACACCCCAGCTACTACCCACCAAAACACACAGGAAGGACAGCCAGCCCCGAGGCTGGCCCCACACTCCCGCTCCTCTGCTGAGCTAGGGCTGGGGGGAAGGGCTGGGCTCTGCTCTCCTGTCCCACCTCTGGGCCAACCTTCCCTGCCCCCAGGGCAGAACAGCCAACCCCAGGGAGGGGCGAGAGCAAAGCCCAGCCTCTGAGCTGGTCCACTCCACCCCTGGCCAGCTGTCCCCTGCCCAAGGGGCGGGGTGGGCCAGCCCAAAGCAGGGGCTGGCTCCATGCTCCCGCCCGCTCCCTTCCTCGCTGCCTCCAGCTCCATGCCGAAAGCAGCGGGGAAGGGTCAAGTGACAGCATGGCCATGGGGGGCAGCAATGCAGGCCCTGTGCTGTCCTGTTCGCGGCAGGGGGGCCACAGAACCACGGGGCCAGGAGTGATTGCCCCTGTGTCTTTCACCCCCAAGGATGGCCCTGATAACGGGGGCTGCTCCATCCTGTCCTGAGTGGCACCCAACAAAGGGGTTAAAGGAAGGGGGAACGCACTGGAACGCTGCATTCCACCCCATTCTATTTTTAGGAGCCCTGGAATGCTGGCCCTTAAAAATTGTGGGCCCCAGAACAGTGTTCTGGTGCGTTCCCCCTTACTTTAGCCTCTTGTGATCACATTGGTATCTTGGCTTTAGAAATCAGTGAGAATGCCAAGTACCATAAGAGTCCATGATGAGCTATTTGTTAGAGCAGTTTCTAATGTCAAAGGTCCATTGCACAAAATCACCTGAATCTTTGGCACCAGTTGACCTGGCTGACCAGCTTACTAGAGGGAAATTGAGCTGTATTCTCACTTGTGCAGGTGGTTCCTTCAAATCTAGGTCATGGCTGTTCTATGGCAACCCATATTTGGTCTTCAAGGACACTCCTTTGAAGGGTAACACTCCTACAACTGAGTTTAGAAATGTTTTTGGTTGGTCCCCCCCACCCCTGGCCTTTATTTTCTTTGTAATAGAATGATCATACTTTGCTAGCATATATGTAGGACAACTCTAAATCTTTTCCTAATGTAAAGAAAATGTTGTAGGTTTAAGGCTAACTTATCTTGGTATGCTTACTTTAACCAGTTGTCTGAATTAAAGGCTCAATTGGACCAGTACTAGATGAGGTTATAAATAAGTGACTAATTAAAGCAACAAGAGTCATGTATACCTTAAAGACTAAAAAAATTTGTCAGATCTGAGTGCAATCTTGTTGCTTGGGCAACACATTGACACACATCGATCTAGCCCTGCGGATGAAGAATTGGACTCCGCAGGGCTCCCAGTAAGACACTTTTCAGAAGTAGAAAAAGTGATATATTTTATAAAAGGGTTAAAGAGGAGTCAGTTTCTTATAAATTTAAATCTGTGACCCAAACACACAAAGATGTCAAACCTCAATGTTAGAGGTAGCTGTGTTGGGCATTCCACAGGTCCGATCATGGGGAACAAAATGCACTCTGGAGATGAGAAATCAAAGAGGTTAGGACTTTCTTGAAACCAGGAAACTGAAGAATTTGCAGAGGCTTACGAACAGGAGAGATGTAGCCTCAGAAATGGGTGAAACAAGAGATTGAGATATACATGTAATTTTGGAGTCTTTTGCATGGTCTTGGTTTTAGCACTTGCAGTGGCTGTGATTAGCTGTAGTACTATTGCCCCAGAACTTTGGATCCAAAAGACCCTCTACTGTTTTGGGTATGCTAATGAACCAATTTAAGCCTTAATTCTAAAAGTGCGTAATAGAAAGTGGTCCACCGTCATAAATTTACAAGGGTGTACTGTGAATTTCCATTTAAATCATTGGCGAGCTCCTAGACCTGTCTGCCTCCATTTTTCCTTGACAAGATACAGCCTTTTGCTCAGAGGAGTGACGCTAAGACCATAATTTCTTCAAAACGAAACGTCTATTGAATATTAATTCTAAAGCAATTGTGTTTTAAATAAAAAAATCCATGCAATGCAACATGAAATAAGCCGCTTAAGACAATGCAAGACACTATATAACCTAAAGCAGTACACCAAGAAATACAACAAACTCTAAAACCAATACAGTACTCCATAATACCGTATAATACAATATTTCCTTAGTATATATTACAATGCTAGAAATATTTAACTGCATCACAGCCTAACAAGTAATGTTGCCATATAACATAAGGAAATCCTGCAAACATAAGTATAAAACTTTAATGCAATGTTGTATTAGATTACCAAACTTATTACAATATAGCATACTGTTCCTTTATACATATGTGTATAGTCACATTACAATCACATATGTAATACTGTTGAAAACTATTAGTCTTAAGTGTTGATCATGTAATTGTAGGATGGGTGGGATTAGAGATCATTCAGACACAAACAACTAGCTTTCTTTTCAGTCATACCCCTGCATTCCTTATATTTAGTAGAGTCATATTTGCCCTCTTTCTTCCTGGTTATATCCCTCTGTTCTGTCCCAGATCCTTCCCTCTTATTTTTGCTTGCTACCATTGCCCCAGCTGCTATCACTGCTGTTTTTCTTCTGCTCTCTCTTTGATTGTCTAGTCACCCATGCTCTAGCCTACAGTTTTCCAACCTTTCCTGCTTGCTGGCTTTTTTGGTTCCAGTGGGACAGCCATGTTAGTCTAGTTCAGCAAAACAAACAAGGAGTCCTGTGGCGCTTAAAACCTAATAAATATATTTATTGCATGAGCCGTCAGGGGAGAAAATCCCACTTAGCAACCCACGAAAGCTCACTCAATAAATAAATTAGTCAGTCTTTAGGAGCCAGAGGACTCCTTGTTTGTTTTGCTGAACTAGACTAACATGGCTGTCCCTTTGCAACCTGGCAGAATGCTAGGCACTGAGAACATCTGTTTGAAGTGGAAATCTGTCAGCTTCATGAAACAACTCGCTTCCTCCCATTCTGCAAATTCCTCCATCTTCAAAGCATCTGATGAAGTTGGATTTTTCCCCACAAAAGCTCGTGCAATAAATAAATTTCTTAGTCTTCAAGCACCACAAAACTCTTGTTTGTTTTGCTTTCTTAAAGTCAATTGACAGAATCTGCCCATCCAGGGGTTATACCATTTTCAACCAATTAGCTGTCCAGTATGCTCATAGACTGTAAGGTCAGAAGGGACCAATATGATCATCTAGTCTGACCTGCACAGTGCAGGCCACAAAACCTCACCGACCCACTCCTACAATGAACCTCAAACCTGTAACTGAGCTATTAAACTCCTCAAATCATGATTTAAAGGCTTTAATACAGAGAATCAACCAGCAAGTGAGCCATGCCCAGTGCTACAGAGCAAGGCAAAAACCCCCCAGCGCCCAAGCCAATCTGCCCTGGGGGAAAATTCCTTCCCAACCCCAAATATGGCAATCAGTTAAACCCTGAGCATGAGGGCAAGTCCACAACAGCCAGTCAAAAAGAACTTCTCTGTAATAACTCAGAACCCACTCGATCTAATGTCCCTTCTCAGGTCAGTATCATACCCATCATCAGTAGTAAAAGACAGACAATGGCCAAGCTACACTGTCCATCATATCATTCCCTCCATAAACTTGCTGATTGCCTCTACTTGTTTTCTTCAAACTTGGACCTTGTTCTGCTCATCTTTTCTACCTACTGAACTCTCTCTGCAAGTGTTAGGCGTGATCTTTATTTCACCTCCATCTGCTTTTCTGCAATTGGTCAGTTTCTTAACACCTCCATTTTGTTTCTCTTTTAGTGTGATGTTATTGGCTACTGTTTTAGGTTTCTAGCTAAAACGTGATCTATACTGTGATTGTTTATTACTTATCAGAAGCTTTAAACTAACTGTGTTTCTATTCATACCTAATCATTATACTCCCATCACCATCTTTAGTATTTAAATGAGAACAGATAAAATCCACGATGTTTTCTCCCTCTTTCTGCTTGATTTTCTGCTGGGTGGCTAAATGCTGTCTCTAATGCTGATCTCCTTATATGAATCAGAGCAGCTTGGAAATACCTGTATCAACTGGCGATGCAGAAGGATAATGAAAGGATGGGTCACTATGTGATTAGGTAGCTCAATATAGCTATGTCTTTGTTTGTGTTGTTTTAAAATTGGGGGAAAAATAAAAATAAAGTTTATAAAACTTGTTACAAATAGAATTGCTTTTATTAACACAGATTTTTTTTCAATTAAAAGTATTTCTTTTTTAGGAAGAGGTAGGGAAAGGAGATTTTGACAAATGTCTGGAGCTAGTGTAAGCTGGCAGGAGCCTTGTTTCATTTTAAACTTAAAGCATCCTATGCATCAGTGGTATTTAATGAATAATATTGTCACACTACCAGTGTTTGTAGTGCAGATGAACCAGAAAGTGAAGCAGATAGGTATTTAAACTGAATTCTTATTTAAGAGAGGAAAGTGTTCTTCAGTTTTGTTAAAATCGTAGCTAGGGCATTATTTTTATTAATGTGAGCTTTAACCTTGATAGTGTGCCTTGAGCACTCAGCTATCATGGGCATAGTATAAGAAACTGTATCAAACTTCAAATATGGGGAGGGTGGGGGGCTCTGAATTTGTTAAACGGATGGACAAAGGAAGTTTTGCTGGTATGTATTAATCTAAAAATTTAATCTCAATAAGTAACCTTAAGTGTACAAAATTGCTTTTCTATACACATTGTGCATTTCTCATCTGAACTTCCCATTGTAGGCAATTTGCTTAAGTTAATTGCTATCATGTTGATATATAGAAATATCACTCTCATTTTTCTGTACTTAAACCAAGGAGTCCTGTGGCACTTTTAAAGACTAACAAACTTATTTATTGCATTAGCTTTTGTGGGAGAAAATCCCAGTTCAAAGCATCTGACAAAATGGGAGTTTCTCCCATGAAAGCTTGTGTGATAAATAAATTTGTTAGTCTTTAAGTGCCTGTGCCACAGGACTCCCTTTTAGTCTAGTTCAGCAAAACAAACATGGCTATCCCTTTGAAACGTGATATAATCTAGTGAGTTTCTTTAGAGGTCTTTAGCTTTGACAGATGAGATATTAATCATACCTAAATGCTGCTAAGACTTTCACTTCTGTAGGCCCAGACTAGGTGTAAGTCAAATGTAACTTTTGCTAACCTGAAACTTCTAGTACTCCTGTAGCAGGACCTCATCACATGGCCATGTGGAAAAGCTCCCCTTGACTAACACTCAGTGCTAGCAGGTTAATGTGTACCCTTCCCTAGTTCAGTGCTCCAGACTTCATCTTTACCTTTGTCATGAACAGAATTAATTATTGTAGTATTTCTCAGAGAAACAAGATGGGTTGAGGTAGTACCTTTTATTGGACTGATATCAGCTATTACATCACCCGCCTTGAGTCTAACGTCCTGTGGTCAACACAGCTACAACAGTGCTACCTTTGGTTGTCCTTCTTGCCAATATTCCATATCCTTTCAAACACATCCAACACACTCTAGCCATGTATTTTGTTCTAATCATCTGATTTCTAAACTGCTGTGCTGTGTACTTTGCACTGACTTTGTATTGCTTTTCTTTTTGTTTTTGTTAAATCAGTGTTTAGTTTAATTATGAAATTAATGTAGACTTCTTTGTCCTATAGGTTCCAGCACAAACTCTTAAGCCCTTCTCTAGATTAACTGTGTTCAATTCCAAGAAATTCTTCTTTTCATGTAATAATGGAAGATTAACATACTGCATCCTCTTTTTTTAGAATGCCCTACTGTTGATCTCAGGGAGACTCCCACATGAAATGGGTTTAGAAGTCAGTTTGAATTCTCTTTTAAAACATTGAATGTAGTTGGGTTCATTGTTCAATATAACATTTTTTGGATGGCACACTGGTTTGTTTGCATAAATAAAAGTATTTTGTACTCTGTGTGACTCCTCCATTTCCTGTTTTACTGATGAAATGTCTGCTTCTTGACTATTCAGCCTTCATTGGTGACTTGCTCTCATGATATAAGCTTTGCATTGTATTTATCTAAACATATCATTTAGCGCATTTGTAATGTTTTATTACGTTTGTTAAGGATAACTAATGTCATGTTCAGCAACTAGTAAGTAGAGGATAAAGGTCTTCATATTAATATTTATAAAGAAACACGTGAAAACCGGGCACTTAATGATTATAGATTATTAACGTCAATGCAGCTTCACAGTGTTTGTCTCTTATACCAGAGATTTAAAAATATACCTGGAGACTACGTATTATTGTCTCAGCTGTGTGGCCCGTATCTGAGTTCGACTCTGATGCTGAAAACATGCATGTGAGTAACTTCCCACAGATGTGTAAAAATTTTCATGTTTGTCTTAACCAACAGAAATGAGGTCTAGTGAAATAAATATTACAGTTCAGTGTTTCGGAGATACCATCCCACCCTTTTATAAAATGGCATTAGCTAAATGAATTATTCTGATCCAAAAACCCAGCCAAATAAAAACTTCAGAAAGGTCATTTACAAAGAAAAGACTTACACCTCTTAATAATCTGATGGTTTGCAAATTGGGAAGAAAGTTTTAAACTGGAAGATGCAGTATAAATACCTCATTATTCAGAGAGATTGTAGGGAGAAAAATTCAAGTTAAAAAGACAAGTCTTAGCTTGTAACTTTAGGATGGACAGAGGTTTGAGCTGTAGCATCTGACAGTATTACATGAAGAAACATGACCCTCACATCCTATCTGTCCTACCTCTTTTCCTGACGTTCGTTTGTTTGTTAAACTAAAACTGGCAAGGTCTCCGTATTATTCTGTGAAAAATACTGTTTTCAATCACGTACAAGTTTTTAAAAACACCCTATCCTAAACTTTCTAACATGGAAAAACAGCATGGGGAAAAGAAAGCTCTCATTGATTTTAAGGGGAGTGGGGGACAGCTGACTGAAATTCATTTTTTTCATGTAACAGTTCTGTACTCAAGTCTTTTTTAGCTGCGCTTTTAGAATGAGAAAGTATTTGTCATATGGAAACTCTCTCCAACTTCATGAAATATTATTTTCCCATAGTGTTTCCAAACTCTTAATCACTTTTCCATGAGATGTTTGAAACCATAAATAAATAACATTAACAGAAGCACTGGGAGGGTTGCATACTTAGTGTTATTTTTGTAGCAGCGTCTGCAGAGTAATATCACATTTTTTTGCTTTTACTTATCATTGCATTGAAAAGCACTTAAAAAATTCATTTTCCTTTTCACAAGCCAGGATGTACATTATACTTATAGATGAGCTGTAACCCTAAATGCTTTACAGCATTAAATAATACAAGATGGTACAGATGGGAAACATGAGAAATTGTTGAAACCAGAGGTCTCACTAAAGCGTTGAGGCAGGGGTGCTGAGGGAGAAATTAAATGACACAGGGAAAATGGAGGTGTATTGTTTGAAAGGAGACTTGAAGAAAAGACAAACCCTACAGGTAAGCTGTACCTCCTTATAGTGTACAGGTAGTCCTCACTTAGTGACCGGGTTCCGTTCCTGAAACCCGGTTGATAAACGAATTGGTCACTAAACGAGGAGCAGCCCTTACCGGTATTTCAGGCATAATGTACTTTACTGGTAGTGGGTTTTTCAACCATCTGTAGATAGTTTTAATGTCACCTTTGCATCATTTATAACATTTTTAATATATATTTTAAATGTTTTAAGCTCTAATGTACTGAACTTAGTTTGCATAGTGTACTGTAAATATAGGTAATCTGAGAGAGTTGATGCGAGTTCTCGTACATCACCATAATACCAACTCATCAGAGAGCTGGTCATAACTCTGAGGGGTCACTAAACGAGTAGGTCACTAAGTGAGGACTAGCTGTATATACTGACCATGTGCACAAGAACATGGGGCCCTTTTCAGAGGCACAGACATTATACTTTTATTTTTGGGTGAACTATAAGCCACCACAAAATAGGAATATATAAAAATACTAAAGCTAAGCTAGTAGATGTCATTGCTTCACCTCCTTTTCTCTTGATGCCAGCCTGTCGTGATTTTAATATGCATTGGACCAAAGAGAGTGAGCGTGACTCTATAGCCAAGTGGTTAGGGCACTAATGTGGGACACCTAGGTTGCAGTCCTGCTTAAATGTGTGTTTAATTTGTTTATACACAGTGGGACATCTTCAGTGGGAGAGATGGAGAAAGACTGGTTCCAGAATACCTACGGCAGAGTGGATAATACATTTTTTGCTGAGGGGGGAAGACCAAGTTCAAAATCTTTTATCTCAGATAGAGGGACTACTGAACCCAGTTAGTGACATTCTGAATGATTTAACCACTGGATTAAACATCACTAGAAGCACCACCAACTCCTTCTCCAGTTGTTTCACGTGGGGTTAGACTTGCTCACAGCATGTCTACTGGATTGGGCCACCCTACAAGTGAGAGCTGGGGAATGCTTAGTTTGAGAGTCTTGCTGGTGTTTAGACATGAACTAGGCCCGTGGTTCCCAACCTTTTTAGGATCATGGTGTACTTCAATGAGACAAACAATTCCAAGGCACATCCGCTTTTTTTCAGCTGAACTGATTGCTCATAAATGTCATATTTACTATGGTTATGGTTTTACGAGAGAGATTTGCAACATATTGCATACAACAAGCTAAAGAAGGATCAAATGCTCAATAATACAAAAAACACCTGTTTTATAAACAAAACTTGGTTCTGCAAAAGTCTGTAAAAGTAGGGGTACCAAAGAGGGGAGTGGAGGGGTGGCCGTGGGGGGGGGGGATAGCAGGGGAGATTGTGGGTTAGTAAGGTATGGGTGGGAAGAAGGGGAGAAAAGGTTGAGAGGGGAGCAGAGCAGGGCAAGGGTAGCAAGCTGGGAGAAGGGAAGGGGAGGGAAGGGAGGGGAGGGCAGGGCAGGGATGGCCACATGTAGTAGCAGGAGAGAATGTGGGGAACAGAGCAGGGCAGGGATTGCCAAAGAAGTCAAGGGTGGCTGTGAGGGGAACAGGGTGGGAGGGAAAGAAAGGAAAAGGGAAGGAAAGGAAGCAGTGCTTATGTGGGGTGGCAAGGGGAGCCTAGGGAGGGGAAGGGCAGTGCAGCAAAGCATGAAAGAACAGGGAAACAATTTCCTTCTCCCCCTAACACCTCACCTGTGGTTCCTGGTACTCCCCTCTCCAGCATCTCATGGTGCCTATGGCTCCTTCCTGTTCCTCAGCATGTTGTATCAGCCATGGAGCCCACCTCCCTGGGGGCACTAGGGCTTCCTGGCCTGCCTAGGAAACACCTACCTTCTCAGCATTTCACAGCATGCATCAAGCCCCTTCGCTCATACCCCTTTTCACCTGGCAGCTAATGATGCCTGCGATGCCCCCTTTGCCCCAACACTCTCCTTCTCTTAGCATCTCCACATAGTTCGTGGTGCCCTCTTCTTCCCTGCCCCCAGAAGTTTGTGCCACTCAGGTTGCCCCCTTCCCCCACCGACACCCCCAGGCAGCTCATGCTGCCCATGGTGCCCTCTTTAGCCCAACTCCCATCTCCTCCCCTGCAGTTTGCACAGCTCATGGTGCCCCCTTTCCCCTCTGACACTCCTCTTCATCCAGTACCCCCAAGCAGCTCATGCTGCACCCTTCCCTGATGCTTCCTCCCAAAGGGCAGCTTGTGCTGCTTTCAGTGCCCCCTTTCCCTGACCCCCATTCCACAGTGGGCCCATGGGCCCACCAGTGCTGCCTTCTGCCAGCCTCCTGGTCCTGCCTTGGGCCTCACCGAGGTCCTCCAACCAGGACACAGTGATTGGCCTTGCCTGGGCCTTGCAGGGTGGGAGATTTAAAATGGTCCCAGCTCCCAGGAAAATTTTGCAGCACACAGTGGGTGTTGCTGTGGCACACTGTTTGAAAACCAGTGAACTAGGCTTCTGGCTGCCTAAACTGAGAACAGTGTGCATATAGAATCATAAGGTTAGAAGGGACCTCATGAGGTCATCTAGTCCAACCCCCTGCGAAAGAGTAGGACCACTCTCACTAAATCATCCCAGCCAAGGTTTTGTCTAATCGAGCCTTAAATATCTTCAAAGATGAAGATTCCAGCACCTCCCTAGGTAACCCATTCCAATGCTTCATGCCACTCCTAGTAAGAAAGTTTTTCCTAATATCCAACCTCGACCTCCCCAGCTGTACCTTGAGACTATTGCTCCTTGTTCTGTCCTCTGTTACTACTGAGAATAGCCAAGCTCCGTCCTCCTTGGAGCATCCCTTCAAGTACTTGAAGGCTGCTATCAAATCCCCCCTCAGTCTTCTCTTCTGCACGCTAAATAACCCTAATTCCTTCAGTCTCTCCTCAACAATCTTGTGATCTAACCCCTTGATCATTTCTGTTGCCCTCCTCTGGACTCTTTCTAATTTGTCCATGTCCTTTTTCTAGTGGGGAGCCCAAAACTGGACACAGTATTCCAGATGCAGCCTCACCAGTGCCGAACAGACGGGAATAATCACATCCCTTGATCTGCTGGCAATGCTTCTACTGATGCAGCCCAATATGTTATTGTCTTTCTTGGCGACAAGAGCACACTGTTGACGCATATCCAGGTTTCCATCCACCATAACCCTAAGGTCCTTTTCTGCAGTGCTGCTACTTAGCTGATCACTCCCCTGCCTGAAGCAGTACATAGGGTTTTTCGGACCCAAGTGCAGGACTTTGCACTTGTCCTTGCTGAACCTCATGAGATTTCTTTTGGCCCACTGCTCCAATTTGTCTAGGTCTCCCTGAATCCTTTCCATCCCCTCCAGAGTATCTACTGTTCCCCCCAGCTTGGCGTCATGTGCAAACTTGCTGAGTCTGTAATCTATTCCATCATCCAGATCATTAATGAAAATGTTGAGTAGAACTGGCCCTAGGACCAATCACTGGGGTATACCACTCATTAGTTGTTACCAGCTAGACATTGAGCCATTGATTCCTACTCGCTGAAATTGTTGATCTGACCAGTTTTCTATGCACCTTATGGTCCACGCATCCAACCCATACTTCCTTAACTTGCTGACGAGAATGCTGTGGGAAACCATATCAAAAGCCTTGCTAAAGTTGAGTATATCACATCAATGGCTCTTCCCGCATCCACAAATCCAGTCATCTCATCATAGAAGGCAATGAAGTTGGTCAGGCACGATTTACCCTTGGTAAATCCATGTTGACTCTTCCTGATCACTCTGTTTTCCTCCAAGTGTTTTAGAATGGATCTTTGAGAACCTGCTCCATGATTTTTCCAGCAATTGAGGTGAGGCTGACAGGTCTGTAATTCCCCGGATCCTCCTTTTTCCCTTTCTTGAAGATAGGTACTATATTTGCTTTTTTGCAGTCCTCCAGCACCTCCCCTATTCACCACGAGTTTTCAAAAATAATGGCCATTGGTTCTGCTATCTCATCGGCCAACACTCTCAGCGCCCTTGGATGTAGTTCAGCTAGTCCCATAGACTTGTGCACATCCAACTTTTTTAACTAGTCCCTAACTTGAACTTCCATAAACCAAGGGCCTCTCGTCTTCTCTCCAGTGTGCTGTACCCAGCATAATGGGCTGGGAGCTGACCGTCCCTGTGAAGACTGAAGTAAAACAAGCATTGAGCACTTCAGCCTTTTCCATATCCTCCAGCACAAGGATACCCTCTCCATTCAGTAAGGGACCTACACCATCCCTGATCCTCCTCTTTTTATTGACATACTTGTATAACCCCTTCCTGTTATCTTTCACATCCCTTGCTAGCTGCAACTACAGTTGTCTTTTGGCCTTTCTGATTTTATCCCTGCAGTTCTGAGCAATATCTTTGTATGCCTTTGTAGTCATCTGTCCAAGCTTCCACTTGTTGTAAGCTTCCTTTTTATATTTCAGCTGACCACAGAGTTCTCTGTTAAGCTATGCTGGGTGCCTTCCACATTTGCTGTTCTTTCTGCTAATCAGAATGGTATCTTCCTGTGCCCTTAGCAGGGTTTCTTTAAAATACAGCCAGCTCTGTTGGAAGCCTTTCCCCTTCAGATCAACCTACCAAGGGATCCTGCCCCATCAGCTCCCTAAAGGAGCTGAAATCTGCTTTTCTGAAGTCCAAGGTCTGTGTTTTACTTCTTTCCTTTTTTTCATTAATCAATATGTTGAACTCTACCATCTCATGGTCACTGCTGCCCAGGTTGCCATTCATTTCTATTTCCCCAATCAAATCTTCTCTGTAAGCAGTAAGTAGAGAGGAGCAAGGCCTCTAGATGGTTCCTCTAGCATTTCTACCAGGAAGTTGTCCTCAACACTCTCTAGAAACTTCCTGGATTGCCTGTGCACTGCAGTATTGCCCTCCTAGCAGATGTCAGGATAAATAAATAGAATAGAATAGAAGAGAATCATAGGGCACGTCTACACGCACAGTTTTATTTTGAAATCAGTCCTTTTGAAAGGACTGATTTTGAAAAAAAACCCTTATTTCAAAAGGGCTCCTTTTGAAATAGGGAAAACCATGCGATCGCAACGGCCATTATTTTGAAATGGATATTTCGAAATAACGCCAATTGGACTGCTGTTTCGAACAGTTGTTTTGAAACAACGGTGTTGTTTCGAAACAACGGGTCTAAAGGCATTATTTTGAAATATCCATTTTGAAATAATGGCCGTTTCGAGGGGGGGCAGGTTTTACTTTTTCGGAAGGACGATCCTTATTTCGAAAGGACGAGGTCCATCCTTTCGAAATAAGGAAACGTCATGTAGACCAAATTTTTTTTATTTCAAAATAACGGTTGTTATTTCAAAATAAAAGAGCCGTGTAGACGTGCCCATAGGGTTGAAGTCCCCCATGAGAACCAGGGCCTCTGATCAGGAAACATCTGGTAGTTGTCCATAGAATGCCTCATCCACCCCCTCCTTCTAGTCTGGCGGTCTATAGCAGACACCCACCACAACATCCCCCTTGTTGCCCTCTCCTCTAAACCCCCAGACTTTCACCTGGCTTGTTTCCACTTCCATAGTGGAGCTCTGAGCAGTCATAGAGCTCTTTTACATATATAGCGCTACTCTTTCTCCTCTTCTCCCCTGCCTGTCCTTCCTGAATAATTCATACCCATCCATGGCAGAGCTCGTCATGCAAGTTATCCCACCACATCTCTGTTATTCCAATTACATCATGGTTCTTTGTCTGTGCCAGTACTACCAATTCTTCCTGCTTGTTTCCCAGGCTCCTCGCATTTGTGGACAGGCAGCTAAAATACTAGGCCGATTGCCCTACTTTCCCCTGTCTATTTTCAGCTCTGTTGTATCTATCTCCTTGCATTTTCTCCCAGCATTGTCCTTCCCCATTCACCTCGGGTATTAGAGCTGCATTAGGACATGTAGAGTAATTATTTGATTCCTTCCTCAAGTTCCAACTACCCTCTCTTTTATCTCCGGTTTTATGCTCACTAGCAGTTGGGGAAGTTGAATGGTAGAAACGTGAGCACTTAAAAAAATGTGGCAATTAAAATGAGCAAGCTTTTGAGGACCCCAGTGGTGCTTAGTCTGGCAGTTAGACTCCTAAGTCGTTTTGTGGACCCGCCATAAATGTTGTAATTATACAAATCCTTAGGAAGCAAACTAATATTTTTGTCGCTGTTTGACCTTTGACAGGCTTGGTGGTGGAACAATACAACTAGAAGTGGCAGTGTGCTTCTGTTATGATTTCAGGTT
The DNA here is from genome assembly GCA_007922195.1 of Podocnemis expansa. Taxonomy (NCBI): domain Eukaryota; kingdom Metazoa; phylum Chordata; order Testudines; family Podocnemididae; genus Podocnemis; species Podocnemis expansa. The sequence goes on from ML681979.1 coordinate 6,197,880, forward strand.
TACTTTGTGTATTGTTCTCAAAGTTGCTGAGCAGAAGAGATGACATGATGCATTCTTCTAGCTAGATGGTTACTAATATTGCCAGATATTATTTGATAGATAGCAGTTGCTGAGCACTTGCATCTTTCTAATCACTTGATAAATGATTTGTTCATGACCGTCATCAGAGATGTGACTTGGGACATCAAGACTTCAAAGAGAAACAACTGAACTCAAATTAGTATGCAAATTAAATTCTGTGAAAGCAGGATTAGATTGAAACTATGGATTCTTTTCCCATTACAAAAGGTAATTTGACTTCAGGCTTCCCAGAGTTTGAACCTAACAAAAAAACCCAAGGAGTCGTGTGGCACTTAAGGACTAACAGATTTATTTTTCACATGAGCTTTCGTGGGAGAATATCCCACTTTGTCAGATGCTTTATAGAGGGAGAATTTATAGAATTGGATGAAAATAAATGCAGGGGAGTGTAAGACATGGGATCAGGTCATACTGCAACAGCAAATCAGAGCATTTGTAAGGATTCAAACTTTAGGAAACAGCATACTGAGGAAGGGTGAAGTCAAATTACCTGTTATAATGTGAAAAGAATCCATAGTTACGATTCAGGCCTGCTTTCACACAATTTAATTTGCATTCAATTTCAGCTGTTTCTCTTTGAGGTCTTGATAAAAGGCTGGAGTCCCATCTCCATCTTGTCTTCAGTCTGTCTACAACCAACACCCTCCTCTGGAACTATTCTGCTGAAATAAACAAAGGACTGAGACCCACCCAAGCCCTGAGTGCATATCAGAGGAATTGGACTAACCTGCAAACTATACATCCTTCAAGGACTTGTTCTTTATGGACTCTAAATCATTTGTATGTATGTGATTCACTTTGACCCTTTAAGATCTCTCACATTTTGTTTGTTTTCTTTTTATATTAAACCTTTAGTTGTAGTTACTAAAGAAGGGGTCTCAAACTCAAATCACCACAAGGGCCACATGAGGAATAGGATATTGGCCCGAGGGCTGCCTTACCAAAACCTCTTCATACAGCAGGGCCACCAGTTTATTTAATCAAAATTAAATTAAAAATTAATTGAATTCAAAATTATTGTAAATAGAATTAATGAATTTTTAACTGAAATTTAATTTTTAGAAAGCTTTTAAATTAAAAAAATAATTTTTAAAAAAAACAGAGAAAGAAAGAAGGGAAGAGAGAAAAAAGAGGAAGAAAAAAGAAAGAGAAGAGAAAGGAAAGGAAAGGAAAGAGAACAAAAAAGACAAAGTGCAAAAAGAAAGGGAAAAAAAAAGAAAGAAACAATGAAAGAGGGTCCATGCCACTTCTTACAAGTGGCAGGAGCAGTCTCCGAGTACTTCTTGGAGATGACTCTTGCTGCTTGTAAGAAGCCACAGGAACCCTTTCCCTCTTCCAGCCTCTTGCCGCTTGCAGGGGCCATCCCCCATTTGGAGCCTCTTGCAAGAGGCTGGAAGAGGGAGAAAGTTTCTGTAGCTTCTCACAGTGGCAAGAGCCCTCTTGGAGCGGCTGCCACTCAGAAATTGCCTCTGCTGCTTGGAAAAAGCTGCAGGGGACATCTCTGGCTCTGAGCCTCTTGCAAGAGGGTGGAAGAGGGAAAGTAGAGGGCTCCTGCAGTCCTGAACGCCAACAGATGGCCCTGTAGGGTTCTGCCTGCCCTCCACTCACAGGGAGCAGCAGGCTCCAGCTCCTCCCTCGCTGGCTGGCAGTGGGACTGCCTGTGCAGAGGCCGTGCAGGGACGGGGGCGGGTGGCTGGAAGCACTGTGAGTGGCAGGAAGTGGTGGGCAGGACCCCTGGAGTCAGGCAACTGCTTCCAGCCGGGGATCCAGGGCTGCGGCCGCGGGCCCGGCCTCCAGCGGCCGTTTCCAGCCGCACCAGGCCAGGCTAGGCTGAGCCGCGCCACACTGCAGCGCGGGCTAGCTGGTGGCGGCGGCACGGCCTCCCCCTGGCCCTATCCCGGGCCAGGGGGCGTGGCCTTTTGGCCGTGGACGGGGCCTGCCCTCCGTGGGCGGGGCTGGGCCCGTGCCCCGGGTCTTTCCCCACCCCAGTGACGCCCCTGGTCAGGAGGACCTATTTCTTTAGAGACCCAGTGTCTAGTTGGCATGATAGGACCTGCTGTGTATAAAGGGGGCTGTTTCTATTTTGTTATGCTTGGTGGTGACCAGAGTGGGGAATCAGAAGCATGTTTTGTTGGTGAATGGGAAAGTGGTTTAAGTACCATGCATCAGTGGTTTGGTGGTTTGACCCCTGGTTTTTGCAGATTGCCCTGATTTTGGCACATTCAGAAGGTTATCGCAGGAGGCCCGGATCACAAAGCCCTCAATGCTACCAGCTGTGATTTTCCCCAACACCCCTGCCTCCAGACACCTATCCCCTGCTGGCACACAGTCCCCAGGTTCTGTACCTCATGGATTTGTGCCCCCCGCCCCCCAGTCCTTTTGGCCCTGGCTGGCTGGGGACCCTTACTCCCTGTCCTGCCAGTGCCTCAGACCACCACAGGCTAAACCACAGGGAGGGAGGGAGGGAGGGAGCACTCACCCATGGGTGCCTCAGATGTCCAGTGTGATGTTCCCTTCTCAGGGTTCTCCTCTGGCTGGGGGGGCCTCCTCCTCCTCCTCCTCCTGCTCCCCAGCATTGGCTTGTCCCTCATCGAGGGTGCTGAGGAGCTCGGGGCTGGCAGTTGTGGCAGGCTGTAGTGGCATCCCTTCAGCTGTCCACCCTCGATGTCCACCAGGGCATCTTCTTCAGTGGAGACTGCCTCCAGGGTGCTGGAATCAGTGGGGGGGGGGCACTGCCAAGTCAATGGCCCTGGCCAAAAGGCCACTGAGCTTGCCAGACAGGATCTCATCTAGCTCCCTAAAATAAGGGCATATGCCACCATGTGCTGACCCTCTCAGCCGCCTTGCCTCCCGGACCCATGCACAGTCCTGGCGCAGGGCCTTTATTTTAACATGGACCTGCTTGGTCATCTGGGGATGCTTTCTGGCGGTGAGGGCCACCGCAGTCTGGGCATATATGTCCCAGTTGCGATGGCTGCTCCTCAGCCAGGACAGGATGTCCTCTGTCCCCCATATGCTGAGGAGACAGAGGACCTCCTGATGGCCCCAGACTGGAGCCCTGCACAGATCCTGGCTGCCAGTGCTGCCCTCTGCCATTTTTTTTCTGGCAGCTGGTAGCTTTCCTCAGCAAGGCAGCATGTGCCTGTGAGGTTGGAGGGGGGGTCATTGTGCAGCGGGCACTTCCTCTTCCTGATGCCAGGCACCATGGGAAGGGAAAGGGAAAACCAGGGTTAATTTGAACTAACATTAGGTCTAATTAACATGGCTAGACACCGTCGATTTCAGCTAGTGAGTTTGAACTGATGGTCGCTTCAAAGTTACAGGAGGTTTTGTAACTTCAAAGCGTCGTCTCCTCGGGGAAGCCTTAGGTTGAATCAGCAAAACCCTGTATAGATATGCCTTTTTTTAACTTGACCTAAAGTTTATTAGGTCAAATTAAACTGTGTGTGTAGACATACCCACTTCCTGATTGTGAAAGTTTTGTCATGGCCATTTGTGTGTCGTTTATTGTATATATGGGGTCACATCTCACTTACTCAGCTACATCTCAGTGAAATCATGGCTCTGTGGGCTACAGTAGTGCTATATTGATCTACGTCAATAGAGGATCTGCCCAAGTGACTCTAGGAAGTTGTCATTTTACCCCTTTGGCACTTAAGATCTTGAGGCCCCAAGAGGAAAAAAGAGGCTAGGGCTAATTCTGGAGCTGCTGCCTTACTCTTGACGAGTGGTTTTCAGATTTAGAATTGGGACCCAGTATTGGATTGCAGATCCTCAGGCACTGGGTCATGGTGTCCCCTACTGCTGCTGCCAAAAAAACTAGTATGCATTGCTCAGATATAATTGTTGGGTCATGGGCATAATGATTTTTTTTCAACTGGGTCCTAAGAAAAAATGTTTGAAAACCACTGCTGTCAGCTGAAAAGCTGGATCTCAAAGGAAACTTAGCTTCAGAGAACTCCAGGAATAGTTATGAAAATTACCCTTATTGAACCAGAGAAATGATTCTGAGTGCCAAAAATTTTTTAGGATCAGTACAGGACTCATAACAAAGATAGCAAGAGTCCTGTGGCATCTTATAGACTAACAGGTGCCACAGGACTCTCGCTGCTTTTGCTATACACAGACTAACATGGCTACCCCTCTGAAAAATAACAAAGATAGTCTCTTCGTGTAGAAACATGCAATCTAGAGTAAAGAGGAAACCATTGGACACTGTAAAGTGTTTATTTTATTTATTTTAAAAACAACTGTGTTTAAAGCCATGGATATATTGTACATTACTTGACACAACATTTTTTCTGCTATTTTGTCCTCTTTGAAATAATAGGAAGGTAATAAAGACTCAACCAAGTAAACTTTATAAACTGAGAACCATCTTGGAAGCCTTAATATGCATTCTCCCACACAGAAAACTTCTAAAACAAAGGGCTCTCAGAATATTTATAGTGCATAGTTTGCACCAGGGCTGCTTAATTTTTTCTTTTCCTATTCTTTCTGATTTATAGCTCCTCTTGGCTTGTGCACTCCTCAAGGAACAGTGTGGGCTATCTGTTTACAAGGAAAAATAGTTTGGTTTCATATGGAAAACAGATAGTGTTGTAAAATGATTGTTCTTTTTTGTGAATCACTGTTCATGAAGGTCAAATACACCCATGTAGCAGCAGAATAATCTTTTCCACAGAGCAGAGCTCACAATTAGATGTTGGCTGTCTGGTAGAACACTCTTTTAACAAGCTGCTTACCACTGCCTACAAACTCCTCAAAAGCTAATCTTCCTAAGGACTATCACATCCAAGTGCAAGGTGCATTTCTTCGATGGTGTGTTCTTTAACATAAATAATATTAAAACCTCACAAACCCAAAAACCCTCCCAAAATAAGTAAGCTCCAGTGTAAGCACTTCTTCCCCACAGGGAGAGGGTAACAGAACAAACAACACATGGTTTTTAGTCTTTAATGGTGTGACAGAACTCCTTGCTTGTTTTGCTGAACTAGACTAACTCAGCTACCCCTTTGGAACTTGTCCACATGACAGGTGTTGGTCACGTTGCTGAACCATGGGAAAGAGGCAATGTGGATGAGGTAATAGCTCTTGCTGGACCAACTACTGTTAATGAAAGAGAAGTTTTTGAGTTACACAGAGCTCTTCTTTGGGTCACTAGCAAGTGCTCAGATACTACAGTGATGTGTACAGTACGAGTGCAAGGGAGGTCTAGAAGCTGTGCCAGACAGCTTCGGTGGGGGGGACAGCTAATGTGCATAGGTTTTGTATTTGCATGAGCACAAAGAGCATATAGTCACACTATGGGTGCAGGGCAATATGGGCAATTGTATTTGGGTTGATCTGATCACAAATCTGTCAATATCTGTAATTCTACTGAAAAGAAGCATGAAATACTGTCTTTTGTAATATGCTACTCTCTTGCTTGTTCCAACTCTGTTTAGGTGGGTTAAAGTATAAAATCTACCATCAGCAAAAAGAATATTAAAAGAGAGGTCACCTTCTCCTTCTAGCCTGGTGACATTAAGGCAGGTGTGGCGGTTTAGCATTAGCTCAGTCTAGAGCTATTCCTGAGGCTGTGCTTCACTCCATTGCCTCACTGTCAAAGGGTGGATCTGGCCAAGCTTCCTGTGAAGCCTTTCTTTTGTTATTTTAATGGGAGAAAGTGTCTGCAGCTATGTAAGAGCTAAAATCACTGAGAGCGGAAAACCCTCCCTCTGAGCTGAAGAGACACTTTCTGAGCTGAAATCACTGAAGAGGAGCAGCGATGAAGTAAGTGACCACCGGGCAGCACCAGGGGACAGTGCGTGGAGCCAGTGTACGGTGAGAGTGGATGGCTGGATAGCGTGAGTGACCATTGGGGGGCAGAGCCAGTGGACAGAGGGTGAAGCCAGTGGATGGTGAGAGTGGAGGACAAGTGACCAGGGGGTGGAGCTGGCAGGCAGTGGGTGAAGCCAACAGATGGTGCGAGTGGCCAGCAGAGGGCCGGAGAGTATGAGTGACCAGCAGGCAGAGCTGGCAGACAGCAGGCAGAGCCAGCAAATGGTGAGAGAGAGGAGCAGCACAAATAGTGTAGTGGCTAGCACCTCTGCTTAACATGCGGAAGGTCCTAGGTTCAATTCCCAGGGGGTTGGACTCGATGATCTCATGAGGTCCCTTCCAGCCCTGTGATGTGATGTGATGTGATGTAAGAGTGTGAGCAACCAGCGGGTGGAGCTGGCAGACAGTGGGCGGAGCCAGTGGATGGTGAGAGTGGAGCATGAGAGACCAGGGGGCAGAGCCGTCAGACAGTGGGCGGAGCTAATGGATGGCGCGAGCAGCCAGTGGAGGGCTGGAGACTATGAATGACCAGAGGGTGGGGCTGGTGGAAAGCTGGCATGAAAGACATTCCATAAATGCCCCTGGGTTTGCTGGGAACCTGTTGTGCACTGATTCTCCTCTTCAGTGCTGGTTTTGCTATTGGGTTCACATGTTCTGTTATGCTATGTGGGATCATGGTGGGAACTTATTTTGCCCTGATTCTCCAGATCAGTGCTGGTTTTTGTTATTGGGCTCTTTACATTCTGTTTTTATTACTATTAAAAGTTCAGTATACTACACTCAGACTTGTGCTTGCAAGTGGGGAAGCTTTACCCCTTTAGGGTGCCCAGGGAATAGTACACAATTTCCCAGAAGACTGTGGGGGGGCTCGAGCTGGTTGGTGCTCAAAACCCCTAGATATAGAACCCAGCCCTTGTTCTGCCTGCTCACCCAAGCAGAAGGATTACATAAGAAATAGAATAGAATTCTTCCTGATTTTAATAACAATGGTCTGGAAACAGTTGAAATGTTTGGCTTCAAAAATGACATTAGAATATTCATGAATTTTGGGTGGGGCGTGATGGAACTTAACTGTAGATTTGTATAAAGTAGGTATTGTTTATTTCAAAGGCTAACTCTGTGTGCAACTACTTTAACAAAAGCATTTTGTGAAACAGTAATAAATTGTTGATAAAGCAAATTCCTTCCCATTGAGTTCTTTTTAACTATTAGTGGTAGTTTTTCCTCATCTGTATTTGTGCCAGTATGGCCTGTTGGATTACTGAATCTGACTGTTGTATTAACTGTTTTCCAACCAGTAAGTTTCCCTGCAGTTACTCAAACTAAGCTACACAATGAGAAATACATTTTATGGATGTTAGCAATTTCTCACCATATTAGTAATATTAAGGTTTTGTATTACATTAGCACACAAAGGTCTTAAACAGGTTTACTGCTGTCCAGTGTTAGGTGCTATACAACCACAAATAGCGAAAGACTATGAATGGTTGGGGATGTGGACTGAACACAAGCAACATGAACATTGTCATCACATTGGCTCAGTTTTAACAGCTACAAGTGCAATAAAACCCACACAAAGTGATAGGAGGGCTAAGTAAACTTCACAAGATTCAGTGGAGAAGGGGCCACGGAAGTTGGGCGCAAAGCCCCATTATCTCTAGAATGTATCTAGGAATAGGTAAGAGCTAAGGGAATTTCTTATAACTGTTGTTTTCGATGAATAGTTTTGCCATTTTTCTGTACACAAATTCTCTGCAAAGACAGAGTGATTCTTATTACTTATATTGTCAATGAACAATTTAAGCAAATACATTTCTACCCACAGGGCTTACCTAACACCCGAAAGATGATATGAAATAGAAAGCCTTAAAATGGTTCTGTGCAGGAATGTTATTCAATTGCTGGAACCTTTAAACATATATTCTGGGGCAATGGAGTGTAATTTTGCAATTTTAGGAACAAAAAATGAGGTCAGCTGTGAGCTTATGTTCTTCATTGGAGAAAAGAAAATTAATCAGTCTTTTGTTCATGACAGCCCCTGAGACAGAAGCACATTTATAAAAGGCATTACAAGGTTCATGATCCACAGTGGAGTGAACTGTATTGCACTCATGTAAATGTTCCCAGAGGGGAGTAGTGTACTTGGTGGGAGAGAGTGGTTAGGTCCTGGCCCCCGGAGGCTGGACTGCAGGGAGTGCTGGGCCAGCTCTGTATCAGGGCCAGATTAGAGGGCCCTAGCCCAGGCTGCCCAGTTTTGGGAAACTGCTGGGTGCCCCTGCCATTCCACTTTGGGGACCAGACTGGTGGCATGGGGTGGCCATGGCTTTCAAAGCTGGGGAGGCTGGGGCCAGTGGCCATCCTCCTGCTGCTGATTTGCAGCATTCTGGCCCACCCCGTCCCTGGCTGGCTGGTGCTTCCCAGGGTTGGGCTGGACTGGCATGTGGTTGTGGCTTTCCAGGGCTTGGGGGGAGGGCAGTCTCCAGTGCCACATGCCAGCCAGCTTCACCCTGGAGAGGCAAAACTGGGTGCCCAGGGCCCTCTAATTTGGCCCTGGAGTGAATCAGCTTGGCACCTCCTGAAACTCAGCAGCAGCTATCTGCTTCTGTAGAGGCCCAGTCACATTTACCTCCCTGCAATGCCTTGTGCCCCATGCAGCTTCCCCTTCCCCCCCAGCACAGGGCAGGAGGGGTCCCAGTCCCACTTCCAGGAAGGGGTTGGGATCCCTCCTGACCTGTGCGGGAAGGGCTGCACAGGGAGGGGGTGGGGCCAAGGTGGGTGGGGAGGCAAACACCACTGCCAGAGAGTGGAAACGGTTGATTACTCAGTCTGTTTGTTTCTGTTTTCCTTAGCAGTAATTAGGGCTCTGAAGTGGAAGGGAATGAATGATGAGACACAGCAAACTAATGAAAGCATAGCCAGGAGTTTTCATCCCAAACTACTTAAAACCACGAAATAGAATGTTGGGAAGAAACAGGCAGAAAGCCTCAAAAGGCTTAAATTCCTGAAAGGACAGTAGTAAATTTATTTAACAGATTATGTGATGGTGACAGTATTAAAGCATCTTGTGACATGCAAAAGTAGCGATTAGTGACAAGACATAGATAGAAGTTAAGTGATAAGGAAATCTAGCATTTGGCACTGGTCAGAATGTTACTTCTCATCACCCCTATCCCAGTGTATATGTAGCAGGAAAGCATGGTCCCCTCAGGAGATAGCTCAGAATGAACTGCCTGACTGCAGGGTGGTGGAGCCACCTGTCAGTCAGGCTGGAAACAGAGGGCCGGGCAAGAAGTATAAGAAGGGAGGCAGGCAGCTCAGTCCAGCTCAAGCCATGGAAGTGGAAGGACATACTCCACTCCCTCCTGACCTGGATCACCCTGCAGGAAAGCAGAGCTATGGCTTACAGACCCAGGTCCAGGCCTTTGGCGAGGGCCACCTGCGGCCAGAGACTGGGAGATCATTCTTGAGCCCTGGGCCACCACAAGCTCTGAGGAGGAGCTGCTAGCAGGGAGGCCCTCTGGAGCCCTCGAGTCACCGCCCGCTGGGGATCCTGAGCCCCTGCCCACTCCTTGCAACTTGGAGGAACTACCCCTGGCTGGGGAGGACCCCCTGATCACTGAAATGTGCTACCTGGAGGAGTTGCCATCTGCTGATGAACCTGATATGCTACCAGACCTGCCACCACCTGATGAGATGGAGAGGTTCTGCAACCCACCCCTGAGCGACTACCTCGTGGAGCCCGCAGATAAGGCTTCAGATCAAGTACTGTGGGGACATGGGCCCAGAATTGACCCAGGGGAGTGTGAGTACCAAACTCCTGCTACAGGCCCCACCTCAGTGTCAGTGGTTTGCGGCCAGGACCCCACTGACCCCACAGGGAAGCCTCAGGCCTTGCCAGGGACCTGGGCTGGGGCACAGTGGAGCTGTGCAACCCTACGCCTTCACTGATTTCTCTTCCCAGAACCAAATGCCCGTCGTGGATTGCAAACCCAAAACTAGAGATTGCTATATCCCCCTAACATGAGACCTTGTGAGTTTGCCCTGCCAAGGGGCTAGAGACTTGGCAGGTCCGCCTACAGAGGGCTGGCGACCCTGGTTAGCTGCCCCCCCTGCCTTGTGAGGGTGGGCCAGCAATGATACAGTCACTCTATGTATTGTGTTCCTTATGTAGCTCTGAAAATGCCATCTTTCAGTTACCCCCCAAAGGGTACCCTACACTGTCCCTTATGTAGCCCTTAGAATGTCGTCCCTTCCTCCACACCTCTCCTTTGAAGTCCCCCTACATTGTCCCTTATGTAGTCCTTAGAATGCAATTCCCCCCTTCCTGGTGTCACCCTAGTCATCACTTACATCTAGCCAAGTTCCAAAGGGGGATCCGTGTTAGTCTAGTAAAGCAAAAAAACTAATGAGTCTTGTGGCACTTAAAGATCAACATATTTATTTATCGCATGAGCTTTCATGGGAGAATATCCCACTTTGTCAGATGCTTTGAAGAGGGCGAACTTATAGAATTGGACGAAAATAAATGCAGGGGAATGTAAGACATGGAATCAGGTCACACCGTAACAGCAAATCAGAGCATTTGTAAGGATTCAGACTTTAGGAAACAGCATACAGAGGAAGGGTGAAGTCAAATTACCTGTTATAATGTGAAAAGAATCCATCGTCATGATTCAGCCCTGTTTTCACACATTTTAGTTTGCATATTAATTCGATTTCAGCTGTTTCTCTTTGAAGTCTTGATGTTCCATTGATTTTCTTGATGACCATCATTAACAAGTCATCAAAGGAGTGATTAGGAAGATGGAAGTGCTCAGCAACAGTTTTTTTTTGTGTGTGTTATGATTTCTGATATCAGTTTTATGAGCATTTAGTCTTCTCCATAGTATCTGTCCTGTTTGTCCAATGTATACGGTGTGGGGGCATTTCCGGCACATGATGGCATAAATCCCATTAGTGGATGAGCAGGGAAGGACCCTTTGATGAAGCAGATAGGTCCTATGATGGTGTCTTTTGTGCAGATATGTGGACAGAGCTGGCAGTGTGGTTTGTTGCAGGGATATGTGCCCGCTTTAATGTTTCCGTTGTTAGGTCTCTAGTTGCTGGTGAGTATCTGTTTAAGGTTCAGGGGTTGTCTGTAGGCAAGGAGAGATCTGTCTTTGAAGGCTAGAGAGAGTGAGCGGTCATCTTTTAAAATAGGCTGGAGGTCCTTAATGATCTGTTGTAGAGGTCTGACTTGAGGGTTGTAGGTGGTGACCAGTTGCGTTATATTGTTTTCTTTTTTAGGCCTTTCCTGTAGTAGTTGACTGCCCCTACAGCAACACCTGCATTATAGGTGCTATCCCCACCCCATTTCCGTCCTATAAATAACCCGCAATTTGTAGGCTGAGTTCCTACTGACTGGGAGGAAGTGTTGGTTGGGAGTCAGAAGAAGGAAGAGATCAGAAGGTAGAAGCAGAAAGGCAAAGAACAGAATCAGCAGATTGAAGACAGAGTGGAGAATAAGGGCACTTAGGCTTTAGACCAGGGGTCTCAAACTCAAATCACCACGAGAGCTGCATAAGGACTAGTACATTAGCCTGAGGGCTGCACCACTAAAACCTTTTCATACAATGATACAAAGTATAGTAAAAATGAAAGAATGAAGAGTAAAATGTATATGCCAAGAGCAAGTAAGAAAGAATTACTTTGATTCAATATGGAGGTATCATCAGGAAGACAAAGAGTAAGTAAGTAAACATACTTTAAATTTTCCATTATCAATTATTTGAGAAATTCTAAGTGTCGTTGTGGGCTGCAGGGAATAACTTTAGGGGCCGTATGTGGCCTGTGAGCCACAAGTTTGAGGCCCTTGCTTTAGACAACCAGGCCAACTAAGTCCCTATTCTGTGTCTAAGCCAAAGGTAACCCTAATCACTGACCAAGCAGCATCAAAGGTTTAGACCAATGGTTTTCAAATCATAGGTTGGTATCCAGTACTGGGTCAAAGACCTTCAGGTACTGAGTTGTGGTGCTCCCTGCTGCCACCACTGAAAAACTGGAATGCATTGGTCAAAGATGTAATTGTTGGATTGTGGGCATCAATGACTTTTTTCAACAGGGTCCCAAGGAAGAGAGTTTGAAAAGCAGTGCTTTAAACAACCAGGCTAACTGAGGTTGGTTCTGTATCTAACCCAGAGGTAATCTTTGTGTCTATATTGGCAGAACAGAAGGACCCCTACAAACAACCACAGGGATAGCAGAAAAGCTTCATGAATACTAACCATAAGGGTGTACCTGTCAATAAAGATGAATACTTATGGTAAGAGTAAAACCCTACTCCATTTTAGTACCGATTCAGTAACTGCCTAGCTAACACTTGCTGAATGTTATAGATTAAGGGTTTTTATAATTGTTTGCTAAGGTATTTGTTGTAGATTACGTTTATAGTGTTAAGAGTAATGAAATGTTAAATATTTTTATTGTTTAAAATTCTTTTACCTCAGAGTAAGAGCAGTGCTGTTTATATATGTGAGTTGCCTTTTCTTGTAAATTTTTGTTCTATGCCATATATACTGTAACAACTACAAAAGTAAAGATGATTTCTGAGGTGTTGATTTACAGTTCTTGAATTTCACTGTGTTAGTATTTGACAGCTTTGTTTTCAAAGAAAATAGTGATCTAAGTGTCAACTCTTGATCAGACGGCTGTATCTGTATTTCTTTAGGTTATTGAAAGATCGATAGGCAAACAGACCACACCGATTTTATCTCAGAAATTTCTAGAAGGACAGCGTTAATAAATACATTTTGATTTTCTGGAGTAACAAAAGGATACAATTTTTGGAGGGAGAAGAGACAAACAGGCATAGTTTAAAGGAAGCAGTCTGCAGTCCTTTGCTTTCAGATCTCTGGTATGGGACAAAAAAAAAGAATGCAAATCTGCCACTGTGTGTAATAGGGATGTTAAAAATTAGTTAAATTTAAAATGTTTAAATGTTCTAAAACCAGAACATTAAAAGGGATAAACGTGGGGCAAGGGTGTTGGGCAGCTCTCAGTGAACTGAGTCAAACAAAGCCCAGCTATGGTCCCTTCCCACTGCTTGTGGTGCCCTGCTGCTGCATGTCCCTTCCTCCCACCTTCACTGGACTCCATACTGGGCTCTGTGCCAGGAGCTGTACTCAGCTGTGGCTTGCTGGCCCCTCCACCCTTCCTGTGCTATGCTCCATGCCGGGAGCCAAGACCAGCTGTGGCTTGCCCCTGCAATCAGCTCTGTGCTTCCCTGCCAGCGAACTGCCCAGCTGCTCTTGCTGGTGGAGAGCCAGCCCAGCTTGCTCCCCTCTCTCCCAGCTTGAAATGGTTAACCATTTATCTCCCTAGTAGGTAACTCATGAGATGTCCCTGCACCCAATGTCTTTCCGAAGGCAGTTTTTAGAAGAAGGAAAGGGGCTAATATAAAAACCTGAGTAAAGTGATGGGCTGCTTTCCATTGAGTTAGGCATGGTTTACCCTACAAACTTAAGGCAGCTTCCATTGACCTATGCCAACTTCTTAATGTATGTGTCTAAACATAGGGCCCTCCTGGGGGGTGCGGGGCAAGGCCCAGGGCTAGTCAGCCTGTGGAGGGTCCCCACCCACTGGTGGGGGAGGGCAGGGCAGGCTGGTGCAGTGGCCAGGCTCTGCTCTCCCGCCCCACCTCTGAGGTGGCCCTCCCTGCTCCCAGGGCAGAATAGCTAGCCCAGGGCTGGGCTGGGAGAGTGAAGGCCTGCCCCTGGGCTGGCTGTTCTGCCCTGGGGGTGGGGACAGTTGGCCCAGAGTAGAGGCCAGGTACCTTCCTGCACCCTAGCTCCCACCCCGCTGCCTTTAGCATGGGACAAGGGCAGAGGACAGCACAAAGTGAGGGTGGGGGCAGACCGGGACCTATGGAAGCATGGGGCCTGGGGCAATTGCCATTCTCATCCCTCCACAAGGATGGACCTGTCCATGCTACCAGGTCCTTTTCACTGATCTAACTCACTTATAATGTTGACTTGATTACTCCACCTCTGTGAGAGGCATAGCACTTAAATTAATGTAGATGTATTGATATAGAGGCTGTGTATACGCAACATGGAAGCTGACTGAGTTGGGTGTTGACTGAATTGGCCTCCAGGATGTGTCTCATAGTGCACTGCTGTGACTGCTCTGGAGATCGTTTTCAACTCTGCTGCACAACAGCCAGATACACAGGAACAACCCTTGCTCTTAAATCCCAGGAAATTCTAAAGTCCCATTTCGTGTCTGATCTGTGTGGAGTGCTGCCCAGTGCAGATGATCATAGTGACTCAATGCACTCCAGCTTGGAGTACACAGGAAGTGAATCTTATTGGTCTGTGGGGAGAACAGTCTGTGTAATCGCAGCTCTGATCCAGCTAAAGTTATACAGACCTCTACAGAAAGATGGGGCATGGGGGTGAAGGGCTAAACCAGGGGCACTGCCATGTGAGAATCAAGGAACCTGGCAAGCATACCAGAAAATGAGGGAAGCAAACAGTCCTTCTGGTTCTGTACCACAGATATGTTGGTTTTACAATGAGCTGCATGTGATCATTGGTGGTGACCCCACTACTACCCAGGGGCATCGCTGCCACTGGACCCATGGGGCTGAAGCCCAGCCCATCTCCAGCCCTACCCCTGGCAGTGGCAGTGGCTGAAGCAGGCCACCTGCATCTGGATTGGGCCTAGGCTGCCAGCAGGAGGAGCCCAAATTAGCTCCCAGATCGGGCCCAGGGATGGGGCTGTGCAGAAGGGGGCAGGGCCCCCACACTCCAGCCCTTTTTACAGGTCAGCGAGATCCCTGCTGCTAACACCAAATACAATTTGGATACCTTCTAGAAGTCTGAGTCTCTGGTCACCTCAGGCAACAATAAGGAGGACATTCTGGATGAGGAAGAAGAAAATGGGAGACAGATGAGTAGGAGACTCATTCTCCCTGAAAGCGAGGTGCTATTTTTAACTCTGAAGAAGACCAGCTGGTCACAGGACAGCATGGTGGCCGAGTGCGATGGCAAGGCACCACTGGTGAGTTGGGAAATTCCAGTCAAACTGTAGGGGTTACATGCTCTTATAGTACCTGTGTAATATGAAAAAGTGAGGTGCAGGAGGTATCAGCTTCCCAGTGGCTGCTCCAGCTATGCATAGGATCCACCCCCAACCACTCAGAAAAGATTGTTCATTTGCACAGGGAAAGCCTGGGAATACTCAATGGAGATCTTCAGGAATCTTTCATGGATGTACTCTGCATCCTCTCTGGAAGGCTTATTGGGAGGGCTGCATTATTTCTCCACTACTAAGTGATTATAACAAAGCAGCCTTGCCTAGACCCAGAGTATGCACTTGCCTTGTGTGTTGCATGTCTATGAACAGCTTGGCTTTCAGCATGTCCTCCACACTGCTGGGGAGGTGTTGTTTGCAGATTAAAAGGTGAGGGGAAAAGGATGTGTGATGACCTGTTCAATGAGATAATAAAACCCCTCTGGGAGAACTGTCATGAAGTTAAAACCTGGTGGCTTTTATTGTCTGAAAAAACTGGACATGGATATGGAGAGCATTGCAGGAATGTGAATGTGCCAGACAGTTTGAGATGCCACAGATCATGAAAAACCAGTCAGACATGCTAAGGAGTTTGGACGAGCTTCAAGAAAAACAACTGAATGCTAGGCTCCAGGGGCGTTGCTGGTGCCTGGCACATGGGGCATGTGCCCTGAGTCCCAGTGCCAGTGCTTCAAATGTCTGAGGCAGCCTCTGCCTCTCCTGTCCCTGCTATGACACCTGCCACTCCCAGCCTGGTCCCTGGCCGGGGACCTGCAGCCAGGCTGGCGGCAGCAGGAGTCAGAGGCCAGATTGAGGCCAGGTGGAGAATCGGGACTGTGGGGGCAGGGCCCGTGACCAGGGGGTGGAACCTGGGCCCATGCCCCAGGTCTTTCCCCTAGGCAGTGGCGTTCTTGCTAGACTCCCTCTGCATCCGCACAAAATGCCTGCAAGCATTCAGCCCTGTTCACAATTCCCCTCCCAAAACATTCAAGGAGGGAGGAGGGACGGGCAGGAGAGGAAAGTGCAGTTTCCCTTCCATTTAACACTGGGAAGGGTACTAAGAACAAAAGGTGACCCAGGGGCGTTGCTAGTGCTGGGCTTACAGGGCTCAAGCCTCAAGTCCCAGCTCCTGAGCCCTGGGTCTGCTGCTGGTCTGCCTGTGGCAGCTGCTGCAGCAGTGGGGTGATTACAGGGCTCGAGCCCTGAGTCCCAGCGCACTGAGCCCCAGGTCTTTTCCCAGGCCACCAGCGCTTCTGAGGTGACCATTTGAGAACCTTTGGATAAGACTTCTCTGCTTTCATAGACAAGCTGCATTTGTTTCTCCTCCCTCAATTTTATCATACCATTTGCCCCAAATTACATTTTCTTGTTCCTTGAGGATCTTTGTGCAATAATAATCCATATTTTGCACAAGAAATGCTCTTTATTTATTTCAGTCATAGGAGCTTTCAGGGGAAAGGGGAAGTACAAGGAAACTGATGCAGAGAAGGGGAAGGCAGGGGAAGGCACAACACAGACAAGCCGTGCTCATTACTGCGATTCACTATTGAAATGCATATTCAAAGCTGCCTAACAATGCAGAGCTCCTTGAGGGGCTCTTCTTATTGCCCTGGCATCTGGTTCTGAAAATTAGTTGTCTGAACTCTTTCATATACATTAGGGGTCTCAAACAAGTGGCCCGTGGGCCACATGCAGCCCCTAGAACTGTTTCCTGTGGCCCACAATGACACTATTGTTATCAATATTTGCAATATGATTGTATGAAAAGGTTTCAGTGGTGTGGCCCTCAGGCTAATGTACTAATACTCATGCAGCCCTTGTGCTGATTTGAGTCTGAGACCCCTGATATACATGTTCAGTGTTTATGAGTGGGGAAGTATTGCCTGGTAAGGGTGGGGTTATCAGATACCAAAGCATGGAAAGGAGGACAGGGAAGCACAAAAGGAGGGCATTGGAGGACACATGGAGAAAATGTAGTATTAATGCAATATTTTTCTGTTTTTAGAGGGCCCTGAAACTCTTCCCCCCTAAAAATAGGCTGTTCCTGGGCATTCCAGCATACTTTAACCCCTGTAAATAAAAAGCCAGACAAAATCATGTATTTTCAAAATGCCTGCTGGATGGAGGACATGAAGGTAAAAAGAGGACATGTCCTTCTGCCTGACATCTGGTAACCCAAGGTAAGGGAGACAGGAAGGATATTTAGTTTTTCTGGGTATAAAGAAGGGGCTCCATCTGGTGGTATTTATTAGAATTTTATGTTATGTCTACACAGGAATAAAAAACAGTGCCAGCTGATTTGGGCTTGGGCTCCAGGGATGAAAAATTGCTGTGTAGACATTTGTGCTCCAACTGGAGCCTGAATGCTGAGGCCCTGAAAGGGATCTTTTATCCCCGTGTAAATGCACCCATAGAAAGATCCTCTAAATATTTCAACCTGGCGCTTGTTGCTGTTGACAAAACATGGCAAAAGGATAAAGATGTATAAATTGGAAGAGGAAGCCTGAGGAGGAATTACAGCATTGGTATGAACCTTAGTGTAATAATCTGTCCAGCTCTGCTGGTCACACTTAGAAAACATGACAAGAGGCAAAGGGGTCAGAAAACAGCTATAGGAATGATGTGAGATTTGGAAAGCCTGCTCTGCAGTGAAAGACTTAGGATATTCAATCTATTTATCCATAAAAAAGTAGATTAATGTGTGATTTGATCACAGTCTATAAATGAAGACAAGATGTGTGAATATTGGGGATTGTGTAATATTGCACATAAAGGCTGAGAGCTGAGGTAGATATATGGAGGCTAGAAATAAGGAACACAGTTTTAACATTGTCTTTAATGATAATTAGCCATTGGAAGAGTTTACCAAGGGATGAGGTGGCTTCTCCATTACTGGAAGTCTTTTAAATTAAGGTTGGACATGATTCCAAAAATATGCTCTAATTCAATCACAGGGGATGGGCTTGATAAGAAATTAGGTAAATTCCATGCCTTCTATTATGTAGCAGGGCAACTAGATGATAATAATCGTCCCTTCTGGCCATCAGGCTTATGAATTATGTTATTTTCCTTCATTTCCTTTTTCTATTTTTTTTTTAAATAAGAGATAAGAAAATTAATTTAATGCACCACTATAGAGTCACTTGAAAAGAAATTATCTCGTTTGATTTGGGTTTCTAGTGGCGCCACGGTACTTTGAATTAACTTACTTCAAATTAACCATTATTCGTTCAATTTAATTAGTTTGAAGTAAGTTGATTCAAGGTAACATTCTAAGTGTAGGCAAAGCCAATATGAGCAAATATGTAAAATAGAGCATGACTAAAAATGTAGATAAAAGCTGGGCAACTTAAAATCATTTTCTTTTGTTGAATTTCCATATTGCAGAATAAAATCGCTACTTAATCTTTAGTACAGCATATTGAATTGTCTATCATTGCACACATTCTTTTTGATTCAGCTAATGTGCTCCCATCAAAGAATCACTTGAGCCCAAACTTTTGAAGTTATTTATGCCTTGCTACATTCAGAAGGGGTGTAGGCATTTAGGAGCCTAAATCCCATTGACTGTTGATGGGATTAATATCCCTATATGTTGAAATACTTTTTGAAAACAAGATGTAGGCTTTAGGTTAAGGGTCGGCAACCTTTGCTGACCCTGATGCCAGCCTGTACCCCACCCCTCCACAGGTACTGGGAGCGGGGCCAGCAGGGGAAACAGCCACCATGCACACGCTCCTCTTGCAGCCCTAGGCCCTACTTGGGGATGTGGCCAACAAGGGAAAGAGCCTCCACGTATGTGCAGCTCTTGCAGCCCCAGGCCCCGCTGGGGAGGCGGGCCAAGAAGGAGGAGCAGACACAGTGTGCTCATAGCTATGCTGAGTGGCACTGCAGGGTCAGGAGCTTTGCGTGCTGCTCATAATGAACACGCGTGCTGGGGGTTGCCGACCCCTGGGTTAGGTGTTGCAGTTCTGAGTGTAGCAATGCCTATGAATCTTTAAAAACCTAGGCCCAAAACACCTAGTATTAAATGACAGGATGATGCTTTGATCCTGGAACAGCATTTGGTTCTAGGTACCTTTCATATCCAAGTATCCCAAAACGTGTTACATAATACTGTAGTAACTGCAATATATTATCATCAGTCAGTTCAATCATCCCTAGAGTAGGCGATGAAAGTATTTAAAAGCATATCTATTTCTCCACACAAGGTGGCAGTATCTTTATATGGCTATATGACAGTGTACGTATGTTCCTGAAGCCATCAACATTTAAAGGAATAATTTTATTTGAGCATGGTATAACAAATATATAAAACTAATACTGGTCTTCCATACAGTGTAGTATTAATGTAATATTTTTCTGTTTTCAGTCCAAAGCACACTGAGAGCACGAACTATTTAATATACTACTCCAAAGAATAAGCATTACACTCTAGTGCAGGAGGTCTCAAACATAAATCACCACAAGGGCAGCATGAGAACTAGTACGTTAGCCTGAGTGCTGCACCACTGAAACCTTTTTATGAAATGATATTGCAAATATTAATAATGGTAGTGTGATTGTGTGCTACAGGAAATAATTTAAGGGGCTGCATGTGGTCCATGGGCTGTGAGTTTGAGACCCCTGCTCTAGTGTTACAGTGGTTTGGTTTACATTGGTTTTGGACCTGGACCATATTGAATCTGTGTGATTCAAGTTTATGTAATTATCATATTAAGAGAAACAGTAATGGTATTATGAAGGAAAAGGTTTAAACAATAAAAAAGTGGAAAGGATTAAATTAAAATTGACAGTTGCTGAGAATTGCTCAATTTTTGATATTGACAAGTTCTAAAGGGGTAGCCGTGATAGTCCAGTTAAGCAACAAACAAGGAATCCTGTGGCACTTTTTAAAGACTAATAAATGTATATATCAGATAAGCTTTTGCAGGAGAAAATCACACTTCATTAAGTGTCTTACAAAGTTAAATTTCTCCTATGAAAGTTCATGTGATACATAAATTTGTTAGTCTTTAAAAGTGCTAGCAGACTCCTTGTCTGTTTTTGATATGTTGCAAAACAAATGGACTTTTAAAAATCTATTTATTTAAATGTGTATAATTTCATTTGTATCTTGAAATGAAATGATTCCAGAGTAACTACATTAGCTTACTGTTGCAACCAGTTGAGCTACTCAACAGGACATACAGCTGGTGTGCAAACCTGGTTATATATCCAGCTGCTCGGGGTTGGTTTGGAATGCCACCAGCCTCAGATCAGTGCAATTTTGCACCCATTTGTAATAGTTCCTAGGGCCTTTTCCTGAAGCCAAAGACTGATGGAGCTGAGCTTCAATTCAGTCTGAGAGGATCTCTTAACTGTTGGGAAGGCCTGTTGTGTAGCAGAGCAGATGCTTAATACCACCAAACCAGTCACAGTGGCGGCCAGAACTAGGCCCTATAAATCTTACTCTACTCAAGGGTTAGTAGAAATTGGTAGAAGTCTCTTGTAGTGATGTGTAGTAGGTAGAAGAGTATATTAGTGGTCCAAGCAAGAAAATGACATTTTCTCATATCTGCTTAAAAATGCAAACAATACTATGCATAAGTTAGATACCTTTGTGACATATTGTATCTCAGGATAGCACCCTGTATGCCTTGTAAGATATTCTGTGACAAGTCCTGATTTGCTGAAACTCATTGTTCTGTCAGAATATATATACTATCATTGTATATGGAGTTAACAGATTTTGCTATGTGGTTATTATTGAAATATGTTGCTGTTCTGGGAGATGCCCATAGCTAGTTCTGCAGTGGCAACGGGGGGGGGGTGACCAACACCCAGATTGGAGGTGTTAATACTGTTATGCAAGGCACTGGTGAGACCTTATCTGGGCTACTATGTGTAATTCTGGTCCTCCATATTTAAGACAGATAAACTCAGACTGGAGCAGGTACAGAGAAGGGCTACCAGGATGATCCAAGGAATGAAAAATCTGTCCCATGAGAAGTGACTCAAAGGCTGTGTCTATACCAGGGGGCTCTTTTAAGTCGCATCAGGCTTTGAGTTGCCTGCCGGCAGTGGCAGAAGCCAGCTCTGAACCCCTTGTCACTTGCAGCAAGTGGCTTGGGGCTGGATCAGGTTCTCAGCTGCCTGCCGGCAGTGGTTGAGGCCAGCTCCAAGAACCTTGCTTCAAGTGGCTCGCGGCCAGATCTGGCTCCCAGCCACTTGCTGGTGATGTCTGGGGCTGGATCAGGCCCCCAGAGCCAGATCAGAACCCAGGGTGGGGCAGGAGGTGATCTCAGCCTGGCTCCAGACCCTTCCTGCCGTCAATTGTCAACTTAATACTTCAGTCGACTTTCAGGACAGGTGTTATTAAGTCGACGTAAGCAAATGCTTAAGTTGACATAATAAATTCTAAATGTGGCCAGGGAGTTCCTTAAGTTGACTTAACACAGGTTAAGTCGACCTAAACTCCAGTGTAGATGTATCCAAAGAGCTTGGCTTATTAGCCTAACCAAAAGAAGGTGGAGGGGAGGTAATATTGCTTTGTATAAATACATTAGAGGGATAAATACTAGGGAGAAAGAGGAAATTTTTAAGTTTGGTGCCAGTGTGCATACATTAACTAATTTATATAAACTATCCATCAGGAAGTTTAGACTTGAAATTAGATACAGGTTTCTAGCCATCAGAGGAGAAGAGTTCCGGGAATAGCCTTCCAAAGGGAGCAGTGGGAGAGAAAAGAAGTGATTGGTTTCACAACTGAGCTTGATAAATTTACACAGGGGTTGTATAATAGGACAGCCTTGTTTGGCAATTGACTGATCTTTGGCTCCTGGTGGTAAATATGCAAATGGCATGATTTGATGGGGTCAGTTTTGAGTTACTACAGAGAATTCTTTCTTGGGTGTCTGAGTCTTGCCCACATACTCAGGGTTTAACTGATTGCCATTTTGGAGTTGGGAAGAAATTTTCCCCCAGGGCAAATTGGCAAAGGCTGTGGGGTTTTTTTTGCCTTCCTTTGTAGCATGGGGCATGGCTCAATCAATGTTCCCTATAAGCTGTGTGGCCATGCAGCTCCCCCGCCACTGCCTGGCACAGGGGACACAGCTGGCTGATCATGGCTGGCAGCCAGAGTCCCTACCTGGCTAGAAGACTCTGTCTTCTGAGAACTCCTCTTGAGCCAGGAGTTTTTATAACTCCTGCCCAGAGAAGCTCTGAGTATGCTCTGTTTGTGCTGCTCCAGCTGGAGAAGCTGTGGCTGGGCTGCGCCACTCTGGCAACCAGCTAAGGGTGTGGAGGGTTGGGGGTCTGGCGGGCTGGGGTGGTTACCAGGAGAGCGGGTTAGGATGGAAGGAAGGGATCAGGATGGCTTGGGGGGGCTGACTGGGAAAGTGGCAGGCAGGATCAGGCCGGCTTCGGGGCTGACTGGCGGGGGGGGGGGGGCAGGATTGGGCTGGTGAGGGGGCAGGATCAGGCCCAGCAAGCAATGTAAGTTGCTCAGCTGCCTCAGGGCCTTAGAGGGAACACTGGGTTTGTTTCCTCTTGGATTTCCTCTACCTTAAAGTCTTTAAATCAGGATTTGAGGACTTGAATAACTGAGTCATAGGTCAGAGTTTTACTGCAGGAGTGGGTGGGTGAGATTTTGAGGCTTGCTTTGTGCTGAAGGTCAGACTAGGTGATCATATTGGTACCTTCGGACCTTAGAGTCTATGAGTCTATAAAGCAACAATTTCCAGCTACTGGCCAGCAGGGGAATTGTAAAAAAGACATTTATAATTCAATAAGAGAAAGCCATCAAGGGAATATTTAACTCTGTTACTTAGTAAGGGGTCAGGACATCTGATGTTTCATGTTGTGTTTGAGCCAGTATTTTTCTAGGCACATGAACTGAGAGCATAAAATAAGGGCTAGTGACATCACATATCCACCTCTCTCCTTATCATGCCCATGGGGTAAGACAGGCCTGCCCTGAGGGAGGGTCAGGGCCCAGAGCCAATCAGCCTGTTGCCCCTCCCCATGCTGGGGTGAGGTGGGTTGGCTCAGAGGCCAGGCTCCATGTTCCCGCTCTGCCCCTGGGAGTGAGACGAACCACCGAAGATAGCAGAGTGGTGGCAGTTAGAGGGAGCAGTGTGGGGCCCATGGAGCCTGGGAAGGTCGCTCCACTGCCCCCTCCAACGACTGCCCTGGGGTAAGAAGAACAACTTGATTTAAAATCTTGCTTTGTCTGATATTTAGAATTTAGACTGCAATTCTACCTTTTGTTTCTTACATAACCAACTCTGTCCTCTATGCCTAACACTTATAATCACTTAAAAATCTATCTTTCTGTAGTTAGTAAATTATTTTAATGTCCTGTCTTTACCAGTGAGTATGTCTAAAGTACTTGGGGAATCTGCTCCAGCAAAGGCTGCTGGATATCCTTTGATGAAGTGGCAAACTAGTTAATGAACTTGTGTTGTTCAAGAAAAGGTCTTGACCAACCTAAGACAATACATTTTTGGGTTGCAAGGTGGGGGAGAATATGAGTGGCTTTGAGAGTCTGCATGTGATCAGGTGTGCCGTCACCTGTCGTTGGTTCTATGAGAACAAAGCTTGAAGAGCTGCTTATCAGTACCAGAGCAGTGTGAGAACCTTCATGGAAGTTGAAGCGTTCCCCTCTGTGGGTTTTGAATGTTACAAGTCTTGATATCAGATGTGTGCCCATCACTGGTTAAAGTATAATTTAATGGGCCCCAGTGTCAAGGCTGTTTCCCCACTCTGGCACTCTGAGTGCAAAAGATAGGGGCCCACAACAGGCCTTAAAACCCACTGGCCTTAAAGCCTGGTCTTAAAACTCTCCAAGGCCTCCAATTCCTGGCCTTGGAGTGGTATCGCTGCCACCACTCAAATGCAAAAACCTCTTGAAACCCAGGAAGGTGCACTTGGGAATTCCGTCCTGGGAGGAATCCTCAATCACTTTTATTCCTCTCTCAGGAGAGTGACTGAACCTCAGCTGGGATATCAGGTGGAAATGGAACAGAATCCGTTTTAGTAGCTGGCTGTGCAATCTAAGGCACATGCACACAAATCTCTTGCCCTTCAGGACACAGAACCAGAGCTTACTTAAAAGGTAAAATCTTTGAAAAGAACAGATAAGAAACACAGAAAGTTGCTTCTCTGGGATTTAATTTAGGTAGTTACAGGATAGTGGGAGGGGGTACATGTGCTCAGCACAGAGAAATCCAAAAACGAAGAAATACCCTGATCGCATCTGAGTAAACATTTCCTGTTCTATTCACACCTGGTCGGTAACAAACTTGAGCTTATCTTGGGTAAGGATGTCATTGGATCCTTCCTCAGACCCCTCTGGCTTCCTCCTGATCCTCCCAGGAGCTCTGCTGTATCCAAACAGAAACAGGCAAGGCTTCTGCTCCAATTCAAAAATCTGTGCTTCGTTCCTATTGGCTGTCCTGGGACTCACTGATCAGAGTGTTAACCCCTTCCTCCCCAAGGATTACTACACCCAGAACCCTCCTAATCTCTGGGCCCCTTTCATGCATGTATGGGCCCGGCCCAGGTAGGCATTTGCAACCCCTTCTCTGTACGATTTCCATCGGTTATTGCTGCATAAAAATATGGTTATCGCTCCATAAAGACACTGGCCCGGATCCTGGCCTCACATGCTGTCCCCTCCATTCATTTGCAGCTCCCTGAGCTTGATCCCAGCTTCACACACTGCCCTCTCACCCCAATCCTGGCCTCATACACTGCCCACACCACCCCCCTATCCTCAGCCTTACCTCACATGCTGCCCCCAGCACCCACCCATCCTCATCCTGCTCTCACATGCTGCCTCATCTGCCCCCTACCCCTATCCTGGCCTCACATGCTGCCCCATCCATCTTCCTACCCCCGATTCGGGCCTCACATGCTGCCCCCTGCACCCCCCCCGATGGTACTTGGTTCCGGCATGAATGCAGTGGACTGCACTCAGTGACCTCACATGGTCCATTCCAGTTCTATGATTCTTTCTTTGTTCATCTTGTCTTAGCCTCCAAACTATAATTTGCTCTCAGTGGGACACTGTGCACCTTGCTCAGTTTAATAAATCAAACCCAGATTAAAAAAAAACAAAACAGGACACTAAAAAGACAAAATCTGAACCACTAAGAAATATCTGTTATACTTGGTCATCCCCCAAGTGGAAGTAGTTTTAAAGACACACTTTATTAGACATTTTAGGAAGAAATTGGTAGTGGCTTCCTATGAACAGTAAGTGAATCTATGAAATGTACATACAGGGCAAATAAGCATTGTGCAATAAAACACATTTTAAATCATTCACATTTTAGTTTCTAGAATCACTGGGAAATGTGCATGAGCCTTGGATCTGTAATGGAGGAGACACTGTCTCCATCCAGGATCGTATTATCATTATTAGCATGGAATCAGCAAAACAGGAACAAAGGGGGGAGGGGGAAATCCAGACAAATAAAATCATTGCATGAGTCATTCACTTCCCAAGCACAAGGAAAAAAATAATTTGCTATGTTTGACCTCTGAAATATATAATCACTCACATAGATCTCATGACTCCCCAACCCACAGCCCCTTCCATGACATGCCTGCCCACCTGCCTGCTGGCTCCCCAGCCTCCTTCCCTGCCAGCTCCCTGACACTCCCGGGTCTCTTCCCCAGAATCCTCACTGGGATAGCTCCCCGACCCCTTCCCCAACCTGCCTGCTTGCTGTTTCCTGACTGCGGTTCCCTCTCCTGACCCACTGACTCCCTGGCCCCCCAGCTCCTTCCCTGACCCACTGACTCCCCGACCCCCCAGCCCGCCCACCTGCTGGCTCCCTGGCTTCTTCCTCGATCCACCAGCTCTCCGGCCCCCTTCCCTGACTTGCTGACTCCCCAACCCCCCAGGGCCATTCCCCGACAGCCAGTTCACCCACCAGATGACTCCCTGACCTGCTGATTCTCCAACCCCTTCCCTGATTAACTGATCCACTAGCTCCTAACCCTTCCCTGACCCTCAGCTTCTTCCTTGTCCTGTCGGCTCCCCAACACCTCCAGGTCCCTTCCCCAGAATCCCTGCCAGCCTGGCTCTCCAACCTCCTTCCTTGCCATCTCCCCAAGTCCCCAACTCCAATGTGCCTTCCACACCCGCATATTGGCTCCCCAACCCCCCGACCCCTTCCCAGATCTGCCCGCTCACCAGCTCCCTGATGCCTGAGCCTCTCCCTGCCTGCTCCCCAACCCTCCTGGCCCCTCTCCTGCCCACCAGACAGCTCTCTGACCCTCTTCCCTGACCTGCCTGTCCAACAGCTTCCTTGCCCCTTCCCTGCTGCCTGCCAGCTCCCCAACCCCTGGGCGCCTTCCCCACCTGCCCTCCAGCTCCCTGATCCCCTTCCTTGACCTACCCTCCTGCCTCCCCTGGCCCCCTTCCTGACCTGCTCGCTGGTTTCCTGACCCCCTGGAACTCTTCCCTGCCCACCCACCACCAGTTTCCTGACCTCCCTTCCCTGACCCTCTCTCGCACCCCCCCTTTATTGGTCAGAGCTGCTCCCTGGGCAGGCTGCTGCTACCCTGAGCGCACAGCTGAACATGCTCAAGGCTGGAGATTTGAAAACTCCCCCAGCCTGCCCACAGGGCAGGGCGGAACATGTGTTCCAGCTGATTTTTCTATTTTTCAGGGCACTGGAGCACTGGCCCCTCAAATTTGTGGACCCCAAAACAGAGTTCCAAGGCATTCCAGCTTACTTTAATCCCTGGTGTCCACTTATTCTTTTGCACAGTTACAGTCCAGTTTGGCCAAAGTACAAGGCAGTGGGTTATTGTTGCCACCTGATGGCATATATCAAATTGGTGGACAAGTGACTGGTGTGGTTAGGTCCTCTGATGGTGTTGCTTGAGTAGATATGTGGGCAAAGTTGCGAACAGGGTCTGTTGTAAGGATAGGTGCTTGCCTCAGTTTTCTGTTGTATGGAGTGCATTTGCTGGTGAGTATTTGCTTCAGGTTGGGGGGCTATCTGTAAGTAAGAAGAAGCCTACCTCCCAAGACTTGAGAGAGTGAGGGATTATCTTGCAAGATAAGCTGTAGATCAGGGGCTCCCAACCTTTTTAAGGCTGGGGACCTCTTTGTAGGTAAAAAAAAAAAAAAATTGTGCCCTCCCTGGATGGTGCTTGCAATGGCAACGTCGCAGGCAGAATTGGACCCACACAGGGCAGAATTGGACTGCTCTCTTACCAGGGAGTGGGCAATGCTGCGGCCATAGGCCCCTCCTGCTGCCTAAGGAACCACCGCAGCCATGGCCCCCTCCCCTGGTCAGGGAGCTGCCAAAGTCATGGCCCCCTGCCCCTTCCCTGTGTTCCCCACCTGCCAGCCCATTCATCACCCCTCTGCTGATTCCCCATTTCCAACCCCCCCCAGACCCCCCTTCCTCCCCCTTACCTGGCCACCAGCGGCACTGCTGCACCTGGCCACCCCTCAGGCTGCTCTCATGCTCAGGCAGGGTGGGAGTTTTTAAAATTCCCTGCTTCAGGGAACTGGAAGCCTCGGTCTCTGTGGGAAATGGAGACCCCCACAGCGTCCAGCCCAGTTCCCAGCCTGTCTGCAGACTCCTTGGAGCCACTCTGCGGCTCCTTCAAGGGTCCGTGAACCACAGACTGGGAACCACTGTGGTAGATCCTTTATGATGTGCTACAGAGGTTTAACTTGAGGGTGGTAGATGATGACCAGCGGCGTTCTGTTGTTGCTCATACACCAATGTAATATATGCCATCATGTGTCAACAATGCCCCTCTGCCTCATACATTGGACAAACTGGATTGTCTGTGTGCAAAAGAATAAGTGTACATAAATCAGATATTAAGAATTCTAATGTTCAAAATCCAGTACATGAACAACCTTCCTGCACATTTTGCAAAAGACAAAGCAGTTCTTCTTCAAGCGCTGCTCGGATACATTTAGTCTAAGGTGTCTGCATGCTACAGTGCATGATTGGCTGGAAACTTTTTAGCTCTAGCCTGTCACCCTCAGCAACAGTTACAGAACAGCCCGCTTCTTCCATTTGTGCAAGTGCCTGTCTGTCTGCTCTGATTATGAGCTTGCTCTCATTGAAAGATCTGTTTGTGGACATCGACTGAGGCCTGAACCCACTCCCTCCTGCCGCCCAACATGCCAGGGTTCAAACCCTCTGCGAGTTGCGGCAAGGCCTTCCTGAGGGACAAGCCCACAAGAAGCGCCTTAAATGCCTGGGTGAACCTCACCGAGTGGATTATGCTCCGTTTGCAGATCCTTTAGGAAAAGGACTCAGGAAGACAAGAGAGCGAAGACTGCATAACATTGTCCAGGAACAGGCCCTGCAGCCGGCTAGTATGCCCAATGCACCTGAGGATTCACCTCTACCACATACTAGGCCAGCTCGGCTCTCCAGCTGTGAATAAAAACTGTGATTGGCCTCTAGCTCAGCACCGCATGCTGGGCTGGCACTGGAGCCCTCTCAGCACTGCTCTCTGGCTATCAATAAAAAGCTGTGATCAGCCTCTGACTTGGCACCATCTCAGTGCCATGTGAACTCATCGTCAGCACCTCCTCTCCGAAGAAAGATCTGGAGCATCTGAGTGCCGTGTGTTGGCGATGGCATCACATGCCAGTTGGCACCAGGGCCCTCTCGGCACCTGTTCACAGCAGAGGATAGGGAAGCGCACTCGGCATCAACCTCAGCATCGAAATGCCAGTGCTGTTCTGGCTCTCCCCTCCAGGGGTGAGGGCCAGGAGCCCATGATGGTGCCATCCACCGGAGGCCTTCAAAGCGGTGGATGCTCTTTGGCTCCTGAACACGCCGCTCTGGCCACTGAAGCAAAAGGTAAGTCCACCTTCCTTCCATTTTACCCAGCACCAGGGGGAACTGCTCATGTAAACACAGTTATAAGTGCTCCCTTTCTCCTTGGCCCCATGCCACTGTGGAACCAACAGCTCCAACCCCTATGGCACTGACACCCTTGCCTGTGCATTCCAAAGAGGTCTGAGAGTGCATTCTTAGGTCTGGCCTCCTACTGAAGGGTGTCTGGCACTGAGTTCTTCCCTGTACCACACTCGAAGCTGGTTACCTTCCACTGAGGCCTCTGAAGCAGAGTTCCAACTCGGCACCACAGCCCCAGGAGAGGGCACCCCGGTACCGGGGTTGTCCCTTCTCCTGGCTACAGCCATGAACCCAAGACCAGGGTCTTACAGAGAAGACCGTATCGCACACTTCGACCTCCTTCACACGGTCACCGCCTACCTGGGGTTCAGGGTCACAACCCTCGAGGGGGACCAAGACCCCTTATTCGACTTGGGGTTTGCATCCTCTCCAGTCACCATGATCCCCATTCATGCTAGCATCCTTAGCATCGCCGGGACATGCTGGCCCGAGCTGCCTTGATTCACCCCGAGCTCCTAGGAGTCCAGGAGTGTTGACCTCCTGGGTCAAAAGGCCTATTCAACTTCTCCTTTTCAGTTGAGGATTGCTAACCTTGGTTAGCTGATATTCCTGAGATCTGGGGGATGCTATGAAGTATTTTTCATAGCTTCCTCGCACAAGAACACTTGGAGGATTATGATGCCTTCATCGAGGAAGGTGCCTTGGCCTCACGCGATGCCTCAGACATGGCCAGCTGCGGCACTGCTACAGCCATGGTTATGCTCCTGGCTTTGGCTTTCTGACCTCTCCCAGAACTTACAGCAGTCCATATTAGATCTTCCCTTTTGAGGGACAGTCTCTCTTTGTTCCAGCCACTGACTCCCTGATCCAGGGCAACAGTGACCCTACGTCAGCCCTCAGAGTCCCGGGCACGCTTACTCTCCAGGTGCTTCAGCGTTCTCCCAGCCTGCCACAATCCCACAAATGCCTGTGGTGAGGGGTCCTCACTGCAGCCCCCCCCAAGCAAAATGGCTACCTTTTAGGGGGCCCTTGGACTGTGGGATGATGGTCCCTTTTTTCCCCCACTGAAGGTGATCAACTCCAATAGGGTCACCTCTCCCACCATCAAACTCAATACCTGAACTTCAAGGCAGCACCCTAGACTGTGTGTGTTAAATGTCCCCTCGCAATCAGCCTTGGGACACCTCTTCCTCTTCTCTAGTAACAATGCATCTCCCTCCTCCCCTACCGTACCCTTCAGGTAGAATAAGGGCCTGACAACCCGAGAACTCTCCTCATATGCTCTTGGTCCTAGTTGCATGTGCCCTTGGGTGGAAATCCGGGGGTGATAGAGGTATGAGAAGGAGGCACATGATGCCCCCCCCACCACAACACCTGCACTCGGGCCCCTACTCTGGGCTACAGCCCACTGGGACACATGGAGGAGGATACCTACTCCCCATCCTCATACCTGGAGGCCCCCACCGCCCCCCACACCTCGTCCAACTCATCCCCAGTCGGGCACACTAGGACGGGTACGATCCCATGTTGCTGATCCTGCGAACACTTTGTATCTGCATTGGCCTGCAATGGTTCTTGGGGGAAATTACTGTGGGATGGTGTACCCCGTCTCCTAGGTGACAGGTAAGAGGGCGAGCTTGTACCCTCTTGTCCTCTACCTTCGTTGTCCTTGCCTCCCCAGGCCTTTCATAACACTTTCTATATAGACAGTGCCTTTTTATTTTCAGGACCATGGTCTTCAGACCCCTATTAGGCCTTTCACTTGAGGGATCCTTGAGCCCCACTGTAGGGGTTTTATCTCTTCAGCTCCCACCCCTCCTCCTCAAGGACGTTCAACACATCACATTGGTCCATCTGCCTACTGCCAGACCTCATGTTTAGCTCTTGACGGGAGCCTCTTCTGCTCTGGTGTCTCCCTCTAACCAGGAAAGGGACACTTTTTGCCAAAAACCCCAGACAGCTATCTAGGAGCTGCCTTGATCTTTCTGTGGCACCCCCCACTTCGCTAGAATCGCAACAAAAGGAGATAGTAGGGGACAGAACTCTTATGCTCCCTCCCCTCCAGGGCTTTTTCCTAACCCCTCTCCTAAGTGAGAATGGGTTCTAGTGACCTCTCACCCTAGTCCCACCAGCCATTGGTGGGACTTAGGGAACCCCTTTACATCGTAGGCAGCCACCATCGGTATTCATACACCTGTGTGAGCTCACTTAAGGACCCATGGTCCTTAGTTCAGGATTTGTTCCCCAGCAGAACTCTGGCTCCCAAGGGAATCTGTAAAACTCTTAAAAGGCTGGACAGCCTGTCGCCTTATGGGTGACGCTTTTGTAACATCCCCCCATGTCCTCCATGTTCCTTAGAGGACACAGTGGCTCCCACTTGCTTTTTCCCCTCAGTAGGGGTTGCCTTATGCTCTCCTTCCCTCTTCCCCGGGTTCTCTCTCTTCCCTCCTTCTACCCAGGACCAGCCCATGCCTCACCCCTTCCAATGTGCTGGGAGGTTCACCAATAACATCCCTCCCCTCACAGAGTAGGCATTATATACCATGTCCACCTTGCATCTTGGCAAAGTTGTCATTTTCTCTCCCTATCAGGGACTATGCAGGATCCCTCATAGTTGGCCCATTGCAGCCAGGACCCAACACCTACAACCCACTACTAGAGATGTGTCAACTGGCTGTGATATGGTTGACTGCCCCTCCCATATACAGGTAGAGAGGAGAAGTAAGAATATCGTGTGAATCACATGCCTCCCCCCAATGCTCCAATTCCAGAGCTTGGGGGCACGACACTTGGGGTGGACCCAACCTACCCACAGAGATGGCCAGATACCCCTTCCCTCGCTTCAGTATACCTCTCCTTACGCAAGTCCATGAATTGAGAGAGTAGAATATGGAGGCAAGGGGGAGAAACATGCACCTAGCACTGAAGTTGTGCAAGTCCTTCCCAACACCCCGTGATGGTTTCTTGCCACCTCTGTCTCAGCCGTACCCCTGCCCCTATGGTCGGGGACGACCTAACATGGGAATTCCATTACCTTTCCACGAGTTTTTCTGTTTTCAC
Organism: Podocnemis expansa; assembly: GCA_007922195.1. Taxonomy (NCBI): domain Eukaryota; kingdom Metazoa; phylum Chordata; order Testudines; family Podocnemididae; genus Podocnemis; species Podocnemis expansa. The sequence continues at coordinate 6,229,790 of ML681979.1, forward strand.
TCCCTCTCATGCTCGCTGCCATTTGGCTTCTCTTCTAATGCTAGGATGGGTGCACCTAGGGGTCCCTTTTTTCCTACTATAACCCATTGAGGGGTCACCTCTAACGAAGGGCCCCTCTGGAATGCCCACTTCTCTCCTTACAATAACTTCCTTGGCAGAGTTTCTCTGATGTTTTTGGGCTCCAGAGAGGGGATTGCCAAGCATCTAGGCTTCATTCCGGGGCCCTCCCTCCAGGCCCTCTGTTCCTGTGCATCAACAGATGGAGGAGCAGGGTCCGGAGCTACTACTTCCTCACTGCTTTTCCTCCTACTTTATCTCCCTTGTGGAGGCAGGATGCCTTAGTTTATGGTGCCCCTTATCAATCCTGGCCATGGCATCTTCTGCCGGTACGTTGGTGGGGACAGGCCTTTGCCTACCCCTGTTTGGACAAGGGGCAATGCGTTCCCTGCCCCTCGGTTAGTAACCTAACCCAATTGATTTCCCTTTGGGGTTAAGGCTGCAAGGGCGGCAATTATTCCACCCCTGCTCATCGCCTGCGGGAGTGGAGGAGCCTGTTGCTCTGGACCATGACTGCCTTTCTCAGGAGCTGATTCTACTAACGGACAGGCAACCCTCTTACACTAGACAGTCTTGCTGTTGACAAGAATGCTCTTTTGCTATTATGATTTAGAAAAGTTCCCTGATAATGGACCGGGACTGCCCCTGTTGGAGTTCTAGTCTCGTGACAGAGTGGCAAATGACCCCTCGGCACTCTCAAGCACATCTTCTCTCAAAGATCTTGCACTTCGTGGTGTGTCCATAGGCATTTGCCTGGCGGCCACTGCCTCTTCACCCAATTTTGGGTGCTGTGTCATTGGTGAGTAGCCATGTTGATGGCAGATAAGGTTCTAACTCCACCCACCTGCCACTGTACGACTAGCAGTTACCTAATACTGAATGTATCCGAGCAGCGCTCGAAGAAGAATGGTGGGTTACTCACCAGTAACCGTGTCCTTCTTCGAGATGGGATGTTCTCATACAGTCAGGCCCCTCCCACCGTTCCCACTACACGGAGTTAGCTATAATAAGGGACTGAGGGGCTCAGGGTAGGGGCCATCTATATATAGCTGTGGGAGCTGCCAGAGGGAGTGTTGGCCCTCGACCCTGCTCTGACAGGCTAGGGCTAAAAAGCTTCCAGCCAATTGTGCACTGTGGCACATAGACACTTAATACTGAATGTATGCGAGCAGCCCATCTTGAAGAAGGACAGTTACTGGTAAGTAACTCACTGTTACAGTGCTTCAACAGAAACACTTTAAAACAAGACTCCAGCATGAAACGGCAGAGTTGGAGTTCATATACAAATTTGACACCATCACATTAGGTCTGAATAAAGATTTGGGCTTACTCACTCACTACTGTCTTTTAACATTCTTACCTTCTGATCTGTTTTTCCACACTGTTTGAATCAAAACATCTTGTCTGGTTTTCTGGAAAAGACTGAGCTAACCTTGCAACTTACCCTTCTCTAGTTTTTCTGTTTTCTGACATACTAGAGCTTCTATTTCATGCACCTGATGAAGTGGGATTACACCCATGAAAGCTAATGTCATAAATATATTCATTAGTCTTTAAAGATGCCATAGGATTACTTGCTTGTTTTGTACCAAGTATGTTCAGCACACAAGCAAAGAGATGTGGTCTTTTTCCTAACTCAGGGCTCAACAAACCTGGCTCCCACCTACTTACCAGCAGTTTTATTTTTGGTCACCAGAGGGTGCTCCTCTGCTCCATTTCCATGATGGAGCTAGGGACCGGGCTACAAACTCTGGTGACCTGGTGCCCAAGTTTTGTTAAGCCCTGTGTTAAATGCCGACCCTGCAAGTTCAGCCTTGGTTGTGAGAGTCAAGCTCCATCCTTTGTACCTTATGCATCATGATAAGCAAAAATTCTAAAGATCGAATGATACCTTCACTTACACCTGTTTTGCAATTCTGCTCTGAGGGCATGTTCCAGTGTTCACTGATATTAATGGTAGCCTTTCCATTGTCTTCAACTGGATTTTGGATCAGGTCTTTAGTTACATCCAGGCAAGTTCACTGGCTTTATCGGTAGTCCCAATGACACAGAAGTCTATGCCACTTTCTATCTCACTTCCTCTATACTGCATGAGTGGAGTGGAGCGGAGCTCAATGGATTGCATCCACCAGAGAAGGACTGTGGGAAGGGTCAGGCAGCATGTACTTCCTCACCTGGGCAAGCTGTTTATCTCTTTCTAAGTTACTGCTATAAAAGTCGGCAGTGTGCAAGTTTGGATCTGAAGGGCATGTCCTTGAGGCAAGTGGGAAGCGAGAGGGAAGATTTGCAGCATGCAGCCTTGTAAAGTCATTTGGAAGCAGCACAGGCATCAGTGACTCCCTCTGTGGCTTTTCTAAATTGTGGACAGCAGGGGCGTCGCTGGCACTGGGCACCCAGGGCACGTGCTCCGAATCCCAGCGCCGGTGCCCCGAATCTGGCAGGGCCACCCCTCTCCCAGTCTCTGGCCCAATTGGGCCGGAGATGTGGGGCCCAGCTGTGGCGGTCTCATCCCTGGCTGGGGATCCAGGGCCTGGCCACCTGCAGCTGCAGAGGCCCCATCCCCGGAGGGGGATGCGGGACCCAGCCGTCCGCGGCCACTTCCGGTCCCGTCCCCGGCCAGAGGGAGTGGTCTGTGGCCTGGTGGGGGGCATGGCCTGTGTGTCAGGGGTGGGGCCTGGGGCCATGCCCTGGATCCCTCCCCGGGGCAGCGACACTCCTGGTGGACAGTCTGCTAGTCTGGAATGTCACCAGCCTGTCTGCAGCAAGAATCAACACAGTGGTGGCTCAGGTAAGGCCCTGCAATGCCCCATGGTAACAATGGTGTTAATTCACTAACGGTGCTTCTGAGCCTCTCTTGTGGCTGTTGTTCTAATCAGTGAAAGGCGAGTGTCTTCCCTGATATTCTGCTGGGGCATGGATGTGACTGCTGGAATATGCATCATACACTCTGGGGCTGAGAGCAGCTGCCTTCGTCTGCATCTTTCCAGGCAGGGCCACTGCTAGGCGGTAAGCAGCCCCTGTGTTGCAGGGGGCGCCAGCATTTGAGGGGTGCCAAAAGGGGACAGCGCTGTGGTGCTCCCCTGATGACGCCACTTGTCTGCGCCAGCGTCTCTCTGCTGCGGGGGGGGAGGGGGGACCACAATCCCCAGCGCTGACCCTGTTTCCAGGGTAGGGTTATCAGATGTTAGGCAAAAGGAGGACATGTCCTCCTTTTTACCTTCACATCCTCTGTCTAGCAGGCATTTTAAAAATACATGACTTTGTTTGGCTTTTTACTTACAGGGCTTAAAGTATGTTGGAATGCCCTGGAACATCCTATTTTTAGGGGAAGGCTTTCCAGGACCCCCTAAAAACAGAAGAATATTACAGTAATACTAGATTTTCACCATGCGTCCTCCAATGTCCTCCTTTTCATACTCCCCTGTTCTCCTTTCCATGCTTTGGTATCTGGTAACCATAGGGGGAAGAGGATTGGAAGAGGGACCCTTAAAAACAGCTAGTCAAAATGTCAGATTGTGGCTTAATGGCAGATCTGCCACTGAACAAGCTGACTGGGGCATCATTGTGCTGTGTTTTCCACTAACACCAACCACTCAAGATGCAGTCCTTGGGAGGGAAGTTGCAGAGCCAGGTATCACTTTGGTGGGATATATGGATAGTGGTGGGAGTGAAAGGCCTTTGATTTCCACCACTGTATCTTACCCAACAAAGTGTCCCTTGCAAGTTCCAAAGGGGCAGCCGGGTTAGTCTAACCAGCCAAAAAACAAAAAAAACCCAAAAAAACAAAAGGAGGAGGAGTCCAGTGGCACTTAAAGACTAACAGATTAATTTTTTGCATGTGCTTTCATGGGAAAGAATCCCACTTGGGCAGATGCTTTGAAGATGAGGGAACTTCCAGAATCAAATCAAAGGGCTGGAAGGGACCTCATGAGATCATCGAGTCCAACCCCCTGGGAATTGAACCCAGGACCTTCTACATGTTAAGTAGAGGTGCTAACCACTACACTATTTGCAGGGCTAACTAAAGAATGAAAAGAAAAGAAAAGAAAAGCAAGGGAGTGTAAAACATAGGATCAGCTCTGATTTACTGCTACTGTATGACCTGATCCCATGTTTCACACTCCCCTGCCTTTCTTTTCTTTCCATTCTGTAAATTCCCTCATCTTCAAAGCATCTGACCAAGTGGGATTTTCTCCCTTGAAAGCGCAGGCAAAAAATAAATGTTCGTCTTTAAGTGCCACAGGACTCCTTTCTTTTCCTTTTTTTCTTGTTTTGTGTTTGGTTTTGCTCGGCTTTGCAAGGCCGCTGCTGCTGCTGCTTTCTCCTTGCTCCGCTCCCGGTTACCTGCCGGTGGCGGTGGGGAAGCCGGCGCTGAGAGCTCACCCCCGGCAGGAAGGCGCTGGCGGGAGAGCCCGCTCCCGGCCCAGCTGTGCCCAGCGGAGCGAGGAGGCGGGTCACGTGGCCCGCGAGGAATGCGGTGCCTGCGCGTTTGCGGGGGCAGAAAGGACGGAGCGGGGCGGCCCCGGCTCTTGCCCGCCCCTTCCAGCTGCGGCGGAAAGATCGGCAGGAGAAGCAGCCAACAGGCCGGCGCCGGGCTCCCGGGCCGTCCAATGGCAGGGCGCTTGGGCTGCTCGCCGGGCTGCGCTGCGCGGCTAGGAATGGGGCGTGTGGAGCCCGCAGCGGAGAGGGAGCGAGGCTGCATCGCGGCGCTGGGGGCTGCTGCCAGCCTGCAAGGGCAGCGAGGAAAGGGGAATTTCAAAGCCTCGCTGCGGCGTGGCTGGTGAGTCGGTGTGTGGGTGGGCATGTCAGAGAAATGCACGCTGCATGCCTGGGGCTAGGAGGGGGGAGAAAGTTCAGTGACGTGTCCGAAGAGGCAAAGTCATTTCTTTTGCAGCAGGATGGCATCCCCGCTTGATGATGTGGAGGTCTGAGTGCGGTCCGTCCCTCACTCCGCCTCCTGCCTGCTGTGCTCGCTGTGTCCCCCTCGGGAAAAACTTTTATCCTTATTGCAATCGAAGCCTTTCCTTTGCATTTCCCCGTGAGGAGCGCGTGTCTGCAAATCGGGGATTGGGGATTTGGATTGGGACACAGCGGGGGCTGAGTTGCCTTCAGGATGGGCGCACGGAGCAGGAAGACCGGATTGAAAACGAATGGCATGTTAGTCCTCGCCACTTGTCGGTACTGTGGTGCAAATAAATAAACGCGTGAAAAAGTGGAGCTGGGCACTCCTTTGTCTGGGCGCAGGGCGTTTGGGTGTTTCATTCCTAGCAAATCGTCCTCTGATTTGTTTTTGTTTATTTCTGAAAAGGGAATAAATAGTGCTTCTCTGGCGCTTGAGTGGTGGGGATGACTCTTGAGACTAGCAATCAGAATTTTCCCTCGTAAAAATGAAAATCCAAGCTGTTTTGAAATCAAGAGAAGATTATTATTTTTGAAAAAAACAAACAAACTTTCCCCTGCTGCATGCCTTAGGAGGAAAGTGATTGTGAGCTGTAAAATGATTGGCTGACAGGTGGCTCTTCAGATACCTTCCACCCCACATCCTTTAACTGAACTTTTTCTCCCACCTGGAGTCAGACTTCTGATGCTGCTTTAAAGGTTGCTGATTTGTATTTGGCACCTTTTTTCTTTCATATACTTCTACAAGGTTGGTCAAGCAGATTGGGTCAGAGGGAGTTTCAAAATCCCTAAAATTGTAGTTTCTGTGAATTTCTTATTTTCTGCTTAAAAGTTCCAGTAAAATAGAATTTCTTGTGTGCATCAGTTAACTGGGATTAAAAAAAAAAATATTCTGGGTTGTGGACAACTTATTTCCAAAAAAGATCATCGATGTGTGTCAAGGAGAAACTATGTTAGTGTTGTTACTTTGTTTTGGTTTTCCCAGCATAAAGACTGCGTAAGCAAGCAGTGATGGCACGTACTAATCTTCTAAAGTAACAATATTTCTGATGTTCTTATCATTCTCACTGGCTTTCAGCTGTAAGGTAGTACAGTGCTCAAGATGCAGTTAAATGTGCATGTTTAGATTTTACTAGAAAATAAATATTCTCCTATAAATGTTCTGTCCAGTTTTCAATCTGGGTTCTGTAGGTCATGTGAGAGTGATTAGTAGAAAGAACAATAATTTTATGGATTTTATCACTTTAGGCTCACATTTATTTAATAGCGTACGTGTCCAACACTGGCTTTTTGATAGGCAATTGAAATAAATGATATGTAAAACTACTGAAAAAATATGCATTGTTCTAGCAGGGTCAAATATTCCTTTCTCACATCCTGGGACCAATGTGGCTACAGCAACATGGTAATACATAGTATATAACTGATATTTTCCTTGAGTTTTGTAGCTGAAATTTTAGATACAGAAGTGATCCCATAGTGTTTGTGATCTCAGAATATCTGCATTATAAAAGTCAGAAACAAATATACATGTTTAGACTAATGGTTCATCTCTTAATGTGATGTCTTCCATAGTGGGCAGTACCACATGCTTAGAAATAGACAGTTAGGGAATCTTGCCTATAGGAGTAGTTTCTTCTTAACCCCAACCAGTCAGTACTTGGCTTGGGTCCTGAGGTGTGAGTCTTTGTATCCTTTCTAAATTTATGTCACTGGAACTGTGATTTTTTTTTTGTTCGGTCCTCCTTACAAATCCTACTAAAATCCTGCCCTCAATATCTCGTGGCAGAAGCACCACAGCTGTAACACGCTTGGCATAAACATATTTCCTTTTATAAGCTTAAAATCTGATGCTTCTTAATTTTATTGTTATAATAAAAATGATTTTTTTCCTCTTTTGATAAATTTATTGTACAGGAATCACATTTTCCTATTCCATTAATAAACATCTTATTCTTGTAAAGCAATGGGATACTTTTCTCGAAGCCTGTCTTTGTCTTTAGCAAATCCTGATGACCAGTGCTGTCTGAAGTCAAACCGAAGTCCTGCCTTTTCCTTCTTGGACACATAACATAAAACTTGTTTTCTGCCTGATCAGGAGTGGGGAATACCTACAATTGTAGTTGAAATCAGCCATGTCTGTGGTCATTCTGCTGCTCTCAGGCCTTTCATTCTTTTCACTTAAGTGATCTGAGCTTTCGTTATGTGACTTCAGGCATTGTTCAGTCTAATGCATCTTGTTCCATTCCACCCCCAGAGGCTCAGTGGCCCATGAACTGTTTACATGTGTATCTGGTCAAGGACAAGAGTTCTTTAGACACCAACTTGAAATTTGATATTGCTGAAGGTTGTATACCCAGGAGTTTAAAATTTTAAAGTACAGGTTAGTCCAGCAGTACAACATATGCTTTTTGCCTTAAGAAAATGTCTCTGGATAGTCTCTTTCTCATGTGCTCACACACAATATGTATAAAAAAACCCGAACCTATAATAGAATTCAGAGTTACCTTTGACATCTTAAATGGCACCTTGGTTCCTTCCATAGGTTCTTGGCGGATCTAGAGGTATTCTGTTCAAATATTCTTCCAGTAATCTTACTAATTGCTTCACTACTTTAAAATATGTAGAACAATCCCCAGTGTAATTATATTGTTAACTTCTAAAGCAACAAAGAATAACTTTCATTCAAAAGCTCTCTGCTGAGATGAAATAATTATCCCAGTGGCTGACTCCATGGTTTACAATAAAAGCTGAGCAAAGTTGTAGCTTGCAGTTGTATAGAATATTAGTCATACAAAAGATGTTTGGATTTCTTCAAGATGTAATGCAGGACAGGCAAAAGCTAGCGAATGGAACGAGCAGCCCAGCTACAGAAAGGATGGTAGGCTTAAAAAGTTGTTTTAATCTTAATCATAAAACAATTTAGAGCTTGAACCTGCAAGGTGTTGTGTTCGCCTGCAAGATGCTACATGATCTCAACTTCTACTGAAAGCAGATCTGTTGTAAGTCTTCTGGGTCTTTTGTTATCCAGAATTAGACCCTAAGCCACAATGATCAGGCTATGCCCTTCACCTTTCTCTTGACAAGCAATGTATTTGAGTGCTCTCTTTAGATGGGTCTGAGATTCTTGCACTTCTCCCCCCAGCCCCCCAATAGCTTAAATAACTTCCTTGAAAGCTGACTAGACATCCTGTGACCTAGGGGAGCTCACATATTCATCCACTCTATTACGTTCTCATGGTGAGTCAATTTTCAAAGTAGAAAAGATGCCATTCCTCAGCTGATGTAAATCACTGCAGTCCATTTGAATGACACTTAATTAACATCCGCTGAAGATATGGCCCAGTAGTTTAAATACTTCCCATAGACCTGTGTGTCAGTGGTTCTCAACCTTTAGCAGATCTCAACATGCTTGGTGGCATGGTGCAGCCCTACAGGGCACACCAGCCTGCTCTCCCTCCGCCCCCTGCAAGCTGAATCTAGCTATCTCCTGGGTCTCTGTGACACACTTACTACTGCGTGGTGACACAGTGGTTAAGAACAGCTGGTCTGTTATAAGGATGGCTCACACTATGATAAGGATATAGAGACTGAGTTAAGGTGGCTTTGGCTATTTTAATTCTGTAGTTCCATTCCTCAAACCCTTTTTTCTTTTTTTTTTTTTAAATGTCTAACCCTGGCTTTTGATTTCCTGACTTCCTAAGATTAGATTTTCAGAACTGCAATGTTCTTTTAAAATGTTGTCCTCTCCCTCAACCCTTTAATCCTTACATCCATTTTAACAAGCTTTTTTCCCTCAGGAATGTCTCTGTTATAAATGCTTGTTTTGAATTTTTTCCCCCCTAAGACTCTTTTTAGCTTGTTATTGATCTTCAAATGGTGGTATTTATCTGTACATCACCAAACAGCAATGTTATGCAATGTAATGATCCTAGGGTATCATCTATGTACTAGTACATGTGTACTATATGTCTATGTAATACAGTATTGTCTTTGAGGAGATCTATTATAATACGGAGATTGTATATCTTTGAGGAGGTATACTATATTATATAGAGTATATTGTCTTTGGTGGGGTGTACTACCTCTTTAGGGCTCAGTCAAGGCACTGAGGCAGGGCCATTGCTGGGAGCAGGTGTATGAACAGGGCAACTACTCCAGGTCTCACAGTTCAGTGGGCTCTGCGCTTTGGTGGCATTTTGGTGGTGGAGACCAGCCATGCTTCCCTGGCAGGGGGTGCCAAAGCCAGTTCATCCAGAGCCTTGCCAGCCCCTAGGGATGGTTCTGCATTGAGATAGGATTATATGAACAGGGAAAAGGAAGCTGTGTAGAGGGGAGGGGACTAGAAGCTATTCTGGCTGTCACACATTGCTGGCCCTTGGTTATTAGCAGAATTTGGGTCCTAGAGACTGTTTTTCTGACTAAACATTTGGTTGCTTCAAGGTAAGCCCACCCATGGGGGCAAACTTCAAATCACATAGCAGCCAAACCTGGGTGTTAAGCTGAATTACAAACTGTGTTTTTGCCTATTTGATTGTGATAGACTCCTTGACATACTGCTAATCTGTGGATCTATATCAATTTGACTTGGGATCATTTAAAATCTTTCTGCAGTCAATAAACTTATGTGCAGTGTGGAATGAGAGTCTGGAGAGACCTCAGTGGAGGTAAAAGCTGATGTATATCTATTTCTTCATTTAAACTGATGGAAAAGCACTGTATCATGTAAGATGGCAGCTCTTAGGGCTGCATCTAGGATTGAGTGTGTTTGCTGGGAGATCATGCCATCAGTAGCTAGTGAGAGTGCTTTCCCACTGGGTGAGGGACCAGTTAAAAGTAGGAGGCTGGGCATGAGCCAGTGGTGTCTCTGGTGCTGGGCATAGGGGGGCTCGAGTCCCAGTGCCAGTGCCCCCAGTTTGCTGCTGGGCCGCCCATAGTGGCAGCTGTCTTCCCCGTCCCCCTCCCTGGCAGGGGGTTTGGGGTTGGGCCGCCTGCTCCAGAAGCCCACTCTGAGCTGGATTGAGCCTGGGCCCTGAACTGGGACTGGGTGCCCTGCCCCGGGTCTTTTCCTCGGCCCGAGTTGCTCCTGGTGTGAACTGGCCAAGGTTTGGGGGTTCATATGGCAAAGCAGGGTAAGTTGGGAGGATTTTATTCCTCATGTTTCCTGATCTCAAAAACCATGGAGAGTGGAGACCCATCCCAGACCCTGGCAACTCAACATCTTAATTTAAAAGCTGAATTCCGGATGATTACTCTGGCATCTATAATTCCATATCTTCAGAAAGGAATATGGTTCATGGTGCTTGACATCAAGGACTCATATATCAATATTCATATTCATTCATCTCACAAGAAGTTCTTGTACTTTTCAAAATAGAGTAATAGAAGTCAGACATGGAAAATACTCTGTATGTAGATTAAAAAGTGACAATTACTAGTGTCAGATTGAGGAGCAGTAGTTCCAATATTTGTAGATAGTATTTGTAAAGCTTTTCAAAGATGAAACAAACTGTATGCTAGTATCAGTAATATTATAATTTTCTTTTCCTTTCTGTTTTTCCTTGCCATTGTTATAATCTCTGTAGAAAAACTTCAGCTGCATTGCTACAATATTTCTGAGTTTATTTGGATAATACTTCAGTATTACTGAAAACCGGATAAATGAAATTAGTGGTAGTTTGCTGGAATATACATTCCAGTTCTGTAGGTCTCATTTGCTTCTTAGTTTGTATGCAATCAAATAATGTATAGCACTTCATTGTGATTGGAATGTGTTGTGCTGTGTGAGGCTCTTTGTCAGTTCTAAGAATGAAAATCTTTATAAGGCAGTTTGGTTACTTTCGGGGTGGTGGGGTGGGGTGGAGAGAACTCAAGTACACATTTGGAGGATGAAAAATAGTGAACAAATTTGGAAAATAACCTATATGTTTTTTCTCAAATAATTAGTGTCATTTGAAATACACACACATTTATTGACTCTTCCTCATGAACTTTCAGACTTCTCTTTTTATTTTCAACCAAACTGAGAATAACCAGAGACAAGAAACTTTCTCTTCATGATTACTTACTATGTGTATTGAGCTTACACCTAGAAGTCCCAGTCATATGCCTTATTATTCTGTGTTTTGTACAAGCAGAGGAAAAGCCCATGATCCCTGCATTGAGAGCTTACAGTCTGAATTTGCTTTCTTACCTTTGGTGACAAGACTGTCTTTGGTTTGGTTTGTGTTAGCACAGATATCTATATTTTCCACACTCTTTTTGAGAAACTATTATGACCATCATTGCTGTTATACATGAGTATCTCACAATCTTAATATAGTTATCTTCATGACACTCCACAAGAAAGACAAGTTGTAACAAATAGGGAAACTGAGGCACACAGGTAAAATGACATACCCACAGTCAGTTTGCCAAGTCCTAGGACAGTTCTTAAACCATTGGACCATTCTTTCTCTGCCCTCCTCCTCAGGTACAAAATAGAGAATGAACTGGGGGAGGACAATGGCAACCTGGATGACTCAATTAGTTATTTCTGGAATATGAATTATACTTACTTGAATTCAAGTTTGCTGCTCTTATTGCTACAAAATTATGTGTGTCTTACTCCAGAGAGGCAGCATGGCCTGATAGATAGAGCACTATATTGGACCTCAGGGTTCCAGTCCAGACTTTGCCTCTGGCCAGCTGTATAACCAAATCGCTTCATCACTCTGTGCCTCAGTTTTCCCATTTCTAAATTGGGGATAATGATAGTGACTGTTCTTGGAATATATGGATGAAAAAGGTAAGTGTTTATTAATTAATTAACTATAAATAGTTCCAGTGAATTCAGTGAGGCCATTCACAAAAGGCCAGTTTTTGTCCCATCCTTTGTACCCAGACAGGGCAGTAAGGGTATGTATATACCATAATCCACAGCAGTTCTTATCCCCATCATGGGTGGAAGTTTGTGAGGGATAATAGCGACCACAGGATTGCACCTCTCTCCCGTAGACAGATGTGTGGAAAGTGGGTGGAACTTTACATCCTCTCCCCCTCCCCCTTTTTTCTTCTCCCATATGGGCCATAACATGAGCTGAAGTCCTGGGGAAGATAATCCACACCAGGTATAAGACTGCTGCAGGTAACTTCTCCCTACTGGAGCAACACGGGAGCCAAGGATCAAATTGTGAATCTGAGCCTCAATCCACTCCTTGAGCAGAACAAATCTGCACTGCCCACTGCTTTGTGCTTGTTGCAGTACTATAATCTGTCTTAGAACAAGGTGCTCCTCCGTGATAGTAAAGGTGGGAGAATTAGATTCTAAGGGGGTTTTGGGTACGTGACTTGCGTTTAAAGATATCTCTGTGAAATGTTTGCTTATCACCATCAGAGTGAATAGTGAAATTTCCTTTGATTTTAATGGGAGCACGATTGGATCTTGGCTACTGATACATTAGGTCCCGTGCTTACTGTGTGTGTTACTGCTAGGGGAGTGTGTTCCTGAATTTAATTCATGCCACTTATGGTGACTTTTTCTGGGAATTCCTCTTACAAAGATTTTATGCTGTCCCTGAATTTAGTGGTACATTTTTATTTTGTAGCCCTTGGTATTCCCTTTAATAGGTTAAGTGTTTGTTATTAAATACAGGATTTTTGCCTCTGTCTTCACAGACAAGGTCAGCTCCCAGAGTACTGCACTAGGCAGCACAGAATGGAGAGGAGGTGAGCAGCCCTCAGTTTTGAAAGAACAGGTTCAGGACTGTTTCGAAAGGCTGGATATGTATAGGTCCATGGGGCCAGATACAGTGCATCTAAGGGTACAAAGGCAGTCGGCTGATGTGATTGCAGAATCATTGGCCGTTATCTTTGAAAACTCATGGTGATTTGGGGAGGTCCTAGATGATTAGAAAGGCAAATATAGAGCCCACCTTCAAAAAAGGGAAGGAAGCTACAAACCAGGCAGCCTAAACTTTCTCTGGAAAAATCATGGAGCAGCTTCTTAAGAAATCTATTTTGAGGCACTTGGAAGAGAGGAAGGTGATTAGGAGCTGCCAGGATGGATTCATCAAGGATGAGTCATTTCTGACCAGTCTGTTGTCTTCTGTGATGACGACTGACTCTGTGGATACAGGGAAAGCAGCGGATGTGATATACCTTGACTTTAGGAAAGGTTTTGATACAATCTCCCAAAGTATTCTTTTCAGCAAGTTATAGTATGGGCTGGATGAATGGACTATAAAATGGATTGAAAGCTCATTAGATCATCGGGCTCAAAGGGTAGTGATCAACAGCTCATTGTCTAGTTGGCAGCCCATAACAAGCAGAGTGTCCCAGAGGCTGGTGTGGGGGTCAGTTTTGTTCACCATCTTCATTAATGAATTTGAGGATAGGGTGGATTGCACTCTTAGCAAGTTTGCAGGTGACACTAGGATGGGGTTGAAGGTAGATAGGATACACAGTAACCTAGACAAATTGGAGGATTGGGTCAAAATGAATCTGAAGTTCAATAAGGAAAAGTGCAGAGTCCTGCTCTTAGCTTGGAAGAATCCCATGCACCTGTACAGACTGGGAAGCGACTGGCTAGACAGCAGTTTTTCAGAAAAGAAACGGGAGGTTACAGTGGACAGATGGTAATAGATAACAGAACCAAGAGCGATGGCCTACAGTTCCAGTTGGGGTGGTCTAGATTAGATGTTAAGAACAACATTCTTACTAGGAGGGTGGTGAAGCACTGGAATGGGTTACTTAGGGAAGTGGTGTAGAGATTTTTAAGGTGTGACTTGACAAAGCCGCATGTGGGATGATTTAGTTGGAGTTGGTTCAGCTTTGAGCAAGGGGTTGGACTAAATGACCTCCTGAGGTTCCTTCCAACCCTAATCTTCTATGATTCTATGAATTAAGAATGAAATGAATGAATGAAAATCTTGGTGATTCATTCTTTGCATCCTCTCTCTATAGGGCTCCCACTGTTTGAAAAAAAGCTGACATAGCCTGAATGCCTACTTCATTCAAGCTTCATAGACACCTTCTTTGTAACAGGAATCTTGCTCTAATACAGGGTCCTGATTATACCCTTACACAGAGAACAAACTGTGCTTTGAATTTTTTTCTGCAGTAATTTCAGCTTCAGAGATATTAAAAATACATTGTGTAGTGTGTGTTTGGATGTGTTTCAGTAAGATTTATATCCGAGAGAGTTCTATAGTTGGGTGAACAAGGTTGATAATTAGTCATTACTTAGACCTTGTTCAGTAGCTTGAGTAAACACAATAGTGTTTCTGAGATTCACATTCTTGGAGTGGGCGGATTTTCTTTCTGCCCACAACTTTTCTTATAAGACTTGCAGCCTGTTTCACAGCAGTCATTCTACAGCTTGTATGAACAGCACTTGCTCCGAAGGGCAAGATTACCTGGAAATCAATCTTCTGCTGCTTCACCTTTAGAAATAAATAATCTTGGTATGACTGATTGATTGATTGACTGCACTCTGTCACTTTGTTTTAAAGGGTTGCTGTGTAATGTCAGGTTCCAAAGGGGCAGCTGTGTTAGTCTAGTTCAGCAAAAGAAGCAAGCAAAGCATCTGATGAGGTGGGATTTTCTCCCACAAAATCTCATGCAATAAATAAATTTGTTAGTCTTTAAATGCCAAAAGACTCCTTGCTTCTTTTGTGTATAATGTGGTCTCTGAAGTTATCAGGTTTGTAGAAATGTCCCTTTTAGTGGAGATGGAAAACTTAGCAGTTTGGTGTGTAATGGCCCATACAGGAAACAGTCCTGTGGTTGTCTGGTTGCTCCTCATGGTTTTGGAGACATTTGTACAGATCCTGTTTCTTTTGCCTTCATTGTGTTACACAAATAATGGCTTTTTCAGTGTCTGGGTTGTTTTTGTTTTTTGTTTATGAAGTGCTCAAGTATTGTATTTGTCTAGGATCAATATGGAGGGATTTTTCTGTGCTAGAAGTGGATACTGGGCAATGTTTTTGTACTTCTAGTAGAAAAATGGTGGCACGTTTGTTTGAACCTTGCATTGCCAAGGTTATACCAAAATTAGAGAGCTTTCTCATAGCTGAAGTAAGCTGTACTACTGGTTAGTGGGAGGACTCACCCAACGATAATCCTGAAATAGTCACCAGAGGGAATTGGTTCATGGAAAGTAGTGGAGACTTTCCTTCAGTGTCCTTTGGGCAAGGCTTGAAATGGTTGGATTTGATTAGCAGGAAATGCTGTTTGGCCTAGTTTGAGGATTTCAGCATTGTCAATGCCAGGAAATTGTACCTTTTCACAAAGAGGTTAATCTTGATCAGACTTGAGGTCTGAGGTGGAAGTGCTCAGTGTTTTTGAAAATTAGGTAACAACTGGGGTCTTTCATGGTCAAGTCCTAGTGGTTTAGATGGAATTGGGTTTGTAATAGCCATTTTGTTGCCTTGTGGTATGAGGCTACCCCTGAAAATCATCTCCACATTTTTTGCTTTAAACTATTTTGGTAACTTCCTGGCTCCACCTTCCTGTTAGATGGCTCTACTTGC
The DNA here is from genome assembly GCA_007922195.1 of Podocnemis expansa. NCBI lineage: Eukaryota > Metazoa > Chordata > Testudines > Podocnemididae > Podocnemis > Podocnemis expansa. The sequence continues at coordinate 6,245,257 of ML681979.1, forward strand.
ATTGACAGAGCACTCTAGCAACGAGCTCTCACTGTACTGGGATGTCCAGACAAAAGAAAAAAGAAAGCTTGTTGCCCTTTCTTAGACCTCTCTCTCTTTGTTTTTTTGTGATGTATGGTGTCTTTTGGCTCTGCCAAGTGTATGTTCTTAAATAATATTAATATTATTACAGTTAATACACTATGATTAATATTTTGAACTTAGGTAGGTAAAGGGGCTGTGTGTTTTTGCTAAGGGAGTCATTTGAACCCCAAAAGACAATCTCTTGTCTGACTGTGGGTGGAATGTCAGGCTCAACATCCTCGGTCCAAATTGCACAAAAAATCTAACAAAATTTCTTATCTCTGGAAGGATGAGTCACATTATTGTAAAGCTATTCCTATCAGGGTCATAAGACTTCCTTCTATGAGCAACTGTATTTTCTGTGGAAAGCTGCTGGATCCAGTGGTTAGGGTATTTAGTCTAGGACTTGGGAGACCTGAGCCAAGTCCCTGCTCTGCCACAGACTTCCTTTGTGATCTTGGACAAGTCACTTTGTCTGTAACTCTGTACGATGGGGTACTTCCCTACCTCATAGAGGAAATAAAAAATTGTAAGGTACTCAGTTATCAAGGTAATGGGCACAGCATAAGTGTCTTAGTTAAAAAGTGTGTTTAGCTGTTTAAGTCTCAAGAAATTACAGGGAGAGGGCAACTTCTGTTGATGAGAGCAGTGTTTGCGCTGATACGGATCACTCAAAACTTGAAAAGTTGTCTCTCTCATCAACAGAAGTTGGTTCAATATAAGGTATGATCTCACCCACCTTGTTTGTCTCTTGGATAAATGGAGATCACTAGTTCTGAAGGGGTAGCTACGTTAGAACAACAAGTTTCATTTTGCTGAATTCACAAGGAGTCCTGTGGCACTTCTAAAGACTCACCAATTTATTTATTGCATGAGCTTTTCTGAGAGAAAATTCTACTTCAAGCATCTGCCGAAGTGGGATTTTTCTCCCACAAAAGGTCATGCAATGAACAAATTGGTGAGTCTTTAGAAGTGCCACAGGACTCCTTGTTTACATATATCACTGTAACGTTTGATAACTTCCTCCACTTAGTTCTTTACATTCTCTTACTAATATTTGGCTGTGAGGGCACAAATCATTTAAGAAGCAATTGTAGCCATTATAATTAAACTGTATATGTGGTGCGTATGGAAGGCCTTCTTGTGAGTGGTTTTTAGGATATTTGACCAAAAAAAAAAAAAAATCCAGAGATACAGACTATACCTTCAGAATGTAACTAGGTATTACGTGTTTTTTTCTTTTGAAATGTGAGTTCCACTTATTACTAAAATTTGAAAGGAAATGGAAAAATAACCCTCTGAAGTAACCATAACTCTTCCCTTATTTCACACGGTGATTTTGGTGGAGTGGGATAAGGTGTTGGGGGGGATGCATTCCTGACAACTTTTGGAAGCTTTAAAAGTAGAACATGCCTTTTTGCTCCCTGGAAATATATGGAAGTGAGAGAGGCTTGAGAAGAGACAGAGTGGAGAAATTATAGTCTCTTTAGAATATAAAGGAAAACACAGTTCCTTCTTTAAAGATAGGTGTGGTGTATGGAGATCAAACTTTTTCACCCTTAATCACCAAATTATGTCATAGATGCCTGTGAATTGTTTGAGAATTAGTAATGATGGGTAAAACTCAAAGGACTTGAGATGAATGTTTCATTCATGTAGAAATGTGAATGCTTATCCAAGTTATCTGAACTACCAGCAGCCTCTTTCCTAAATCTATAACAGTATGCCAAGTATACTCAAGAACACGTAGTACACATCAGCTTGGTCAACACAGACCAATTAGTGTGCAACATGTTAGTGCACTTTAGAAATCATATCCTCATAGAGTGCATTATATTACTATGTAGAAAAACCCTTTGACTTTCCATACCTTTATAGACTCTGAAGACTTTGAAATGCCTTGCATTGTGGGATGGTATGGGCCCCAATTCTTCCATCCTCACTGCTTGTTTAAAAGAACTAGAAGTGGACTACTTGGAACTGGGACTCAGGAAACCTGAGTTCCCATCCTTGCTCTAGTACTTAGTTGCTGTGTAATCTTGAAAAAGTCACTGTACCGCTCTATGCTTCTGTTACCCATTTTCCACTTGGCTGTTTTGTCTGTTTAAACTAGAATCTCTGTAGAGTAAAACTCTTTCCTACCATATGCCTGTATAGTACAATGGCTCCCAGCCTTTTTGGCTTGAGGGCCGTAGATATTTTGATAATGCCGAAGGGCCACCAGTCTCTGCCAGCACCTCTCAGCTGCAACCAAACAGAAGGAGTTCATGGAGGAGAAGGCCTATGTGCTGATCTCCCAACTCCCTGGCTGCACCATGGAAACCACATGCATCCCTTGTGCTCCACCTGGGTCCCTAGGAAGTATCTCCCTTCTGAAGACAGTGGTGTGGAAGATGAGTGCTCCATTCCCTTTGGCTCCAGAAGGGACCCCAGCACCTAAAGACCAAGGCAGAGTGCTTTGTGCTCTGCTGGAGCCAGGAACAAGGAGTGCTGATTTCCCCTCCCTCTGGCTCCATTCAGGATACTAGCACTTAAAAACCCAGGCGGAGCTTTGCCTTGCTCCCAGTTACAGCCAGGGTGAGGGATGCACTTGTCTCCCATCGGGGCCAGCTCAAGGGGTTGTGATGCCCTGAGCCAACTTTTGCTTTTGCACCTGACCCCTCCCCCCCATCACCAACTCAGCCTGGAGCACACTTGCGGGGGCAGGAGGAATAGGGCTGGGCAACCTGTTTCCAGGCCAAGCTTTTTAGTTTTTGGCACCAGCAGCCTTAGGCTTCAGAACCCCAAGCCATGCCACGCTGGCTCACCTCTTAAGCCAGCCCTGTCTCCCATCACCTTGGGTGCAACAAGGAGCCTGCGTTAATCTTCTAGTCCCACAGAAATGTGCTCTGCCTGGGACCTTAGGCAGCAGCCCCCTTTTGGAGTCAGCACAAGGGGAGCTGGAGGTCATTTTGAATGTCCCCATGGGTGACTTTGGGCACCTGGACCACAGGTAGAGTATCATTGGCACAGGCCCAATTGGATGCTGTAGGTCTGGGGTATCCTCTTTTGCTATGATGGACTGGATTTGACTTAAATGTACTTCAAGTGCGCCTTACACACCATAAATTGAAATACTGGGGCACCCTTGTGTCATTGAGGAATGTTATGTATGCAAGACTGCTCTGCAAAACCTCTCTCTCTCAAGAAGAGAGTGTGATCTCACAGAGAAAGAGAGAGAGTCTTTCATGCCCAGTTCTCTGCGATGTCAGGAGACTTGACGCTCCTGTGGCATCGTGAGTGTTGTGTATACAGGTAGCCCTCACTTAGTGACCGGGTTCCGTTCCTGAAACCCGGTTGATAAACGAATTGGTCGCTAAACGAGGAGCAGCCCTTACCGGTATTTCAGGCATAATGTACTTTACTGGTAGTGGGTTTTTCAACCATCTGTAGATAGTTTTAATGTTACCTTTGCATCATTTATAACATTTTTAATATATATTTTAAATGTTTTAAGCTCTAATGTACTGAACTTAGTTTGCATAGTGTACTGTAAATACAGGTAATCGTTTTTAATATTCTGAATAGTACTGTAAAGAAAAGGCCTAAAATAAACTCCATCATGATAACTTTGTTTTATTGGCATAACTCCTTACATACTGTATTACAGAACATAAAAATGCAATCAGCAAAAATTATAAAAATGATGTACCAAAGAAATATGAAAATAAACATTCAGATTACATTGACATTTTTACTCATCAAATCCTTCAAAGTGTGGTTCAGCAGCAGGGGGGTCACCAATGTCATCGTCGGAGAGATCAGCAGGGTTATCAGGAGCTGTAGAAGGCCCTGGTAAGGGAGATGATGGCAAGGAAATGGAAGGACTTGTAAGGGTAGGGGTAGGGGTCCTGGATGGAACTTTAGAGAAGTATCTCGTTAGTGTGGTCTGCGTTGTAATTTTCTTTTTTCTTCATAAATTTCACGATAGCATCGTAAAATTTCATTAATTTGTCGTTCCACTTTCGTGACCCATTCAACATTCGGGTCCATACTCTCTAGTTCTAACATTGCTGCATTCACTTTGGAGAAGACATCAGCTAACTCCTTTACAGTGAACTTCTTTTGTACTTCTTCCACTCTTTCCTCTTCTTCTTCCTCCTCCTCTTTCAAGTGCTGCTGCGCTTCCAGCTCTATTAAATCTTCGTTAGTTAGCTCTCCCTCGACTTATTCCACTAATTCTTCAATATCTTCCACTTCAACATCTAAATTAAGCACATTAGCAAGTTCCACAATTTTTTTATTTATGACATCAATATGTTCGTCTTTCTCAAACCCTTCGAAATTATTTACAAAACGTTTCAGGCATTTTTTCCATATGCCTTGCATGCACTTTTCTGTCACTCCCGCCCAAGCTGATTCAATGTTCTTTATGCAGTGTAAAATATTGTATGATTTCCAAAAATCGTGCAGGGTTACTTCACCATTTTCTGTTGCTGTTACCGCTTTGGAAAACATTGCGCGCAAATATAGCGCTTTAAACGTAGAGATAGCCCCCTGGTCCACTGTTTGTAACACAGCAGTTGTGTTTTTAGGCAGATACACGACCTTTACATCAGGGTGTAGATCATCAAGATGCTGGGGGTGGCCTGGGGCGTTATCAAGTAGGAGGATAATTTTAAAGGGAACACCGTTTTCCAGACAGTAATGCTTGACCGAGGGTATAAAGCAGTTCATGAACCAGTCCTCAAATAAAGATTGCGTCATCCATGCTTTGTTATTTGAACGATAGTAAACGGGCAGCGTGTGCTTACTAACCTGCTTCAGTGCACGTGGGTTTGCAGAACGATAGATGAGAAAAGGTTTTAACTGAAATCCAGCGACATTTCCTCCCAACAACAACGTGACCCTGTCCTTAAAAGCCTTGAAACTGGGCATTGCTTTAGCCTCTTTGTGTATGTAGGATCTTTCGGGTATTTTTTCCAAAATAGTCTGGTTTCGTCTGCATTAAAGATCTGTTCCGGACGATACCCGCCTTTCTCGATCATTTCGTCAAATTCATCCACAAATCTTTTTGATGCTTCTATGTCCACGCTTGCTGCCTCACCATTGATACTTCGATTATGAAGGCTGAATCTCCGACGAAAACGTTGAAACCATCCATGACTTGCCGTAAATGTTTCCGTTGACTCTTCATTTTCGCGTGCTTTCAATGTTTCAAAGATACTGCGTGCCTTTGCTTGAATTATTAAAAGGCTCACTGGCATTCTTTTTTGTATCTGGTCGTCAAACCATATCGCCAGTAATTTTTCCATTTCATGAATGAGGCCTTTCTGCTGCCTAGTTATTATGGCTTTATATCCTTTTGATGATTTCACTGCTTCTTTCACTCGATCTTTATCCTTCAAGATCGTTGATACAGTTGAATGCGCCAGCTCCAAGTCACGTGCTATCGCTTTAACTTTCTTACCAGCTTCATATTCGTTTATTATCTTCATTTTTGTCTCAAGATTGATAGCCTTCCTTTGTTTCTTGGCGCTTTCTCCAGGTGAAGTCATGCTCTTCCTTTTCGCCGACATCTTGTACTTTGGGGTGCACAATAAACTAAAAATACATAGACAAAAAACGCTAGTTCTGACTGCGGGAACGAGATGAATCTGAGAGAGTGCAAGTTCTCGTACATCGCCATAATACCAACTCGTCAGAAAGCTGGTCATAACTCCGAGGGGTCACTAAACGAGTAGGTCACTAAGTGAGGACTAGCTGTATAAGACCTGACTGTCTGTCTGTCTGTCTGTCTGTCTCTCTCTCTCTCTCAGGGAGAGAGTGTGGTCTTGCAGAGCACAGTCATGGGCCAGAGGAAGAGGTTCACAGGCGACTGCCAGCCAATGGGCGTCATTTTTGACACCCTTGGTGTTAGTGTAGTACAAACAACTAATACTAATAATATTGTGGGGAAAGGAGAAAAGCAGCTCTCATATTGCACCCTGGGTCAAATTTGGGGATGATCTACAGTCTCTTGTTATACTTAAACACCATTGAGTGCAGTAGGCCTAGTGGATTGTGTAGTGGTTATATGGCACAAGAGAGAAGGGCAGGGTGATCAGGCTGGAAGTGGGATGCCCAAACACCATTCTTGTTCCACTTCTTTTCCAAAGGTAAGTAGAGGTGTGATTTTTTTTCTTTTTTTTTTCTTAAATCAGTACTTTCAAGTGCTCCAGAAAAGTTGGGTATAAAGCAGGTTTTTAGTTAGCACTTCTTAAACAGAACCATATTTTTCTGGTCTTCTTTAAAAGTCAGCATTTAAACAAAAAATTCGGAAAGACAGTCAAAATAGTAAAATACAATAACTGTTACTTCCCGTGGTGAACAAAGGCAGCTTTATCTCCCAGTGCAAATTATTGCTTCAAGGTCAACCTTTTGCAAGGAAAAAGACACATCAGTGTGTTCACTAACAAGCACATTAACTCCATGTTGTTAGGACTGGTAATTTCTGGAAGCTAACTGCCTCATGGACAATGTATTTTCATGATCTATGAGTATTCTAGATCACCCTTTCACCTACTGCACGCAGTATTGGATTTTCCAGAAGGGCTGAGCACTCACAGTTTAGGGTCAGATTTTGAAAGCTTGTGGGTGCTAAAATATGCCCAGTTTTTGAAGTGAACTTGTGTGTTACAATGGGAACTGGTTGGTGCTGAACTCTTTTGAAAACCTGGTTCTTGTTTAGGGGCCCAGTAAGAGCTGAGCTTTTCAAAAACCCTGATCCCAGTTGTGGATGTTGAGCACCTGAAGATCAGGCTTCAGCCTTCTAAAAATAGGGTCCCTTCTCCCTTTCTCTTGTCTCAGCAGGTTAATGGATGGTATTAGATGGCTAATGTATGAGATGACAATTATAAAAGCAGATCGGAAACAATGCTTACCCTAAAAAATGGACTTTCTTGCAGGGGTGTTCATTCTGCTAAAGGAACAGCGCATTAGTGGACACAGCAGTATGGAGGCAGAGGATTTCCCTCCCCCACCACCTGAAGGTAACTGGAGTGTTCCAGCTTTTTTTATTACTTACAGTGTAGCAGAGATAATCTCCTCTGCGCCAACCACTCTGAAACCTTTTAATCAATTTGGTCTCTTCCCTGCCTCCCCCTCAAGATATTTCTGTTGTGCTTGTTGGCGTTATCCTTATGAACACATCTTGTGTTTGTTCTTTAATTACTACTTCTCAGCTGTTTTTTCAGGGCTTATGTGTATTTAAAGCCTAATTATTGGCCCATTATGTCAGCAGTTCTTTCTAATGATTCCATGGGTCCTGGCTCAAGCATGAATTTTCATTTCGATCTGTCTTCCCATTGCTGTGCATTTTGCCGTTCTTGGGTCTAGTCATTTCTGAGCTCTGCCAGTTACTGTCTCCAATATGAGGAGTTGACAGATCCACAATTATTATGTACTAGGAAATATGTCTGTGTTTGGTTTGAGTTCTTCTTTTTATGTAAACCTTTTGGGTTTTGCATTATTTATTTATTTGTTAGGAAAAAAGTACTATAATACTTTATATAGTGCCTTCAATTTACATTGCTCTTTAGAACAATAGTTCAGAACCTGTGGTCTGCAGACCTCTCATGGTCCACGATGGTACTGCAGGTGGTCCAAGTTGGTGGGGGGGGGGAGATCATGTAGTAGTAGTAGTAATATAATCCTGTGTACCTCTAATGTATCATTAGATGTTACATTATTATTCACAATATAATTTGCTTCACAAACATTCTTATGTAATGTAACATTCTTCTTTTGCCTGCGAAAAGTCATTAGCCTTCTCGTTAGGTGTTATCTTTTTTCCCACTGATAGGCCTTCTTCAGGTAAAAGTACTGTGGTGAATGCAGTCTGTCAGTGAGCATAACAAATAGTTAGAAATAGCTGTGTTTTTAATACCCCTTGATATATGTTTGTCTCCCATCAGTCACAGGCTGTGTTAAAAATGTTTAAAATGGCTTCCTAACCAGGGGGACAAAACCTTTCAATGACATGGAAGTGGTCCACTAAAAGAAAAGGTTGGGAAGTGCTGCTTTGGAACATTCAGTAGGACAAGTGTTCTAGCCCAAAGATCTTGAGGACAGATTCTGTCGCTCACCCTGGCTGCTATATGCTTTTGTCTCTCCTAGAGGCTGAGGGCGACTTCAATAGGTGGAGGCACTATGTTAACCCTTCCATAAACCAAGGTACATAGGGCGTGCCAGGCAGAGTCAGGAATGGGAGAGGATACGGCTATCCTTGGTAGCATGGACTGCAATGGAACATTCTAGGATGCTCTAGATTGGGGGTTCACAACCCCTGCAGCCTCATGACACAGTTGAGACACTGCTTTGCACAACTTACAGGATCCCCAGCCTCTGAAGAAATTCTGCCTTAACAGGCAGATTTGGCAGTGGGAGGCTTGAGCAGCCCCCACCATCTCAAAACAGTGTGGAGCCAGGCAGATTTGTAAAGAGCTGCCACCACTCCAGCTTGCAGCATCAGCTCTTAGAGGGCCGATAATGTTAAAATCAGCCTGCTGCCCCAGCTTTCCTCAGGTTTTCGGCAGCAGGTTGTTTTCACACTGTAGCACACTTTTGTGTCATGACACAGCAGTTGAGAACTGCTGTTCTAGATTGTGAAACAGCCTATAGGAAACCTTTCCAGGCTTCTGGATGCTCTGATTCATTCTGAGGAATAGAGTAGTCCAGAATCCCGAAAACACTACGTAATCCTGGCATTACATACAAAGCTATCTTTGCCCCTGCCTGCTCGCCACCCAATTGGGCTGACTACTGTGCTGGAGAGAGAACTTGCTTAATTCCCCACCACCACCCCCGGTGTAACTTATGGGTATATGGTGAGCACAGTAAGACTTTGTCCATTATTCACCATTCACATCTTTACAGAAGAATCAGAGGTGTTTCCTTCTACATTGTTTCCCTAGTTAACAGCACTATGTTGTTCCCTGAGATATTTATCTGCATATTCATTCTGTCTTTCTCATATATATTACTTGAAAACTTCATTTCACTTAATGCCAGCCGAGAGGATTCTCTGGCAGAGTTGGCTTTCCATCACTGATGAGTTTTAAAATAAGACTGGATTTAGTGGAAATTTGCTGGCTTTTGTTACACAGAAGGTCAGGTTAGATGATCAGAATGGTACTGTCTGGCCTTAGAATCTGTGACAATAGTAAAATATATTTATAAACGTAACAAATTACTTGTCTTGGTTTTGTTGAATGATGAGTATTTAGGTGCGTAGCAGTGGAAAGGATGTGTCCTCATGGCTTGAAGCATATCCAGGCAACACTGTCTAGTACACATCTCATCAAGGCATGTACAGGGCAAATACAGCTCAGCTTTCCAGGACCAAAGGATTGTCCTGAGCGTCAATGGAGGATCAATTGGACTCTCATGTGAGTCACCTCCCTTCATGTGATCAGCCTGAAACCCTGAGGAGGTAATGCTCACTGACCCAGGATATGAATGAGTTCATATGAAGATGTAAGTCATCATCTGACCCCATGTGCATGTGTGAGAGGGTTAGCCCCACAGAGGAGAAGGCATGTTATAAAAACAGGACACATTTGCTATGCTTTTTGTCTTCTACCTTCATCTACAAGCACCACCAAACAACTGAAGTGTTGATCGAAGAGAAGGGAAACCAGCCAGCCTATAGTAAGAATCACCTAAGCTTACAAGTTCCAAAGGGGTAGCCATGTTCGTCTAGTCCAGCAAGTTTACAAGGATACTGAAAGTGTTAAGGTTGGTTTAGAATGCATTTTGCTTTGTTGCTCTTGATGAAATCTGACTCATAATGCTTTGATTTATGATCATGTAAAATCCTTCTGTAGTTTAATAAATGTGTTAGTTTACTTTGCCTAAGGCAGTGTGTTGGGTTTGAAGTGTGTTGGAAATGCCACTTGGTGTACCAGGGCTGGTTCATATAAATTTCTTTGTTAAATTGCTGAATTTATATGACGTTACCTTGTTCAGAGAGCTAAACTGAACACTATAAAATGGAGATTGCTGAGATTGCATCTGGGACTGGGGGTATTCACTGGTGTCAGTCTGTTGCATAATCCAAAGAATGACTGGCTAGAAACACTCAGTCACTCAGTTGGGAGCAGGTTACATGCTGTAGGTTCTGTGTAAGGAGCACAGGAGTAGGCATTTTCACAGCAGAGTAGGATAGGCTCTGGGACTGGGAAATTGGGATGACACAGCAATTTCCCATGCTAGATTGCCCAGAGGAATGTCACGTTAGGAACTGTCATTCCGTATCAGTGTGTTGGTCCATCTAGCAGTGGTGACCTCCGTGACAGTGCTCTATACCAGATGCTTTAGGGCAGTAGTTTTCATGTATGGACCCCCAAAATATTTTGAATGGAGATATGGACCTCTCTGGAAATTCTAGACATAGTCTGCAAACCTGTAGTGGTCTGTGAGCAGGTTGAAAAAAACATTTTTTTCCTATGGCAGTGGTTCCCAACCTCTTCAGTAACACGGCACACTCCAGTGAGACACACAATTCCATGACACACTCACTTTTTTCAGCTAAACTGATTGTTCATAAATGCCACATTTACTGTGGTTGAAGTTTTGCTACATAGGTTTGCAACATAGTGCATACAACAAACTAAAGAAGGATCAAATGCTTTAAAGTTTTCAGTCCACTGGAAAAAAATACGTCATCTCAGTTTTGTCCTTTGGCCTCCTGTGTTTAGAATGGTCACATTTTAGAATTGAAAGACGGATACCTCACTTTTAATTTAATGCTTAATTTTCACAAGTTTTATGAGTTATAATTTTGATTTGATATTGTTTAAGATTGATTTTTTTTTCATTATGTTATACAGAATTGCAAGGCATGCTTGGACAGTTCTCGCAGCACACCAGTGTGCTGCGGCACACTGTCATTACCATAGAACACTGGTTTTCAACAATCTTTTGCAAATCCCTTTAGACATAGTCTGAGGATCCCTAAGATTGGAAACCACTGCATTAGAGGAAGGCGAAAAACTCTGGTGTAGGTTGTTTTGATATGATATGCCCACAGGAAAGGTGGGTTTTTCCCCTGACCTCACTATTTTGGGGTTTAGTTGTACTTTGAAGCATGGGGGTTTCCCCACTCAACTCTAAATCCTTGCTGTTATTGCTCTAGATGTGATGCTTTGTTTTCTTTAATGATGAATTATGACCATTTGCAGGACACACAATTCCTAAAGGATGGGCGAGGGGGGAACTTCCCTTGTTTGGCAGTCTATCTAAGCAACATACCTTAATGGGGCAAGGGTCTGTCCTGTATATGGGCTGTGGCTGTTATTCAACAAAAAGAGCTGGCAAAATAAATGTAGCTGTGGCATGTAAGGCTTTAATTAACAAAGCATTTTAGTCCATGTGTCACTTTAAGCATGTGAGCCAATAGGGTTACTTACATACTTAAAGTTAAGCCATGGCAGCAGTGCTTTGTTGAGGCAGGGCTTAACTTCTGAAGTCACATTTTAAACAGATATCAGTAAATTTTAGTTCCTTTATTTAGCCTGGGGAAATGGCTCACCTGCTGGTGGATTCTCCGTATCTTCCTTAAAGTCTTTTAAATCATGATACGAGGACTTTAATAACTCAGTCATAGGTTACAGGTTTATCACTGGAGTTGGTAGGTGAGGTTGTGAGGTCTACATTGTGCAGGAGGTCAGACTAGGTAATCATACTGGTCCCTTCTGACCTTAGGCTGAATCTATTTACTGAGATCCAACTTATTTTTCTTTTTAATTAAAAGTGCTGATGTTGCTCTAGTGCACATTACAGTTTATTCCCTTTTGGTGTGGACTAACAGTGTGTAGAAAAGCCCTTATGTTGAGTGGATGGTAACTGCTCCACTGAAGCATATTATAGGCTTATTTAAGGTGCAGCTGAGGTCTGCAGGAGGAACAGTACCTGGGAGTCCTGGGAGTACATGTGTTTTCTTCATCTCCTGCCCCCTTAAAGTGCTTGGGCAACACAACTAACTATAGCAACTTATGCTGCTGATTTTCACATGTGTATTGTATTGATATTTCATTCATGCAAGAACTTAATTTCATTGTGACAAGACAAGACAGAGCAAAAGGAGGCATTGTGATTTGATTTTTTTTTTTTTTAAGCGATTCTCCTTTCAGGCACAAACATAAGGAATTACCCAGTATTCGTGTGGGGTTTTTGTGTATTTTTAATTTAGTGTGTGTGCAATATAACTACCAGCAAGAGATTGAAAAAGAAATTCAGTGTCTGCTTCATTTAAAAAAAAACAAAGGGGGGGGGTGAAAAAAAACAGCTGGAACTTGTGAATTATGATGATGATAGTACAGGGGTCAGCAACCTTTGCTGATTCCTATGCAGGCCGCCCTCCTCAACTGTCAGCTGATGTAGTCGCTCCCCCACAGAAATAAAAGTGTTAGTTGCCTGAAAATTTGGTGGCAGCCATGGCTGGAGTTTGGGAGGCAGGAAGGGTGGCGTCACTTTCCTGTCATGCCACTGAAATGAGCCACTCGTAGAAAGAAGCTGCCTGGAGTGGCTCCTCTTGGCAGCTTGTCTAGGGACGTGGGTCCCCAGGGGTGCCATGGAAAGAAGCTGCCTGGAGCAGCTCCTCTTGGGGGTCCCCAGAAATGCCGAGGAAAGAAGCTACCCAGAGTGACTGCTTGGCAGCTGCACACCATAGAGAGAAGCCGTTCCAGGCATCTTCTTTCTGCAGCATGCCTGGAACATGGGCATATTGAGGACCCTCTGTGCCCCACCTGCCCCTGAAAAAGGCTGCCCAGAGTGGCTTTCAGTGGCAGGAGCCACATTTTGTGGCATTGCAGAGGGTACCACTCCAAATGGGCTCTCCTGACTACCCCTGTGATGGTGTTATCCCACTGCTTTTATATATGTGCAGACACGTACACAAGATGTGGCACATTATTTTTAATACTTTTTTTTGAGAAATAATAATTAAATACTAAGGGATGCTGGCCTTGCCACTAACAAAAAGTCATTTTTAAGAATAAGCTTTAAGGTTTAAAGAAGGCCATGTACGCTCCCTATGAATGTACTGTTTTATGTTTTTATTGATTACTGTAGCAAAGTATGTTCTCCACACCCATTTGGAGAGTGAAGGCACATGTTGTGGAATGCAGACACTACAGTGGTTGCCAAGGCTGGAAGGAAAAGCTTGCAGCCATAGAAACAGATGGATTGGTGGTTTCTGCACCCAGCATTTCTTTCTGTAGCTGTGCTTTCTTCACACTGATCAGCAAGAACTAGAGTCTGGTTGCCCTGGGGCCATCTATTTTATTCTTATTTATGGTACTTGTCCGATCACCCTATTAACAAAGTTTTTTTTCCTTCTCTGCTGTTCTGCTTTATCCTTCCTGTTTAGAAGGCAACTAGTCTGCCTGCTTCCTCAGCAGGAATGGGTACCAGCAGAGCTGTTGACTGCCTGGAGGAGACAAAACATCTGTTTGTTTTAATGGATTTTGTTGGTGTGTTCCTCCAATCCCTCTTTAATTTGACTGCTACTTTGTATTCTTGGGGCAAGTAATGCCAGATTCGGTCTGTTGAAGTCAGCGTGTCTGGAAAAGGCCTAGAATGTTTTGCAATCATTCTAACCAAATTTGTGTAGTCCCAAAATAAGCAGTTTAGCCTTGTCAGATTGCTTTAAAAACTTTGTTGTGGTCTGCCTCTGGCACGGGAATTATACAGTACATTCTTTTGTTTGTTGAATATCTATTTAAAACTGCGCTGACCTTTCATGATGTCTAATATACAAACTCTCCAGATGGATGTAGTGGTCTTCTGCATTTCCTTATTTCAACTGCTCTGAAGCATTGTAGCAAGCTTTGAAGTAGCTGCCGCATTTCACTTCTCGGATGGCTATATGTCCTTACCTGATGAAATGATTTCCATGGTGTTCAGAGTGTGCACTGTTTAAAGATGCCATATAGATACCATTATTCCTTTATCTTTTTCAGGTCCAACTGAATTATATAATGACATTTATGCAGCATCAAGAAATATTTTGTTAAACTTGTGTTTGTGTATAAAATGAGGCAGTTAAACTGGTGTTTTCATGATATTGGTAAGAAAACCAATTCGAATGTGCCTTGTGAGTTTTAAGGCTAGGAATAGTGAGAGAAGTGGGCCCATCTTTGACGTTAAAACAATAAGTCAGCACTACTGTGCTTGCTTTGGGGGTTGTAATAAGATCATTGCCTAAATGAAACTGCAACTGTAGTGGGAGTTGGGCTTTGGCTCTGCTGCATTGTTTGTGAGAGATGCCTGTTTTTGCCAAGCAGACAGTTACAAATGATGGTTTAAAAAAAATTGAGCCAAGATTTGAGAAGAATGAGAACAGAATATGAATTGTAGTTATGAATAGTCCTTTGTTTGGGAAGCTGTTTTGCAGCTTGTTGATGCCAGAGTCCCATTTTGATTAGAAAAACTTAAAAGATCACATTTGATCTAAAAAAAAAATAGGAAAATAAATTGTTTAAAGCAAGGATCCATTATTTAATTAAACAGTACATGCAAGGACTCTAAAGAAAATATAAAACTGTTACTGTATAAATATTTTATATCTGCAAATTCACATCACCCCACTTATGTCCGTTACCTCTAACCAGACATAGTGTTGAGAAAGATGAAGGAATTTGCTATGTAAAGATTTATTTCCAAATCCAACACTGACAACCCCTCACACCCACTCCAGAATATAGTTTTATCCTTCCTTCCATTGAAAGAAGCCAGCAAACCAATTGCTACTCATTTGTGACTCAGAACCTTGTCAGATATGGACCATTCATTAATGCTGCAATAAGAGGCTAGCATCTCTGTTTTGATGCTTCCTAATATTTTTCTTCTAAATTATTTCAAATTGATGTATTTAATCTTAGTAAATCTCTCTACTGCTCTGTAACTTGGTACTGTTGTCTGACTGAACTTTCATGAACTAAATATGCTGGGACAAATTCCAGAGATTTTAATTGAAAGTTGATTTACATTCATGAGACAAAAAGGTGCCTGATAGAAGATGACATCATGTTTGACATGGGGAAGATTACAACTAGGTTTCTTTTCTTTTTTTTTTTTTTAATGAAAAGGAAATACAGAATTTTCTCAGTACAAATATGTTATTTATTTGGTTTGAATTCATGGGGGAATGTTAAAGGATGCTTCTGACATTTGAGCTCCAAAAGCCAAACCAGAATGTAGCAGAACTTGGATTTTTATAACACCAATCTTATGAAAATGCAGTTATCGAAACCATCTTCCCCCAAAAAGTTGTGTAGCAGAAATGATGCTGCGGGGTGGGGGGTGGGGATTAGCACTGACATTGCTTTGTTGTTGCTGAAGGACAAGAAGAAAGTGATAAAGGGCACTGTGCTGAAATGCATTATACCTGTGTTGTAATTTATGATGATCAGTTTTATGTGCAGTTTTTTTTTTAAATGAACTCCTCAATCCCCAAGTACTTGGTAAAACAGAAACAGGTATTTTACCGAATAAGGAACAATTTATGCTTACTGGGGTAGATGGTTTTGTCAGAAAGTCAAAGACTTTCTTCTGCTATGCTATAGGTTCAGGTCAGTATTTCAGTATTCCACTGAAGTGAGTGATCAGCTAAATAGCAGCACTGGAGAAAAGGACCTGGGAGTCATGGTGGATGGGAAGCTGGATATGAGTCAGCAGTGTGCTCTTGCTGCCAAAAAGGCCAATGGCATACTGGGCTGCATCAGAAGAAGTGTTACCAGCAGATCGAGGGATGTGATCATTCCCCTCTATTCTGCACTAGTGAGGCCACATCTGGAATACTGTGTCCAGTTTTGGGCTCCCCACTACAAAAAGGACATGGACAAATTAGAGAGAGTCCAGCAGAGGGCAACCAAAATGATCAAAGGGCTGGAGCACAAGCCCTATGAAGAAAGACTGAAGGAACTAGGCTTATTTAGCCTGCAGAAGAGAAGACTGAGGGGGGATTTGATAGCAACCTTCAACTACTTGAAGGGTTGCTCCAAGGAGGAGGGAGCTCGACTGTTCTCGGTAGTAACAGAGGGCAGAACGAGAAGCAATGGCTTCAAGTTACAGCTGGGGCGGTCCAGGCTGGATATTAGGAAAAACTTCCTTACTAGGCGAGTGGTGAAGCATTGGAATAAGTTGCCTAGGGAGGTGGTGGAATCTCCATCTCTGGAGGTGTTCAAGTCCCAGCTGGACAAAACCCTGACTGGGATGATCTAATGGGAGTGGTCCTGCTTTTTTTGGCAGGGGGTTGGACTAGATGACCTCGTGGGGTCCCTTCCAACCCTATGATTCTATGATTCTATAACTAAGTCTAGGACCAATTTGGTGATGGGTTCTGTAGAATTTGCATGTCAAAGTTTTGTCTCTTATGTGTTATTGCTACGATTTTTCTGTCTAGGTATAATGTTGCCGATAAAATCTTCTTTGAATTAAGATGAGCTGAAAACTGTAGCTGAACCATCAAGGCATTTGTTGCCTCAGCAACTTTCCTCACCCAAGAGAAGAAATGAAATATTTGGCCCTTTTGAGGATGGCTAAGGAAGAAGTATATAATTGAATAGATGCTACAGCTGCTCAAAGTTTTTTTTTTTTTCCCATTTCAATCTTTTTTTAATGACAGAAACTTGTGTTTTCAGTGAACCAGAAACTTTCGCAGGAAAGGTCTGGTTTCCTTAAACGTGGAATGTTGTATTTTTGTCATAAAATCCAAACTCTGATTGCATTTCATATTTTTGGCAACCAAAGATGGGAAAACCTGTGGTCAAAAACAAACCAACAGAATTAGATGACAATTTTTTAAAAACCATTTACATTAAAGCTTTCTGTGGAAACCAAAAAATCCTTTTCTCTATTGGCTCTGTTGGATACAAATTCCTAGAGACTGTGTAAACTAGGTTCTCCTGCAGATGGTACCAAACAATCCATTGGGACCATGGGGACAGCTAAATTGCTTCTGGTGTATCAGCGTTGGTTATGAGCATGCAGAACACTAAAGCACACAGACATTTTTAACTAAGAAACAACTTAGAGAAAAAAATGAGTGTGTAGGCAGAAATTTTTACTGGAAAAACATCATTTTGAAAAAAAATTTTCCAAAGTTTATCAAAGTAATTTTTTTTTTTTAATTTTTGCTTCTTTGTAGAAAATCTAATTTTATGTTGTGGGAGCATGTCAACAAACGAATTAAACACATTTGAAATTTTCTTAGAGCAATCATTATTTTTTGATCATCTGTACAAAATGCTGCGTAACAGTAAATGTTAAGTGAAATTCAAGGTTAAGGAGATCTGTACCTGTGTCTGTGTTTTGCAGAATATATGCAAAGTAAGATCAGATTGAGGTAAAATCATTTCATAGTCTGCAACTTTAGTCAAAAGGCAGTGGCTGCTTTCACTCTGAATTTTCCTTTTCACTGACTTTTATAGTTAGAATGTTTACATTTCTGCCTTTACAATAATGTTCTTCTCTTGTGGGAAGGGAGAAGGTAACTTTTTGCAGTTTCATATATTTAGGTGGGTAAAATGAAAAACAAATAGAATTTCAGCACTATTAAAAGCAAAAGTAGAAATGAAAAGGCCTTTGAATGAAGTCTGGAAAAGCATGCCATTTCCCACCTCCTTCCCAATTTGCCTTACCACCATGAAGCCCTCTTTAAATCTTTGGTAAATTCTATACATTTTTTCCAGTTTCTCTCTGTAGACTACTACGATGGTGTCTGAGGTCATTTCAAGCACACTCAACCAAATATGACAGCCAGTGGGAGAATGTAAAAGGTACATGAGAGCACATTGCAGTGATGAAGGAGGAGATTGAAAAGATACGATCTTTACTAACTGTGTTACTGCAAAGTGTGTGACGAAGTTGGATATTCTCCCATGAAAGCTCATGCGATAAATAAATCTGTTAGTCTAAGTGCCACAAGACTCCTTGCTTAGTTTGGCACTATGTAATTTTTGTCTGTTTGTACTTAGGTAACTTTTACTGACAGAAGCGACACCTAAAAAAAGAGTCAGCTAGAGGAAGAACAGGCTTTACAGGGAATATCTGAGACAGTATCCAAAACTGGAAACCTCAAGAGGTGATGTTTCTTGATTAGCTACCTGCTTACATGTTCAGATAAACAGATGTCGCAAAGCCGTCTGCATTAGTATTAACTAGTGACTCACAGAATCATTAAAGCTACTAAAAGAAGTTACCATGTGGGCCCTTGAAGACATTTAGGCACTATCCACTTTTAAGCTGTGAATAATCCCATGAAATATTTGTTCAAAGTTAAAGTACAGTCCTAGGTACTTGAACAAATTAGGAACATGTGATGTCTATACTGCAGTCAGAAGGTGTGATGGCAGCATGAGTAGACATACCAAGACAGCTTTCATTTGAGCTAGGTCAAAGTTAGCTCACGTAACAATATTAATGAAGCTGTGCCTGTACAGTCATGGTATAATCCTAGACGTGTCCTCAGATATTAATTTGAGGAGCCCCAATCCATGCTGTTGCAGGTTCATTGACATTGTTTCTTGAGCTATCTTATGGTACAGTTTGTGGGGTTTTTTGGCCTGTGTTTACATGTGCTATAGTCTTACTTACCAACTGCAGTGTAGACAGGAGCTCCAGGAGGGTCAGAAATGGGAATTTCTGTTCCACAGGAAATTCTGAAATTTTAAAGTGTTCCCTTCCCCATTCAGAATGAGAACAAACCTCTGCAATTTTGAAATTTCCTAGAGAATGAATAATAATAAATCATTTGGAACCATTGAATAATTTTAGCTTGGACTTTTATATTTCATTAAATTAGTAAATATGTTGTATAAAATAGTCTACATAATATATTCAGTATATTATTAGTAGTATTTTATTACAAACGTAAGTTTAAGTGAGTTAAACTGAAACAGTAATATAAGACCTTTTTTTCATTAACTAATTATTTTTACCTTCCTGAAATGTTTTGATATCATCAAAACATGAGTGATTTCTATGGCATTGTTTCTGGCAGAACTTCCTATGTGATTTTTGTGTGTGGTGTTTAAAACCAACATACTTCCACAGAATGTTTAGAGAGTGATAAATCTGCATTTTTGTGGTGGGAAACTTTTTCAGCCAGCTCTGTTGGAGACAGATAATTCATGGGAACAAGAAAGACACAGGTCTTAATTTTGGCCCCAGTTTTGGGCTACATTGTAGTGGGAGGACCTCAGGGAAGGACCATGTTTAGCCCAAGGGATCTCTCCTGACTGGGTGCCTAGGGGGGCATGAAAAGGAGAAATTGGTTTAGCAGGCCATTTGAAGGGTGTGGGTACCATTTTTGGGACAATGTATGGAGGGATTGCTATCAGAGGTGAACTGTATGTAGGCTATGCAAAGGGTTAGGATTCTCCTTGCATGCTCCTCCTTTTGCTTGCTTGCTTGCATAAGCATCATTCACAGTTTTATGATGGGTTTCTTTCTTTGCTACAGACACTTAAGGTATAAAGATTCCCATTTCTCTGTTTACAGTTTACGTTTCAGTGCTTTGATATTGGAGAAAACACAGTTTATCAATAAATATGGATATGATTTTTGTCATGGTAAAATTAAGCAAAATTCATGGAAGAGTCATGGGGAAAAGGGACAAAATTGGGGTCTAGTCACAGCAGGGCTGAAGCCTGAGTGGAATTGATGCTGAGGCCAAAGAAGTCAAAGGTCTGTTTAAAGTTATGGAATCTGTGACTTTTTGACCAAATCATAACCCTATCAATAAAAAGCTGATATTAGAGAAAGGGACAGATGTTAAAACAGACCTGAGACCAAACAGAATTACTTTTATAAGGCACTAAAGAGTTAATATTTCTTTTAAGACCAGTTACTCTGACTGTGGAGAAGAATCTTGTTGAAGTGAGAAGTGCATTTAGCAGTAGAAGTGTAGCCTTTACACTTCACATGGTTAGCCTGGAAGGATGAAAAGACAAATGATTTGGGAAAAGAAAATCTTCAGTGTATTGCCTGTCAGCCTTAAAGCCAAGGAAGGATTTGCTATAAAGCCTCAGGAATTCAGAGATTAGTGAAAGGGCTAAACTACTTGAAATAGATTTTTTCATGAGTTTGCATAAATACCACAGCATACACTTCTTGGAGTTTAACAGGACTGTAGCCTCTTCATGTAAAGAGTGTTACACAAACACATTCAAATAAAAATGCTAAGAATGATGATGCTGTATCCAACATAACAATAGCCAAGTATTCCTTAATTTTTATTTTCATAAAGGATTAATGCTTTGAAAAGAGAGAACTCCACTTTCTCACTTCTGTTATCATTGACTTCATTTGACTATTGTTCTGAATTTGAACATGTTTAAAAGATTTTTTTGTTAGTTTAAGAATCTGTTTCAGGAAGTTTAATATGAAGTGTCAAATCCAGGATATACACATGGTCCTCATGAGATGGTCTTAGGGAGAAGAAAGACTCTTCCTTCACAGAGTACTTGTGGTGCCTCAGATATTGAAATATGAGGCCAGCAACACTCAGCTTCCAGAAGGGTAGCCAGTGTTCCCTCTAAGGGGAGAGAGCAGCTGAGCAACTCCTGTTGCTTGCTGCGCTCCCCCCCGCCACGGGGCCCACTGCGCAGCCCCTCCCCCCGCTCCCGCTCACCCCCCCCCCCCGCTCCTGCTAGGCCCCCGCTCCCGGCATTGCCTCCCCCGGCCCCAGCATCAACCCCCCCGCTCCTGCTAGCCCCCCCCGGCCCCGGCATAGCCCCCCCGCTCCCACTCGCCCCCCCTCCTGCTAGCCCCCCCCCCGCTCCCGGCAGCATGCCCCCCTGCTCCTGCTCGCCTCCCCCCCACAGCCCCAATAAACTTACCTCGGGGCTGGACTCCAGCAGCAGGGCCCAGCCCTAACTCCTGGGCCAGAGAAGATTTTCTGGGCATGCTCTGTTAGAGCTTCTCTGGGCGGGAGTTTTCAAAACTCCCTGCTCCACAGGAGCTCTGATGAAGGACTCTGGCTGCTGGCAGCCTTCTCTGCGCTGGCAGCTGCAGCGGGCTGCACTACAGCGCGCCTATAGTCTAGTTCAGCAAAACAAACAATGTGCAACCCTTACACTATCAGCGTTGCGCCTGTCTTCTGATAGGAAGAATGGCCTACTCAGTGAAGATCAGCATGGTTACAGATTCGTTGGCTCCACAACCCATTGCTTACCCAGAACACCACACCAAGTTTGTGTATCACGATCAGTGGAACAGGAATCGGAGAGCCCATGTTTCCTGGAAGGACTGTGTATTAATGGGACTGTCATAGACTGGAACATGAGCAGTAATGCCTTATAGTTACAGCAGGAGTTTCTAGCTGGGAAACAGTGCAGAGTTGGAACCAGAGACAGAGGTCAGAAGCCAAGGGTCAGAGCTACAGCTAGACCCTTGCCCCAGCTCAGGGAGCTGGAAGCCGATGTGACTGTGGCCCCCAGCCCCAGCCCAGAAGCTGCAGCGGCCATTGCCCTCTCACCCGGTGCAGGAGCTGCCACAGCCATGGCCCCCTCCTGCCAACCTGTTCTTTGCCCCCCCCCAGCCCTTTACCTGGGCACCGGCAGTGCTGCTGCACAGGGCCACCCTCCCAGGCTGCTCTGTCTGAGCACCTTGTTCATGCTCAGGGAAGGCCAGAGTTTTCAAAACTGCCTGCCTGGGGGAACTGGAAGCCTGGGTCTCTGTTGCAGGCAGACATCCTAGAAGCATCTGGCCCCAGCTCCCAGCCTGTCCGTGGACCCCCTGGAGCCACGCTTCAGCCCACCAGGGGTCTGTGGAGCACAGGTTGAGAACCACTATCATGGGTGAATGATTTAGGCAGCCAGTGACCTGCTACTGATGCTAAGCTTAAATGCAAGCCTGCTAGCTGCATCACCCAGTCAGGTGGGGCAGCCCATCAGCTGGTTTAGATAATGCAGTCCAGCTGTGCTCACTGGCTGTCAGAAAGCTGAGCAGGTGCAACTGCCAGGCTTTATTCCTGACAGTCCTCTCTCCCTCCCTCGCACTGCAATCAGCCCAAACAGAGAAGGGGTCACTGAGCAATAAAGAACAAATAAACACAATTCAGCTGTTGTTTATGATGTATAATGCATTAAATGCCTTGAGAATCAAAGGGAATCCCCCATTAGGTTCTAGGAAGTTGTCTGTCAGGACAGGGTGTCATCCTTGCTGTTCCGTGATTCTTTGTGATAGGTAACTACAAAGCCAAACCAAGTAAAGAAGAGAGGCCACTAGGTCTGGTGTTTGTTTGGCTGTTTGAAGGTACTTCAGGTTTTTATGATCTATGAGAACCTTGATGGGGCACCTGGCCCTTTCCAGCAGTGGAGGCCATTGCTCAAATACCACCTTGACGGCTAAGTATTCCTTGTCCCTTTATCATAATTGTTTTCTAATGGGGCTAACTTGCAAGAGTGAAAGGCATGGCATGAAGCTGACTGTCAGGATCTGATAGCTATGATAGTGCTGTTCCTCAGGCAAAACTGGATACATCTGCTTCCTCTATAAATGTCTTTGCAGGATCTGGATGGATGAGAACGGGGTGCTGTGATGAACTTTTCCTTTAGTTGACCAAATTGTGCATTGGCTTCTGTGGATCAGATGAACCAGATTTCTTTTAATGGAAACATTGTCAGTCAGAGGAGCGACTGGGCTGGAACTGAACCCCCGCCCCCGGTCATCTGTCTATAAAAGTTAGCAAAGCCTATGAAACATTGTACGCAGTGAACGTCCTTTGGTACAGCCTAGTTGGATGTGGATTTGGTTGTCACGCTGCGAGGGGCTATAGTTAGCCCCTTTGGGGATATAATTTAGCCTGGGAATTCTGTGATGTCAGTTGCATTTTTTTCAGGCTTTGTGTACAGATGGTGTTGGCGAAGTCTAAGACACTGCATACGTGATTATCATAAAGAAAGTGAGGATGTCTTTGAGATAAATGATTATATAGTGGTCTAGCATGTCCCTGAAGAATACTGTTTATGTTGGATTGTCACTGGGGCATTCAGACCTTATGGCAACAAAAAAGATTGTTATAGAACAGCTTCCATGTGAAGAGAGATTAGAAAGATTGGGGCTATTCATGCTGGAAAAGAGAGAACAGAAAGGAGATATGATAGAGGTCTGTAAAGCCATGAATAGTGTAGAGATGGTGAATAAAGAAGTGTTTGTTCACCCTTTCACATTATCCTAAAAGAAAGGGGTTACCCAATTAAATTATTAGGCAGTAGGTTTAAAATGAAAAAAGTTCACACAATGCACAGTGTGGAACTTGTTGCCAGGAAATGGTGTGAAGGCCAAAACATTAAATGGAGTCAAAAGAGAATAGAAGAAATTCATGCAGGATCAGTCCATCAGTGTCTATTAGTCAAGGTGGTTAAGGGTGCTGCACCACACTCTGGTTGTCCTAAGGCCTTTCACTGCCAGATTCTGGGACTAGATGAGAGGACGGATCACTTGATTGTATTGTTCTGTTTGAGACATCTGGCAATCTGACATTGGCCACTCTGAGAAAATAGGTTATTGTGCTAGGTGGAAAGTTGATCTGACCCAGTATGGCCATTCTTATGACCAAACATTCAACATGTCTGAACTGTTTATGGAAGGCCACATATCGGAGAATTGGTCTGAATTCAGTAAGATTAAATTTAGTAAAGGTAAGTGCAAAGTACTTCACTTAGGAAGGAAAATCAAATGCACAATTGCAAAATGGGGAATAACTGGCCAGATGGTAGACCTGCTGAAAAAGATATGGAAGTTGCATTGGATTGCAAGTTGAATATGAATCAATAGTGTGATGCAGTTGCCAAAAAGTCTAACATAACTCCCGGGTGTACTAATGGAAGTGTTGTAGGTAAGATGTGGGAGGTACTGTATATACCCGGCTATAAGCCGGTCCGGGCATAAGCCGACCCCTCCCTTCTGCGCCCCAATAAAGGGGCAAAATGGGTGGCCCGTGTATAAGTCGAGGTCCCCTTTTGGCGTTGGCCCCTAACCCCCACCCAGCCAGTGCTGCTGCTGCTTTTCCCTTGCCCCTTCCCCCCTCCCACTCTGCTGGTTCCTCACTCCTGCCCCCTCCACTCCTCCTGCTGCCCCCTGCTATGGTCTCTCCTCACTGCTGCCTCCCCTGCTCCCTTCTCAGTTTTCTGCTGTTGCTCCCCTGTTCACCAACACCTTTTCCACCCCCTTCCCCATCACCCCCCGACCTCTGCTGCTGCTCTTCCTGGCCTCCCAGGCACCCCCCCCAACCCCCTAGACCTTGTCGCTGCTTCCCTGGGCTCCCCAAAACCCCTGGACCTGCCTGCTGCTTTCCCTGGACTCCCAACCAACACCCCCCAAATGCCCGGGCCCCTCTGCCCCTTCCCAGGCCTCCCTGAACCTGCCCCAAACCCTCCCATCACTTTCCCCGTGCTCCCCAACCCCCACTTCCTGCCACTGCTTCCCAGGAATCCCACCTCAATGTCCAGGCTGAACCCCCCCCCCGGGCCCCCTTACTTGGCTGTTCCAGGTGCAGGGGTCCCCTCCTTACTCCAGCCCAGGCCGACTACACAAGATGGCTGCCCGGCAACACTGGGGCTCCGGCCTGCCGTATGGTCAGGGAAACTGCTAGGCTGTGGCTGTGTACTGTATTCTCCTGTGTATAGCCAAATGACTGTTTTGAAGCCAATTTTCAGCCACAAAAATCTTGGCTTATACGTGATTATATACAGTAATTGTTCTGCTGTAGTCGGCACTGATGTGGCATCAGCTGGAGAACTGTGTCCAAATCTGAGTGCCACACTTCAGGGAAAAATATGGGCAAAGTGGAGAGAGTCCAGAGGAGAGCAACAAAAATGATAAACGGTTTACAAACCCTGACCTAAGTGTGGTAGGTTTTTTGTTATTGTTTTAAACTGAACATTTTTAATCTGGAGAAAAGATGATTAAGGCACCTAATACCAGTGTTCAAATATCTTAAGGTTTGCTTTAAGAAGGTCATGATCAATTGTTCCTTATGTCCACTGAAAGAGAAGTGATGAGCTTTATCTGTAACAAGGGAGATTTAGGTTTGATATCAGGGAAGCCGTCCAACAATAAAGGTAGTTCAGCTCTGGAATACGTTTCCAAAGGAGACTTTGGAACCCCCATCACTGGACGTTTTAAAAATTGATTAGGTAAGCTCATGTGATGGATGGTTTAACCGTTCCTGGTTCTTGACATGGTGCAGGAGGCTGGGCTTGATGACTTCTTGAGGTCCCTTCCCACCCTATGTTTCTGTGATTCAGTGATGCAGCCTAGTTGTGCTCAGTTTGTGTTCTCCATTACTGTGGTCAGGTGTATGTTATAAGAATTTACTTTCCATTGGATAATGATCTCTCCACGGATACAGAGTAGAACGTGAGGTCAGACCCTATGAAAAGACTGACTAACTTACCACATAGTGGTTGGCAAAAATAAAGATAATCCAAAAATAACAGCTTAAAAAGCTGATACCACTGTATAGTGGTATTTCATTATTGGGTTAGAGTAGGACAAGAACTCAGCTACTGAAAAAAGCCAATGTTGCAAAAAGGTGAATGTTGGGAGGGGGTTAGTTCAAGATTCCTTGCATTTCCAGACATGAAGCTGCTCTAAAGAGTAAAAGTAAGAGAAATACAGAAACCCTGCGTACACTGAACAGTGATGCCATTTCCAGAACTAGTTCAGGCCCCTGGAAAGCTTATAAGGCATTTTTGTCCAGAAATCTGTTTTCCTACTATCCATTTGAATTGTGCATGATCCAAGGAAGCCTTACAAGTGCCTCTGTCTTCATCGTTTAATGCAAACTGTTGTGCTCCTGATGATGAGAGGAGGCTCAAGCTGAAGTTGCAGTGGTTGAATTGGTCCTCCTAGCTCAATCTCTCAGTGCTCCTGGGTGACCTTCACTTAAAGCTTTGTCATTTTCAAGCACTGGCTCTTTTAGTGGTCAGATCCCTTGCTCCCTAGAGGAATCTTGTGGCTGTGCCTCTGCTTCTTTCTGTGTAGACGTGAGAGGAGTTGAAAGGTGATTCCCTTCTCAAGGTGATGGAGGCAACCATCTGCAGGTCTGACCTAGCATTCCAGGATGTGTGCTAACCGGTAGGGCCTAAATGAGAGACAATATGGAAGGCTTGCCAGGGATCATTTGTCCCTTTTGACTACTACCTCATGCTACCTGTCCATGCTGGGCATTAATGATATTGCATCCTATGACCCTGAGCAGACCAGAAGTGACTACAGGACTCTGGCAGTGAGGGTGAAGGAGTTGGGAAGTGTTGATGATATTCTCATTGATCCTTCCAGTCACTGTTAGGGGCCCTTGCAGAGACAGACACATCCTCGACATAATACATGGCTACACAGATGTGTCACCAGGAAGGCTTCAGCCTCCTTGACCGTGGGATCCTGTTCTGTGAAGGATTACTGAGTACAGATGGGGTCCACATGTCAAATAAGGGGCTAACCTAGGGGCTTAAAAGATAGTTCAGTGGGAGAAAGAGGCAGCAGACACAGGTAAATCCAAAACATGGAGACCTGGGTGATGGGCTGGAGTGTGGGGCAACACGGTCAATCACAGCAGGGATTCAGGAAAGACAAGAGGGAGTATAAAGGGGAAACGTAATATATGTCTTAGAAGTTTGTATGCTAACGCAAGAGGTATGGAGAATAAACAGGAAGAACTTGAAATACTAGTGAGCAATCACAATCTGGCATCACAGAGATAATTCACATAACTGCAATATTGATACAGATGCATACAGCTTGTTCAGAAAGACTAGGCAGGGGGAAAAGGGAAAAGTTGCTGCCTGATAGATTAAAGATGCATACATGTGCACTGAGACTGAGATATAAGGAGATCCATTGAAAGTCCATGGGTACGGGTAAGAAGCAAGTTATCTACTAGAGACCTCCTAATTAGGAAGAAAGCTATTCTAACATAACTACAAAACCATGTAAAACACAAGATCCAAAGGGGTAGCCGTGTTAGTCTAGTTCAGTAAAACAGACAAACAAGGACTCCTGTGGCACTTAGTCTGCGTGAGCTTTCACGGGAGAAAATCCTTTTCTCGCACAAAAGCTCATGTAAAAAATAAATTGTTAGTCTTTAAGTGCCACAGGAATCCTTGTTTGTTTTTGTGTAAAACACAGGAGTTGGTCGTATCTGAGGGACTTCAACACCCATATCTCCTGGGAAAATAATACAGCAGGCTACTGATTATTCACCTAATAAGTTATTTGAATGCATTGGAGACCAATTTTTATTACAGAGGAGAAGAAAGAGGCAAGGGGAGAGACTGTTCTAGATTTGATTCTGACAAACAGGAAGGAACTAGTTGAGAATTGTAAGGTGGAAAGCAGGTTAGGTGAATATGATCAAGATACGAGTTCATGATTCTAAGGAATGGCAGATGCTAAAACAGCATACTAAAGACAATAAGCTTCAACAAGGCAGATTTTAGCAAACTCAAAAAAATAGGTAAGGTTCTTTTGGAAGCATGTCTAAAGGAAAAAAGAGTTCAAGAGTTGGCATTATTTTTTCCTGGGACAAAATTAGGAAAGCCAAAGCACAAAACATGATTAACTTAGCTAGATATACAAATGGTAACAGGAAAGCAGTTTATAAATATATGAGAAGGAAAAGGAAGAACAAGAACAGGCAAACCTATTATCCAGTGAGGAGGGGAAAGACTCTAACAGATAATGCATCAATGGCAGAAGTGTTAAATGCATTTTTGTTTTGTTTCAGCACTCACCAGAAAAGTTGGCAGTGATTGGATGACTAACATAATGAGCAGTATATATGAAATAGGATCTGAGGCTAAAACAGGGAAGAGGAAAAAATTGAGATTATTTAGAGAAGTTAGAGCTCTTCAGGTTGGCAGGGCATGATGGAATAAGCCCTAGAATACTTAGGGAACTGGCTGAATAGATCTGAGTCCTTAGCAATTATCTTTGGGAACTTGTGGAGGATGGGAGAGAGACCTGCTACAGAACCTATCTATACAAAGAAGAATAAGGACAACTCAAGCAATTATAGACCAGTCAGTTTAACTTTGATATCTGGATAGGTGATGGAGCACATAATCAATCAATCAATTTATACGCAACAGTTAACATTGATTTTATCAAAAAAAAAAAAGTCAAATCAATGTAAGATCCTTCTTTAGCAGGGTAATGAGCTTTGTGGGTGGGGGGAAGCAGTGGACATGATATAGTTTGATTTGAATAGGACTTTTGATACCGTTTTGCATTACATTTTCATAAATATGGAGAAATATAGCATAGATTGATCTACTGTAATGTTCTACAACTAGCTGGAAAGCCATACTCAGAGTGGAGTTATCAATGACTGAATATTGAGCTGCAAGGCTGTATGGAGTGGGCGTCCTGCAGGGATCTGTCCTGAGTTCAGTTTTATTCAATATCTTCATGATTGATTTTTGATGATAAAGCAAAGAGTACACTCTTAACATTTGTGGATGATACCAAGCTGAGAGGGGTTGCAAGTGCTTCAGAGTATAGGATTAGAATTCAAAAGGATCTTGACAAAGTGGAATGTGATAAAGCAGAGAAACCACCCCGATATCAGAGAAGGGGTTAAATGGAGATATTGGACCCAGCCAGCTCCATCTTTTTATACCTGCAGCCACTCTCAGGCCTGGGGGAAAGAGGAAAGGAGGGAGCCTGACTCAGTTTTTGGCTCATGGTGAAGAGGCAGGAGCTAGTTGTCCTCCTGCAGGAGGGGAAGGATCAGTAGCCTGCCAACTAAGGAAGCCACCTGGGAAAACAAGTACCATCTCCCTGGCCAGAAGAACCTGAGGAAGTAGCCTAGGAGCTCCTGGCCTAAAGCAGAAGTGGCTCACCAAACACGGAGGCCATGCCTGGAGGAACTTGAGGCTGCAACAGGAAGCTATCTAAGGGTCCAGTGGGGGGCAAGAAACAAACCATCACTATAACAACTTTGACTATAGGGAGTCATGCCCCAAAATGAAGGGACAGCGAAAGGAAATAGCCCCAAACAGTGAACAGAGACTCCCCTGTGGGAGTTTCTCTGCTCAGGGTTTGATTTACACAGGGCCCTGGTTATAGGACCCGTGGAGTAGGAGGATCCAGGTTGCCCCATCTCCTTCCCAACCTTAAAAACTGAGACAGCACAGCTGGCAGGAGGCCTGAAAAATCACACTCGAGCCACTAGCCTGCCCACAGGCCCCTGTTTCATAAAGAAATGGTCTGAAATTAATAGGCTGAAATTCAATAAGGACAAATGTGAAGTACTCCACTTAGGAAAGAATAATCAATTATACAAATATGATTTGGGAAATGACTGCGTAGGGAAAAAAGATCCAAAGATTCTGGGATGTATTAGCAAGAATGTTGTACATAAGATGTAAGTTGTAATTCTTCCACTCTGTTCTGTGGTGATACTCAATTAGAGTAATGTGTCTACTTAGACTTTGTTATCAAAAGGAGGATGTTAAATTGATTTTCTTAACCAGTAAGGACAGGACAGGAAGTAATGGGTGGAAATTGCAGGAAGGTTAGACACAGGAAACTTTTCTTAATTGTCAGGGTAGATATAAGCACTGAAACAAATGACCCAAGGAGCCTGTGTAATCTTAATCACTTTGGAGGTTTGTAAGAGCAGGTTAGACAAACACCTGTTAGGGATGGCCTATTAATAATACTTAATTCTGCCTCTGTGCTGGAGACTGGACTAAATGCCCTGTTGAGGTCTCTTCCTATCCTACATTTCTATGATCCTGTGATTCTAAGCAGTAAAAAAAAAATGAGAATCTGGTCTAAAAGCTTTAGGTGTTGTAGGTCATCTGATGTATGGATCCAATGTCTATTCTGCTCCATGTATTATGATACAAAGGCCATTATAGCAACAGAGTGGCTAGATTCTTTCTTCTGCAGGTCTAGAGAAACTCTACAGTACACAGTCTGGCAGTTTAGGCTGTGCACTGAAACCAAGATGTAGATTTTACGTGATGCCCAACTCTGTTTCCTGGTGGTTCCCTGAAGATTGCATCAGTTTATCTTTGTTCACATTTGCTGGCTTATCACAGTCACAAGGGGTAGGAAAAAACCTCTGTTAAACGATAGATTACATTCTGCAGAATCTGGTGGATTCAGCCTCCTGTACCTTGCCACTGTTGGAAGTTCTCTAATCCCCGTTCATTGATGGCAAAGGGGTAGCCATGTTAGTCTAGTTTAGCAAAACAAGCAAGGAGTCCTGTGGCACTTTTAAAGACTTGATAAGTTTGTTTATCTCATGAGCTTTTGTGGGAGAAAACCTTCAAACATCTGATAAAGTGGGATCTTCTCCCACAAAAGCTCATATATGAATGGATTTGCCACATTTTGCTGTATATTAAACTTTATCTGTTTGTGAATCAAGTCAGCTCTTTATAGTTCTTTCTGGTCTGTGGGAGAAGGATGAGAGAGCTGGGAAGAAACTAGGTGAAATACATACTATTAACATGTCACTCCAGGATTAAGCAGACTGAACAGCTGAATCGGTTCTAGTACAAGAGAATATGCAGTTTTCTAAATTTTCCTTGTACATACTACATGATGAGGAACAAATATATGTCAACATTCAATTAAACAAAATGTTTAACATCAACAAAATTATTTAGTAACCAGGGGATAGGTGATACATATGTATCAGATCTGTAGGATAAAATCTGCTTTTGGGATTGAATTTACCTTTCTTTGGGGAAAAATAGTTTGTTCCATTGGATTCAAAAGTAAATTCAACCCCAAAAGGAGATCGATGTGTTTTTTGGCTTTTGTTTTGTTTTGTTTTCAGTTTAACAAAAATTGTATGTGTGTAATAAATCACCCATCTCCCTGTTTCTACATTCAGCATTTTGAAGTGTCTTACAGGCTGCTTGATTCTTAGAATTCAGTATGTCGAAGGAGAGAGACTCTTGGACTTTAAGGTTGGATCATGAACATCTAAATCTGACCTCTTGCACATCCCAGGGCACAGAGCCTCACCTCCTCACTCCTATAATAGACCCATAACATCAGATTAGATTACTAAAGTCCTCAAATCATGATTTAAAGACCAAGTTACAAGGTTTACAAGGTTACACCCTAGGTCAAACCAGCTAATTATCCATGCCTCACGCTGCAGAGGAGGGTGAAAAACCCAAAGGTTCTCTGTCAGCTGGATCTGTGAAAAAATTAGTTCCTGGCTCCAAATATGGTGATTTGTATTAACTCTAAAAAGTTGCATGTTGCATTCTGTTAAAACCTGTATATGACCCCAAATCACCCTTTGTGGCATACATGCTACTAATATGGATTTTACAACCTTTTCTCCAGGACTGCAAACTAAATAGGATGGCTGGGTGGTGAGGATCTCTGCAGGCCTTAGGTGGGGGAGGAGTTGTCATCTCCTTGCTCTGTAGACTTGTGGTGCAATACTGGTGTTCTGTGGAGACTGATTTTAGGGGTTTTGTGCACACCTAGTACATTTCCAGTAGGGAGGAGGACTGCTAGTCCTTACCATGTTAGAGCCAGTCTTCTTGTGTGCAGTTGAGATGGTAGGGACAGGTGCCCATAGGAACTGTGCTCTGGAACCACTCAGGCCACAGCCAGTTAGGGACTCTAGTGATTGGGGTCTGCCACCTTTAGTCGCTGGACAGTGGTGCAGCTGCATCCTGACTCTGGCCACAGAGGGTCCAGCACCCCTGCTCTGCAAGAACTATTTGTGTGGGGCGCCCTGGATGGGACTGTAGGAAATTCTTCCATGCCCCTGAAGAGCCGTGTACCCCAGCTTGCAGTCAGAAAGGGTTCTTAGCCAGCATGCCATTAGAAGGGTTCATTAGATTTCAAGATCAGAATGTAGAAAAACTGAAAGGAGCTTAGTTAGAGGTTACAGCAGCTGCCATCTGAGGAGCCCCAGAGGCCTCATCCTTCGGCTCTGCTCCCAGCAAACTCCCCTCAGGAGCCACAGGCTCTTCCTTCCAAGCCGCTGGTCACCCTCCCCTAGTATTGGGGGCTTGGTGGATATTGGGGACAGGGGAGTGGGTACTGGGGGTGGTATTGGGAGGCTTGGGTGGATTTTGGGGCCAAGGTAATGGATATTGGGAGCAGTAGCTGGGGTGCTTGAAGGGTGCCTGGATGTGCAGGAGGGGGGCCCACCCATGCAGGAAGGTGCCCGCCCAATTAGGAGGGTTCCAGGACTTGCCAAATTATACGTTAACCCCTGATGTCTGGGGAAGAGATGAAAACTATTGTATTAATTTAAATGGAATAAATGGGCTAAAGAAGTTAACATGACCCAGTCACTGTCCAACATTAAACAGTTGTAAACAAAGCTCAGGGTATGCATTACAGAGACATTAGCACCATGGCAGATGCACTATTAAAAATGCTTTAAACCTTCAATTAAAGATACAGAAAAGAAGGAAACACAGTTAAAATATTTGAAATGTGAGGTATTAAATAAGGCTTTTGTTTTAATAATATCCCTTGATCTTTAACTGTAGACAGTTTCTAAAAGGTAAAACCAATGTTTGACAGCCATTGAGATGGTACCAAAGATGGCAATAACTCAACCCAGGTGGTGGTTGGGATTCAGTTGGAACACATACCCATGGCTATACCATCTGGATCCCTCTTTCTGGCCCATTCTGGTCTTAGGTTCAGAATATAGAAAAGTTCCAGGAAATGGTAGAGATGGCAACCATCCTGGTAAAACTCATCCTGTAGCTTCTGACTGTTCTTTCCATCTGCTGTTGCTGGTCCCCCCCTCCCCCAAAGATTTTCCTCTAAGGACCTCCAAAGGGGGAATGGATGTTTTGATCACCAATTAGGACTTAAATCAGACATACCAATTTTGGCTTATTAACTACTGGCTCCTTATCTGCAGGTTTTTAACAAGAATAACTTTAGCTCAATCCTTAATATATCAACTTTGGATCTTCTGTATAGATTGTTATTCTGTCTCCATTTCATGCCTTTTCCCATCACTATTTGTTTGCCACTTCTGAACTTGAATGTTCTTTTTACTTGAACGTTCAGCTCATAACTGAGGTGAATCTGTATGCCTAATTGTCGCAACAGAGGTCATGACAGATGCTTACAACTGGAAAGCTCCCGTGAGTTTCTATTTACCTGTACAATGTATAGACCCTTTTTCATATTGCAGAGCAGGATTGGCAAAAGACCTTGATTTACAACACTTGTTTCATTTTAGTGCTGTGGTTGCTCTGCACTATGTAGGGGTCCTCTCTCTATCACAGTTGAGGTGTTTGTGTATGTAATAGCTGAGTATGTAGTAGTAGCTGAGGGAAATAAGTCAGTCTGTTATATGGTAAGACAGGTTTTTTTTTTTTACTTAATTATTAGTATGTTTCAATGTTAAAATAAAATTTTTGGACCCTCAGGGAGTACCCCCCTGGGCAAATCTTGGGTCCAGGAAGTTCGTGCCCACCTTCAGATATCTATCACTCCGTTGCCCGTATTCGTCTGAGGAGGTCACCACATCAGAGGCAGACACTTGGTTCAACACAACAGCAGTTTATTTATGGGGTAGATAGGGGTGAAGTAAAGGAGCTCCAACTTGGATGAGGTATCAGGTAAATATCACAGGTAAGGACACACAGGTAAATCACCCAAAGTACAATTGTTTCCCCCTCCTTGACCCCAAGCGTCCCTTGGGTTTTCCTTTCCAGCCCAGCCACCCAGCCGTTTGGACTGTATCGATGGGAGAGCCCTCCCCTGGCAGTAAAGCTCCTTGGCTCCCCTTTGTGGGTGCCTATGCCCCACCAGCCCCTATTTACAGTTGATCTTCGACTCTATGAACCGCTGGTCTGATACCCACGCGGTCGATCCCACGTCGTCCCCGATCTCTCGTTCCAAACGTGGCCCGTCTACTTCAAGGCTCTTGTGCCTCTGGGTCCTTTAATGAAAGTCCTTTGGCCCTATATCAAAGTCCAGCTGAGCAGGGCAGCTTCCTTAATGAGTCCTGGCCACTGCTCCCTTCGGGCTCTTCACAGCGCAGGTCCTCTTCAGCCTGCTACCTGAGGGCTGGTGTCCAAGTCTCAGGTCCTAGGATCACAGCCCTGGGCAGGCCTCTGTCCCCAGCTCCTCAGGGAGGCTATTGCTGGATTCCAGTTGAAGGTCTTCTGTGCCCTCACTCTCAATGCGGCTCTCCTCAAACCGGGGGGGGGGACCCCTTAAAACCTAACCCCCTGGCCAATCAGAGGGGAGCGTTGCGCATCCCCTGCTTCGTGCCCTTTTTGGTCACAGGGTACCTGAAAGTTCGAGAGGCTTCTCCGGCAGCTCAGGAAAGTTCCAGCCTGCTTCTCCCCTCAGGCCCAAGCTGTTACTCGGCAGACCTGAGCTTTATGCAGGCTGCCAAAGTCCTCCGGTGGTTACTTAGTGTAACCCCTATTCACAAACCTCAAAACCTGTATCCTACACAAACTTCTTAGCCCACTCAGCCTCTGCTGGGGAGGCACAGTACAATGTTTTAACAGCGAATAATAACACACAATATTTTCCACATCAATAACCCAAAAAGGTAAGTAGCATTACAAAAATTCTCCCAACATCAATAGCACTTAAAGGTTTCAGTGTTCCCATTCTATTAGGTACTCTACAAATATAGGGTTCCTTTCTGTATTAATGTTGACAATGAAAATGCTCCTATCTTTTGGAATGGGTGCAAAACCAGCTCACAGAAGACTCCCTCTGCTGCAAGTAGCTTGCAATACTAGGGGAGCCTCGTGAATTCCTGTCTCATCCTGGTGACAATTTACTCATGCAAGTAGTTTCAATGGCACAGCTATTTTTAAGTGTTTTCTAGGAATATAGACTGGTATAGTTCACTGCAGTTTGATCCTGCCTGCAGGACTGATAGAAAGTTCTGCACTTTTTGATGTGTTTAGTCCACTTATTTAATTAAAGCTTGTGTCAGTTTCCCATTAAGATTGACCTTAATTTGGTCTCATTGGCTATTCTACACTAGCCAATTAGTTTGGACTAAGCAAGCTTAGTCTGGACTAATTTGGTACAGGCCTGTGCTAGCCTATGCCTAGTTCAAACTCAGAAACTTTTTAGTTTGAACTAAGCAAAGCTTAGTCCGAACTAATAAGTTCAACTGGTTAGTCTGAACTAAGTGCTTAGTTTGAATTTTAAGTTCGAACTAGCTCAGTATAGACCAGGACTAATGGCAAGTTTGAACTAAGCCATTAGTTCAAACTAGCCACTCTTACTAGTTTGAACTAAAAAGTTAGCGTGGCTAACTCAGACTAACCTTGGGCTTTTTTAGTAAATCCGAAGTAAAAAAAAGGAGATGTAGACATAGCCGTTGTGTGTATGCGTTAAGATACAGTTTTAAAAGTAAGGAGCCTTGTGGAACTTAAAGACTAACAGATTTATTTATCACATGAGCTTTCGTAGGAGAAAATCCCACTTTGTCAGACGCTTTGAAGAGGGGGAACTTACAGAATGGGATGAAAATGGATGCAGAGGAGTGTAAGATGTGGGATCAGGTCATCCTGCAACAGCAAATCAGAGCATTTGTAAAGATTCAAACTCTAGGAAATAGCACACAGAGAGAGGATGAAGTCAAATTACCTGTTATAATGTGAAAAGAATCCATAGTCACAATTTACTCCTGCTTTCACACAATCTAATTTGCATATTAGTTGGATTTCAGCTGTTTCTCTTTGAAGTCTTGATGTCCCATTGATTTTCTTGAGGACCATCATTAACGAATCATTAATGGAGTGATTAGGAAGATGTAAGTGCTCAGCAACTGTTTTTTAAAGCATCTGACGAAGTGGGATTTTCTCCCACGAAAGCTCATGCGATAAATAAATCTGTTAGTCTTTAAGTGCCACAGGACTCCTTGTTTTTTTTGTGTTGTGATTTCTGATATCACTGGTCACCACATACTACCTTCAAGTCAGATCTCTACAACAGACCATTAAGGACCTACTGCCTATTTTAAAAGATGACCTCTCATTCTCTCTAGGCTTGGGACACAGACCTCTCCTCGCCTACAGACAACTCCCAAACCTTAAACAGATACTCATCAGCAACTATAGACCTAACAACAGAAACATTAAAGCAGGCACATATCCCTGCAATGAACTACACTGCCAACATTGTCCAAATATCTGCACAAAAGACACCATCATAGGACCTGATCAAGCCAGCTACTCCATCAAAAGGTCATTCACCTGCTCATCCACTAATGTGATTTATGCCATCATGTGCCAGAAATACCCCCCCATACACACACCTTATACATTGGACAAACAGGACAGTCCCTATGCAGAAGATTTCTGTGTCCAATGAGTCTAAGGGTATGTCTATACTGATGGCAGCAAAATCGTCACTGTCGGTCTGGCATTCTGGGAGTGCTTAGCAGCAAGTCTGAAGTTGCTGCTGTGCTCCTGAAAGTCGGTGCCAGACGTCCTGGCCCCCAGGAGACATAGGGGAAAGCCGACCACAAAGGATTTGTGGTCAGCTTTCCCCA
Source organism: Podocnemis expansa (assembly GCA_007922195.1). NCBI lineage: Eukaryota > Metazoa > Chordata > Testudines > Podocnemididae > Podocnemis > Podocnemis expansa. Next base: position 6,281,840 of record ML681979.1, read on the forward strand.
GTGTGTCCCAGTGGCTTAGGAAGTTGCCAGTGTTTAAACAAGGCATTTTATGTGCTTTGTGTGAATAGTGGTGGACTGCTGCTGAGAAGAGCCCTAAGCATAGACTAGGGCCCAGTTTGCTTCTTTTCTCTTAATCCCTTGTTCAAGTTCAGTTTTTGCCCATCCAGTAGCTCTCAATCTCTTCGCTTAACCAGTCCCACTCTTCAGTTGCCTACTCTTAGTCATGTTTTTCTTTCCTCCTTCCAGTTTGTCTCACCAGACTCTTTCCCCTCTTTCTGGTATGGCTATTGTCCTTTCTGTATTTGTCAGCTGGCTTCATCTTCCATGCTTCATGGGAGATAGCAGAGGTCAATAAGAGCACAGGAGAAACAAACTCTGTTCTTGATTCCAGTGCTTTGCCCTGAGCTACAATGAAGAGGAAAGCCCAGCTTGGGGAATGGAGTATGTGCTGTCTGGTCCATAGTAGGAGCATGTACTAATTACAGGTTTTCAAAGGCTTGCATCTTGGCCAAACTGGTGTGGATTTTCACAGGACCATCAAAAGACATATCCCTTATACAATGGCCACTTTTCACTTCCAAATTTCAAGTCCTTATTTGACATGGTAATGCTAGAGCTTTTTGTGGAAAAGTCGCCAGTATTTTTGTTATATTGGCAAAACAATATATTTCCTTTAGACTTGTTTTTGGAAATGACTGAACTGTTTTGGCTGAAATTAAAAAGGAGGGGGAACCCAAAAAAGTCCAGCCTGAGCACTGTTCATATAACAAAAGCAATGTGTGGGAAGTACAGTTGCTTAGAACTGCAATTAACTGTGGGTGTGGAAGGGAGAGGCAACATCTGTCAAAATTCTGCTTCATTACTTCTGTGGCAGTATTTTCCATGTGACTGAAAACTTTTGTAGAACTGTGGTGTACTTTGTCCCAATTACCATTAATTCTGATATCCTTAACTACTCTCTCTTTCAGAATTTTTTCCAGCACCTTGCATGCTACTGAGGAAAAAACTAATAGGCCTTTAATGACCCAGTTCTCTTTTTTTTTTTTTTCCCCCCCTTTTGTTTAAAAGCGGAAACTATGTTACCAGTTCTCCAGTCATACACTATAGCCTCTGAGTTTACAGATTAATTAAAAATCCTTGCTAATGGGTTTGCAATTGCACATACCAGTTCCTTTAATATCCTTGGATGGAGACTATCTGGGTCCTGTGATTTAGTCCCATTAAGCAGTCTGAATTTGGCTTCTACCTCGGATGTGGTCATTTATACCTGCCTATCCTCAGTCCCATTAGCCCTCCTGCCACTATCCCTAAGTTTTTTTTGTTTGTTTTGTTTGTTTGTTTTTTGTTTTATTAACCTCATTAGAAACTGAGGCAAAGTATCTGTTTAGATATTGGGCCACTCCTAGATTATTCTTAACCTCCACACCATCTTCAGGGCTGAGCAGTCCCACTTCTTTCTTTCCTTATAGAACTTTTTAATATTGGTTTTAGTTCCTTTTGCAAGGTCCAAATCTACTTGGCTTTTGGCATTTCTCACTTTTACCTCTACATCTCTCTGAAAGATAGCTTTGCTTGCTGATTCCTCTCATCTTCCACTCCTTCTAGGTAAGTTCCAGAGGGGTAGCTGTGTTAGTCCATACATAGCAAAAACAAAAGCCCTCTGGCACCTTAAAGTCTAAAAAATTTCTTTGGGCAGATTTCTTCAGGCATATGATGAAGTAGGTTGCAGCTCATTAGCTTGTACCTGAAGAAATTTGTTAGTCTTTAAGGTTCCACAAGATTTCCATTTGTTTTTACTCCTTGTAGGCTTTCTGTTAATCAGATGCTTTGAAGATGGGTGAACTTACAGAAAGGAATGAAACTAAATGCAAGGGGGTGTAAAACACACACCCCCTTGCATTTAGTTTCATTCCTTTCTGTAAGTTCACCCATCTTTGAAGCATCTGAGGAAGTGGGATCTTCTCCCACGAAAGCTCATGCAAAAAATAAATCTGTTAGTCTTCAAGTGCCACACAACTCCTTGTTGTTTTTTCACTGGACTAGATAGACTAACACAGCTATTCATTTTAAAATTTTCTGTTAATCACTTGTCTGAAAGATCTGCTCATCCAGCTTGGTCTACAACCTTTGCCTATGAGGTTTTTTTTTTTTTACCTTCCTTGGGATGCATACTTCACATAGTTCCTGCAACTTTGACCTGAAGTAATTCCAAGCCTCCTCTGCCTTTAGATCCATGAGTTCTTTAGTTTAAGTCCTCTTCCCCAACTAATCTCCCTTGATTTTTTAATGTTATCTCTTTTCAAATCAAAGATCCTAGTCACAGATCTATTTTTATTTATTTTTTCATTTAGTTTTAATTAAATTTGCTTATGGTCACTCAAAGCTACAGCCAGTTCTTCTGTGACAATGGTCCCCAACCATTTGCCAGCAGATGGAAGAACACTTATGGGTTTCAACAGCTGCTGTCCTCAGAAGTAGATCATGATCTACTGGTTGGAAGCTGCTGTTCTGTGAAGTCCTCACTGCTCACCATTACCAAATTTAAAATGGCATCCCCTCTTACTGGTTCTGCACCTGTTTGGCAAAGGAACATGTCAGCTATCACATCCAAGAAAATCTGAGCTCTGTTGTTATTACTAGCACTACACTTCTAGTCTGTATCTGGGAAATTAAAATATCCCATAATCACACAATTTCCAGTAGAATTTACTTCATTGAAAACATTGAGATCTTTCTCTATATCCAGTTTGAATCCTGGTGGTCTGTAGCACAGCCTAAGCACTATTGCAGAGGAAGCTCTTGTAGTTTTCTTCCCCAATATGACTTTTACCCAGACAGATTCTGTCGTATCATTTGGAACTTGTCTTATCCCTTGCGTCACTTCTGATTTTTTTTTAAGGTCTACCTCATCATTAATGTACAATGCTACTCCACCATCTTTGTATCTGTCTTTCCTAAAGAGCACATAACTATCAATACCTGTACTCCAGTCATGGCTACTATGCCACCATATTATCTATCTAAAATCTAGTTTCAACTTCCAGCACCAGTAGCTCTAGTTACTCCATTTTATTATCTAGGTTCCTTGCATTGTTGTACAAATATCTTAATATTTGCTGTTTTTGCTTTGTTTACATTTCTTAAATAATTTGTCATAGTCATTTTACCACCACGGTCACCTATCAGACTGGTATCTACACCACTCTTCCTCTTAATGTCCAATCTCCTGTTACTCACTGCTATATCCTTTCCTATTTCATTTTCCTCCATCTCAATGTTAAAATCAGGTGCAAAGATTACCTACTCATCCCCAAGCAATCTCCCACAAATTCCTAGTTTACAGCTCTTATTCAGTTGTGCCAACTCCCATTCTAAAAGTCTGTTTCCCTTCTTCCTCAGATGAGGTCCATCCCAAGAGAACAGTTCTCTGTTATACCTGCCAGTGGCCATATACCCCAAAGCCCTCTTTATAGCACCACCGTCTGAGTGATTTTTTGAACATTATGATCTTGTCAAAGCTGCTTGGAAGAATCCTGCTGAAGATCACTTGAGCCTTGATTTTTCTTAAGAGTCTTTTCCAGGCTGGCATAGTCTCCCCTGATTCATTCCAGTGAGAATCTAGTGGTAGCATTTGTTCCCACATGAAGGACAATCATTAGATTCTTTCCCACTCACACCTCTTCAGCCTCAAACCCATACCCCATATCATGGCACTAGGCAGGCAGTACACCCTTCTGTTCTCCAGATCGGTTCTGGTTACAGGTTTCTCTGTTCGTCTCAGTAGAGAGTCCCCAGTATGTAGACCTGGCTTTTCTTGGTTATGGTGCGATTCTTTGGCCTCTCTCCTGTTCTTTCTGTCTGCAAATCCTCTCATCTTCTATTCTCCTTTTCAATCTTCTGCAGTCCATCTTGATTCACCTTGGGCTCTTATATGGTGGCATCGTCATGGGCTCATTGTATAGGACTAGTTGCTCTTCTCCTTTTGCTTTTCCCACCTTTAGCTACTGCTTGCAGTGCCCCCCTTCTTCGTTTTCCAGCTCTGCACATGCATTTTTGAGTTGTTTCCTTCAGTTGCTTGACTTTTTTCCTCTGCCTGTTTCTCATAGTTGAAGCAGATGACTGGCCACTCTTCTTACCCAGAAGTCTTCCCTTGAAGTTCTTTAGTCCTACTTCCATCTTCAAGTCTTGACTTTTTTCATCAGCCTCCTCATGCCTTTGCAGCATCATCTGATCAAGTCCTCTTCTAAATTCAGTTTCCACCTGCATCTCCAAGCCTTGATTCTTCTCTTCCATCAGTTCTATCGGGTATCACTTCATACTAACAATGCTTCATTGATTCCTTCTCCTCTCCCCATGCTCTCAGCTCCCACATCCAGTCATCTTCACTGTCTCTTTCACTGTTCTGGTAACTACTATCATTGCCTCTGTATCTGTTATAGCTTCCTCGCTTATGTCCTCTCAATGAGAGGAAAACCAAACAAAAAAACCCCAAACAAAACAGAGAACAGCCCACCAAAACAAAGCTCCAACAACCACTGCAACAATACTAGAACACTACATACCTGCTCTCCAAATTCCTCTGCAGGAATGATAACATTAAAAACTAGTAGGGGAACATTTTAATCTAGCTGGATGTTCTGTAAAAAGCATGGTAGTTACATTACTTCAGGAAAAAAAAACCTTAAAAACCAATTGGAACATGAAATTGCAGAACTGGAATTCATATGCAAACTGGATATCTTCATACTGGGGTTAAATAGAACTCTTGATTGACCAGTTATTACAGAAAATGATTTTCCCTCAGTTAGCCTTCTCAACTCTTTCTTCCCACTAACACACTATTTGAAACAATACAGCTTGTTTAATTTGCAGAGATAGACTAACAGTCTATCACTCTGGTTCTGTTTTGAATTAACTTTGATCCATCCATCTCTGTATCTGTATATTTACTGCTAACATGCTGTATTTTCTATTTCATGCATCTGAAGTGGGATTGTGACCATGAATGCTTGTGCAATAAATAAATTCCTTAGTCTTTAAATATGCCACAGGACCACTTGTTTGTTCTATTTAAACAACTGTTCATTGGTTCATATGCTGCTGCAACTGGAAGAGTTACAAAGGAATCTCACAAAACAGAGTGACTGGCAGAAACAAGTTTAATCTGCCATTTAATATTGATAAAAGCAGAGGATTGCATCCCAAATATGCACACAAAATAATGAGGTGTAAATTAGCTATAGCCAATCAAGAAGGAAAACATCCACTCAATGCAGCAGCAGTCAAAAAAATTAAGAGGATGTTGGTAGTTGCTAGAAAAGGGATAGATAAGACAGATAATACCATAGTGCTTCTTTATAACTCCATGGTAAACCCATTTCTTGAATACTATATGAAGATTATCCCATCTCAAAAAAAAATATTGGAATTAGAGAAAATAAAGAAAAGGACAACATTAAAGATTCAGGGTATGGAACATCTTCCATATCAGGAAAAATTAATAGGACTGAGATGCTTCATCTTGGAAGAGAGAGGATTTAAGAGAGGGATATGATAGAGGTCTGTATACTCATGACTGCTGTGGAGAAAGTAAATATAAGAAGACAAATAAAAACACAAGAGGTAGGGGACACCAAATGAACTTAATAGGCAGCAGGTTTAAAATGAACAAAAGCAGATATTTCTTAACACAATGTGCAGTCAGTTTGTGGAATTCTTTGCCAGAGGATGTTGCAAATGTCAAGACGATAACAGGATTCAAAAAAGAACTAGGTAAATTCATGGAGAATAGATCCATCAACGACTATTAGCCATGATGGACAGGTATGCAAAACCATGCTCTGAAGTGGCCCTAGCCTCTGTATGTCAGAAGCTGGGAATGGGCAATAAGGGATGGATCACTTGATGGGCACGTCTACACGGCTCTCTTATTTTGAAATAACACTCGTTATTTCGAAATAAAAAAAATTTAGTCTACACGACATATCGATATTTCGAAAGGACGGACCTCGTCCTTTCGAAATAACGATTGTTATTTCGAAAAAGTTAAACCTACCCCCCCTCGAAATAGCCGTTATTTCGAAACGGATGTTTCAAAATAACGGCTTTAGACCCGTTTGGACATGTTGTTTCGGAACAAATGGATTCCGAAACAACATGATTTGAAATTCCTCCCAGGGTGCTTAGCACCCTGGGAGGAAGAGCCACCCCCTCAGCACCCTGGCCAGGGTGCTGAGGGGAGACAAGCCGCAGGACATGGGGCGCTGCCCCCAAGACCAGCGAGGAGCCCTGCAGAGGGGTGCCGATACCCCGCTCTCCCCGCGCTGGGGCTGCTCAGAAGCCCGGCGGCAGGGTGCCGGGGCTCCCCGCTTTGCCCACTGCCGGGGCTGCTCCCAAACCCCACCATGGGGTCCGGGGGCGCCCGGCTCTCCCGGGCGCCAGGGCTGGTGGCAAACCCCGGGGCCCCGGCTTTTCCCCACCGCGGGGGCTGCAGCCATGGGGAGCCGGGTCCTGCCGGCCCCTCAGGCCCTGGGCTCAGCGGGGGCAGCGGCTGCGAGCCCCGCGGCTCACCCCGCCACCAGCTCGGGGGTCTGCAACCGGGGCGGGGTGGCCGCAGCACCCCCCAGCAGGGCGCGGGGTGAGCCCCCTGGGCTGCGGCCACCCCCCCTGCGGCTGCAGGCCCCCGAGCTGGTGGCGGGGGGAGCCGCGGGGCTCGCAGCCGCTGCCCCCGCTGAGCCCAGGGCCTGAGGGGCCGGCGGGACCCGGCTCCCCGTGGCTGCAGCCCCCGCGGCGGGGAAAAGCCGGGGCCCCAGCACCCTGCCGCCAGGCTTCTGAGCAGCCCCAGTGCGGGGAGAGCGGGGCATCGGCACCCCTCTGCAGGGCTCCTCGCTGGTCTTGGGGGCAGCGCCCCATGCCCTGCGGCTTGTCTCCCCTCAGCACCCTGGCCAGGGTGCTGAGGGGGTGGCCTTTCCTCCCAGGGTGCTAAGTACCCTGGGAGGAAGTTCAAATCATGTTGTTTTTTCGAAATAAAGGTTTTATTTCGAAATAAGTCATTTCGGAATGACTTATTTCGAAATAAAACCTTGCGTTTAGACATAGCCGATGGTTACCTATTCTGTTCATTTTCTCTGGAGCACCTGGCAGAGGCCAGGACTGGAAGACAGGATACTCGGCTAGATAGAGCATTGGTCTGATCTGGTGTGGCCATTCTTAGGTTCTTTCTACTTAGTAAACAGAAATCCATATCTATAAAATTTGAAAAAAACAAATTGCTTTGCTAAAGAATGTGAGAAATAATTTTGGGCCTATTATTGCATGTTAGGAAAAGAAAGGATTATCCTGGTGCAGGATTATCCTGGTGCCTGAGTCTTCCTTCACTTTTTACTGGTACTAATATGTGTTTTACAGTAACATCTAGAAGCTTTCACCAAGATCAAGGCTCCATTGTACTCCAAAGAGGCAGAGCAATCTGTTAACAAGAGATGCTTACCTTGATTTGGCAGATCAGGAAATATGATGACATGACTTGTTCAGTGTGACAGGCTGCTCCACCGACTTGGTCCAATGTGCTGCTGTGACCTCCTAATTCCCACTCCTGAACCCCAATTCACCCCGCTTTGCCAAGTGACCACTCACTCCTGTGTCAGTCCATTCCAGCCTTTCACACACAATCAATCCCAAGCAGTGGTTGTTTGTTCTTTGGCTACTCAAGGGATGATCACCAAGCAAGCAACCCCAGAGCCACTGTCTCACAGGGATTGGGACTCACTCCCGTTCACCATACACTTAAGTCCATCCATTTAACAAAGAAATGGATTGTGCTCAGCCTTCTTCATTCATACCCTCTAAAGATCACACAGCTTTAGATAAAATAAGTACGAGTTTATTGATCAGATTACAATTTTAAGTGAGAATATGGCCAATCATGGCAGACTCACAATATAAATGAGTCAGGAGTGACCACAAGGAAATGAAAGGGTAAAGCATGTATGCTGACCTAACATCTCTGCCTAAACTGACCTCAGAATTCAAGTTTCTGCTCAAGGTGTTTGACTGTCAGATGTTTGTACAGCCAGTCTCTGCCTGAGACCAGGCAGGGCCCAGATCTTCTTGAAGTTGTTTCAGGATGCAGATTTGCAGGCAAAAAGCCCCAAATCCTTCCAAGTGTGTCTCTTTGTTTCCAGAACCCCTTCCGCCCCTACCCTTCTAGGCAGAGGTGAGCTCTTGTCCAGTCTGAGCCACCTCGATTTTCATGTTCTTTGTTACCTCGTATAGTTACTTGCTTGCTCATTGTTGTGACTGTCTACATGTTGCTGGGGGAGAGTTACGTCTATCTCCCATCCCCCTGAGCTATGCAAAACATATACAAGATGCTACATGAAACATCTCATAGAAATCACGTAGAACGGGGTATGAGCATCCATAAAGAAACCTTGCATCGTGTAATTGGTGTCAAATCATACAATCACAGTGCACTAGTGAACAGAAAAATCCTATAGATCATAACCCAGAGTGCACAGATGTGCATCTGGTGACACTCAGTCACACTAGAAGATAGTGTCAGAGCCTGAAAATAAACTTAGATCTTCTGAGTTCTAGTCCAGTGCAAAGACTATTCTTTTTTTCTCAAGGTGGGCTAAACCATAAGAAATATAACTGAACTGGTTAAAATTGGTGTAAGTTAGGTTCTTTCACTGTCTTTTAGGTATAAACAGTATTATGCCATGTTGGTCCCAGGATATTAGGTGGATGAGATAATATCTTTTATTGGACCAGCTTCTTTTGATGAGAGAGAGAAGCTTTCAGTTCCACACAGAGCTCTTCTTCAGATCTATTGAAGCTTGAAAGATTGTCTGTTGCAATGGAAGTTGGTCCAATAAAAGATATTACCTCACCTACCTTCACTGTTTTTTTGATGACTGCTACTTCACTTAGCTCACAAGCACATAATCACAAGTGATTTTTTAAAAAATTGTTTTAATCAAATTAAAACAATTATAAAATGACATTTTCAAAACCATATGAAGTTTGTGTGCTTTCTGTATAAATACAAATTTAGGTTTCTATGTTGTGTCATAATATGGGTTTTAAATGTTTCATCAAGTGAAACAATATGCCCTCAGTATTAAAAGACTCAAAGGAATATTTTTTTATTAGGTGTGCAATTCAAGGAATAATTAAATGTTAATGTTGAAAGCTATTAATGTTCATACAAGAAAAAAAGGAAGGAATGTAACAGTGTCATAAGATGGAATCTAGTTTTAAAATTTCCTGTTGAGGTCCTCAGGTTTAATGTTTCTAAAATGTAAAACGAATGTTCTTTTTCTTTATTCCCCCACCCCACCCCACCCCTTAACTCTCCATTCCATCAGCGGGCTGATGCATGTGAGAAGGTCTCCATGGTCAGTGCTGGTCAAATTTTGTGAAGAAGTCATTTCAGAAATGTGGTGAAGGGCAATCAATCTATTTAAAAAGCAAGGGTAGAAATACAAATTTTGGCTTAGCTTTTCAAAAGCGAGTTAGAAGCAGAAGCCTCATTGAAACTTGGGCCAACTCTACACTGGTGGTGAAATTTGGTGGCAATCAATGGGAGTTATGCAGACTACACAGAGCAGCTAGTGTAACTCAGTGTAGATGTGGCCTTAGAAGAATAAGTGACTTCAGGCTCTCTTGATAATTCTACCTTGATAGGGCATGATATTTTCTTATACTGTTTTCATACCTTACATCAATTGATTTGTCCCTCACTGCCTTGCTCCTTCCATTTCACAATGTCCCAGATAAATTTTCTGGAGATGGCAGTCTGTATTGGGTTAGATTTATAGTTGAAGGAGTTACATTGGTGTAAAATGTGATGAAATAGCACATTGAGCTTATCATTTCCATATAAACAAATCTCATTGTACCTGTTCTGCTATCTTTCTTGTGCTTATCTTTTCCTCTTCTTTTCAGTAGGCCAGATTCTCCACTGCCTTGGCCATGTGTGATTATTTACATTATGTAAAGTAGGTGTATAATGCTATCAAATTAAGATTCTCCACATATTGAAGGGAAACAGAGGAAAAATGTATCAGGGCCCTGAGCTGAGGCCCTCTCAAAATATCTCTAACATCTATATAAGTAAAGAAATGAGATGGGTGGGACTCAGCAGACGTGACTTCCCAGGGCCCCAGATTTCTCTTCTAGTGTTCTTTACATCATGCTGTTCAGGTGTAAAACGAGTAGATAAGATAGAGAAAATCAGACCAAGATCATCAGGACCAGCTGTTAAATACACAGGTACATGGAGGTTATATGGAAAGAGGAAAGACAGGCAGCAGTATACATTAAGAGCTGTGGGTGGCCACCAGGTTATCATGCACTCATCAAAAAAAAAAAAAAAAAAAACACACCTTTACACAAAAGAAAATGTACTTAGACTTTGTGCAAGGGCTGAGATTTGAGTTTTCAACTAGCAAGTAAAGCACCTGAAAAAACTGACAACCATTTTTCCCTCCCCATTGTCTGATAACTCAAAAATGGTTTCTTAAGCCTAATCCAAAATTCCCTTAGTCAGCGGGAGCCTCTCTAGTCTTACATGGGAGCTACATCAGAATTGTAGAATTTTATCCACTTTGGGGGGAAAAAATCACTTTTGGACAAATATGTAAAGTTTCAGTCCCACAGAGAACTTTTTACAATATATAGGCCCATGAATAAAATGGCCTGATATAAAACATCCTGCTGCCTCAACCATAAGATATGATAGTAAGCAGGCAGCTAATACATTTTTGTTCCTTTAAAAAAAGTGCCAACATTTTCCCCCCAAAGAACTGTGTAAAAGTTCTTGTTGTTATTGTCTAATAATAAAATATGCTGTCTCAGCCTCAAGAAATGAAAGCCCTGGCAAGAATATTTATCACCATGACAATCTAAACAGGCAAGAGCTGTGAATTATGTGGGTTCTATCGTAAAGATACCAAGCGTGTCCTGGCTGGTGAAAAAGTTGATTAAAATCATCACAACTCAGGAGATTTAGTAACCTCTTCAGGAGTTTGCTTTCACCTCATATTACCTGAAGAAAATAAATTAATTTTCTCTTACACATTTAGTATATTATTGAAAAATACATGTACTTTACAATATAATATCATCCTGATAACATGGAAAACCTGGTGATGGGAGTGGGTGTGTGGGGATAGGGCAGAAAACTCCACAGGTAATTACCTCCATCATGGTGGTTGCCATCACTTTTCTCCTCAGACAATGGGGGATTGAGGTGGGGTGTTTATGGGAGGTGCAGAGTGGGAAGAAGTAAGGTATCTCAACTGTGTGTCCTGGTGATCCACGAAAAAGGGAGGTTGATGGAAAGAGGTACCACAACTTGGGCAGCCTTCTTTTTCCTGTGACGGTTGTGTCCACTTCTGCTTTGGCACTATGGCCCCAGTAGGAACTACAAGTGCAGGACTAAGGGCTTTACTGCGGCAGAATTAAATCCTAATGGGGAAACCATGATGCTGTGGTCGTGCAAGGACAGTGGCACAGAGATCAGCTGGATCCCAGCCCCTGCCCCACAAACCCTGTGGCAATGACTCTGCCAAGAAGTTAGAATGGACTATAGGGGACAAACTTCTTTCTGCACCTCATTCCTCCCACGTGTTTGTGGGCAGAGTCAAGGAGCTCTCCCTGCGTAATTTGTCACAGGAGAGGTAACTCAGTTGATCCAGCTGTTACTTTTACAAAGGTCAGGGTTTAGAAATGTGGAGCACTGTTGACCTGTGGGCTTGCTAGTAGAATGTACAGTATTTCACTGTAGGTCATTTGCTGAAAGCCAGCTCAAGCTGGTACTAAGTATAACTCAATGTCATTAGATAAATATTTAATGGTCCATGTGAAGATAATTTCTGCTAGTCCCACTGACACTAGTTGGTGCTGTTGTTGGGAGTCTTAGCAGAGGAGCAAGTTTGAGTGGACAGAAGTAAAATGAACATGACACACGCTAACTGATAGGTCTTAAATTGTAATCATAGATGGAGAATCATTATCAAATGGATGCATTTTCAATGGAGTCTGTAGTCTGTCATAAAATCATTACTAATAAAGTTTGCAAATGACACAAGTTGGGAGGGTGGCAAACAATGTTCCCACTAAGGGGCCAATGCAGCTGAGCAACATATGTTGCTTGCTGCGCGGGGGGGCGGCAATCCTGTTCCCCTGCTCAAGCTCCTCTGCCTCCCAGTCTCCTCACAGCAGGGTGGAGCAGCCAGCCCAGCCTACCTCTGGCCGGCTGGCGGTGCCTGCCTGGAAGGAGGTGGAGGGGGCTGGTGCTGAGCTCTGGTGTGCAGGGTCAGGGCCCTGGAGTGGCCCACTCCCAAAGAGTTTGGGCCGCTTCGCCCCCCAGCTTGAATGGGCCTGCTCCATGGCCGGGGATGAAGCAGCCCAAACTCTTTGGGAGCAGGCCACTCCAGGGCCGCGACCCCTCATGCTAGAGCTCAGCACCGGCCTCCCCCCCCCGCCCCGAGGAGGCATGGCCGGCTCGGAGTAGGCTGGGCTGGCTTCTCTGCCCCGCTGCAGTGAGGCCAGGCTAACAGGCGGGTGGAGCAGCCTCCAGCCCTAATGCACCCCCCCCAAGAGTTGTGGTGGAGGAGGGTGGTTAGGTCCCCCTTACCTGGCCACAGGAGCAGCACTGCTGGGCCTGCAGCCACTCCTCCGGTCTGGAGGAACTCTTACTGAGCTTCACAGAGAGTCTGCACAGGCACAATGAGAGCTTACTCCAAGCGGGAATTTTAAAAACTCCCAGCTCAGAGTCGCTCTCTGGGCAGGGGCTGCAGCTGCCGTCAGTGCGTGGCAGGCAGCGTTTCCTGTGTCAGGCGGCGTGGGGGGGCTGCGTGGCCACACAGCTTAGAGGGAACATTGGAAGAGGACAGGTCATTGATATAGAGCAATCTGGATCACTTGGTAAACTGGCAAACAATATGTGGTTTAATATGCCAAATGTGTGTGTGTGTGTGTGTGTGTGTATATACACACACACACACATACATACATACACACATACACCTAGGAAAAAGAATGTATCCCTTACTTACAGGATGGAGACTTTATCTTGGGAAGCAGTGACTTTGGAAAAGACTTGATGGTCACATTGGGTAATCAGCTGAACATGAGTTCACAGTGTGGTGTGTGGCCGAAAGAGCTAAATGGGATCCTGGGATGCATAAGAAGAGTCTTGAGTGGGAGGAAAGAGGTTGTTTTATCTCTGCCCCTGGCAGTGGTGTGACCACTGCTAGAATACTGTGTCCTGTTCTGGTGTTCACAGTTGAAGAAGAATGCTGATAAATTGGAGAAGATTTGGAAAAGAGTCATGAGAAAGTTTAGAAAATATGCCTTAGAGCAGGGGCCTGAAACTCAAATCACCACAAGGGCTGCATGAGGACTAATACAGGGCCACTTGAGGACTAGTATGTTAGCTCGAGGGCCGCACCACTGAAACCTTTTTGCACAACGATATTGCAAATATCAGTAACAATAGTGTCGTTGCAGGCCACAGGAAATAGCTTTGGGGGCTGCCTGTTTGAGACCCCTGCCTCAGAGTGATATTTTCAATGAACTCAATCTATATAGCTTAACAAAGAAAAAATTATGGGGTGACGATCAATATATGTAAATAGATACTTGAGAAACAAATATTTACTAATGGACTGTATAGTCAAGTGCTAGAAGTTGAAGCTAGGCAAACTCAGACTGGAAGTGAGGTGTACATTTTTAATGGTTTTGAGTAATTAATCATTGGAACAATTTCCAAAGGTCATGGTGGATTCTCCATCACTAACAATTTTAAAAATAAGATTGGCTTATTTTTTCTAAAAGTTATGCTCTAGGAAATATTCTGGGGAAGTTCTGTGGTCTATTGTACCCAGAAGGTCAGATTAGATGATCATAATGATCCCTTCTGGTCTTGGACTCTGTGGAGAAGGAAGAAGAGGTTCAAGCAATAAAATTAGAATTTGGATCTGGGTTCAGATAAACTTTTCCAAAGTTTTCAGAGGAAGCTGTTGAAGTTTATTCATAACAAGTGTCCTGCTTTTGGCTCATTTCTGTTAATAAATAGAAACAAGCTGTATTGTACAGGTTTTTACTTGGCATGGTTTACACTAAAAAGAGTAACAAGAGCTGCATGGTCTTAGAAATTGATTAGACAGCACCATTTTGGCTGACAGAGCCTATAATTCTCACACCTAATTGTGCAACCCTCATCCACATCAGTGAGCGTTTACTCATTGCGTTAAACGCTTAATAAAGAATGATTCTTCTTTGCTCAGTTCTAGAGAATGAATTAAAAGGCAGTGGTATTAATGATGAAGAGGAGGAAGAAGGGGAACAATTTGATTTTGATAGTGGAGATGAAATACCCGAAGCAGACAGACAAGCACTTGTGTCACCTGTTTCAGACTCTAGGATTGATGTAGGACACAAAGGGACTAACTCGACAGGTAAGTGTTTATGTTGCTGGCAGGCCATGGGGCTAAGGCTCAGGTAAGGCTTAAGCCCCATATTTATCAGATGCTTTGCATGCTGACAGGACTGCAGTAGGTCACAGAAATATTTCCATAGAAGGAATGTGAAAGCAATTTAATTTATACCCCAAATACTTTGACTTAACAGGGAGAATAGGTAGTTATAGTCCCTGATAGGAGTCCTATTCCCCTGACACTCCTAATCCAGGGACTGGTCTCCTTATCCTTGTCTTGTGCAGGCACCTGCTATCATGTTAGGGTCTCCATGTTCTCTGTGTGACAGTGATTGTCTGTGAGAGTCCCTAAGTAAGCCTCTTAGGATGTATCTACATGATCTGTAGACATGAGGCTCACAGCAGGACTCATGCTAGCACTCTAAAATTGACTGTGCAGACAGTGCTCTGAAGTTGTGACTGTGCCAGAAGCCCAGATTTGTCGACTCGGGCTATGAAGATGTAGCCATAGTGGCAGTAGCAGGGAGACGTGCTTCATTCAGCCTGGGCACCCTGGTTGGTGGAATTGAATGGAAGTGCTCTTAAAAAAAATAAGTGGATCATACTTTTGTCCCATACATGAAAAAAACCTTCCTTCATTGACTAGGAACTACGGATCTGTCTGTCGAGAGCATTCACCATGCCCATACCTACTTAGACATGATCTAACCACAGGGCTATAGAGTCAGTCAGTGTGGAGAAGGGAGAACCGGGATCCTGATCTGGGGGTAGGGGAAGGGTCTAAATTAACTGTTACCACTCAGATCTCAGAGTCATTGTGGATAATTCTCTGAAAACATCCACTCAATGTGCAGCAGCAGTCAAAAAAAGGTAGCAAGATGTTGGGAATCCTTACGAAAGGGATAGCTAAGAGGACAGAAAATATCACATTGCCTATTTATAAATCCATAGTATATTGCTTCGTATTGGTATCCTGTGTGTGGTTCTGGTCACCTCATGTCAAAAAAGATGAATTAAAATTGGAAAACATACAAGAAAGGGCAACAAAAATGATGAGGGGGAACAGAACAGGTTCCACATGAGGAGACATAATAATATTAAGATTTTTCAGCTTGGAAAAGAGAGGACTAAAGGGGGGTCCGATAGATGTCTATAAAATTACGAGTAGTGTGGGGAAGTAAATAAGAAAGTGCTATTTTCTCCTCATAACACGAGAATGAGGGTCACCAAATGAAATTAGTAGGAGCAGATTTAAAATGAACAAAAGGTGTTTCTTCACACAACACACAGTCCATCTGTGGAACTCTTTGTGAGAAGTTGGTGTGAAGGCACAGACTATAACTGCGTTCAAAAGAGAGCTCAATAAGTTCATGTAGGATTGATCCATCAAAGACTATGAGCCAGGATGGGCAGGGCTGAAAAACCATGTTCTGAAGTGTCCCTAGCCTCTGTTTGCCATAAGCTGGGAATGGGAGAGGAAGGATCACTTGATGTTCATTCCCTGTGAAGCATCTGGCATTGGTCATTGTTGGAAAACCTAGATGGACCATTTGTTTGACCCAGTATGGCTGTTCTTATGTTCTTTCTGCTTCAGTCACTTTGAATAAATAAAGAAAGTGGAACAACTTCAATAGGAGAAAATGGGGAAGCCTTGTATCAGAATATTGCATAATGCTATGACTACAGCACTCACCTGAGAGGTGGCAGAGCTCTGTTCAGATCCGTTCTCCTTATCAAATGGAGGGGGCTTGAACTAGGAGTCTCCCACATCCCAAGTGAGTACCCTAACCCCCGGGCTGTCCCTACTGATGTATGTCCATCAATGGTGGGGAAAATAACCTGGTCACAATTCACAGGGATTTATGAAGATAAATACTTTAAAGATTCTGAGGTGCTTGAATGGGAAGAACCATATAAGTACTTGAGTTACTATTTAGTGCAGTATAATTTTGCACATGAACAGTTACTTAATAAATGAAAGTTTATTCTTTTATTTGTCAAGGGGAAGATGACGTAGGTAGCACTGAGAAAACACAAACAGAATCCCATGCAGAGGGCACTCCAAGAAAAGTAAACCCATATTCAGTCATAAATATATCACCAATCCAAGAAAAGGATCATTCCTCATCACCAGAACCCAATCCTCATGATGAATGTGCAAATGTGTCAGGTGGATATTCTGTTCCTGTGCCCTGTGGCTATGCTGTACCCTCCAATTTACCACTGATGCTGCCAGCATACTCCAGTCCTGTCATAATACGCAGTACTTCTGTGGATGAAGAAGGTAAAATATTTTTTGAATTTATTTTCTCTCAGGTATTGATCTAGTTTAACTTCTGTGGATCATATTGTCCTTTTGTTTTTTATGTAGCACTCTTCCTTGAAGTCTGTTGGGAACTCTGTAACAATTGAAAATAGTCTCCTCTACAGACTATGCAGCTTACCTTTCCTCCCAATCATTTGAGAGAGATTTTTTAAATGGATTTTCTTTCTCTTTATTAAAAAAGAACACTGTATTATTAGGAGTGGGCATCTAAGAAAACACTATTCGAGAGGGGTCAGTGCACTTTGAAGCCGGTGATGAATTGCTTGCAAAATGAAAAACAAGTGATTTATTTAGTTCAGGCCAGGAGCTCTGGGGTCATCTAACAGCTCTGTCACTGACTTGCTGTGCCATTGTACTTTAATATCACCATTAGCTAAATGGATATAACAACACCAAGAAGCTTAATTATTTTTGAGAGGTCTTCATAAAGCTCACTGAAATCCTTGGATAAAGGGCATTCTATAAGAGCAGATGATGATTAACACTGACAGTCAGTAATATTAGTTATTTAAGATAGAAGCTGACATTTGAACCGAAAGAATGTTTTAGTCCTACTATTTTGGTAACTGTTTTCTTCTTTTTTTTAGTGAGTGTACAGTCAGTAACTGCAGATGGAAATTGTAATTCTTTGAGCTCAGAAGATCCCCCCAATAGGTAACTGGCAGTTGAGCAGCATTTTTATTCATAAATCCTGAATCCATACTTTATATTTTTAATATATTTTTTCTTGCCTGACATTAATATTGCTGGGTTTTTAACAACGCCAGCTTTCATTGTGCTTTGTGGTGCCAAATTATCTCTGTATACCAGCGTCAACACTGATTGAAATCTTGCGTATAAAGCCATTACAAATGGCCCTTTGACATATGGGAAAGAGAGAAGTTTAATTTTTACATGTTCCAACAAGATAATTTTCCACCTTGCAGGCAGAAAACTGTAAACATAAAGGCTTTCTCTGGAAAATGAAGGATAAGCGATTTATTTGTTTAGACTAACATTGTCAACAATGAGTTGCTAAATTTCCATTCTTAATTCCATATAAAGGCAGTTAGATCTTAAAAACAAAAACAGAAAACTTATCTATTAAGTCTGAATTAGCTAACAGGTTTTTAGTGCCTTTTAATTTCAGAATGAGAAAGAAATGATGAATAGGGCTTAGCTACTTATTGACATAGCTTACAGCTAACATTGCAAGATTTTTAATACATTTATTTTGTGGGTTTTTTCAAGTGATGATAATCAGATCAGTAAAGAGGAAGATGCACTAGCCAAATGGGTTGCAGATCCTGCAAACATGTCATGGATGGAAAGTAAGTGTCAAACAGCCACAGCTGTGTCACTGTGTTAGGTGACTCAAAGTCATCAGGCCACAACTGTATGCCTGGAAATATCTGCATTGTCTTTTTCTGCATTTGTCAGACATGTCCCAGAGCGATAGAATCACAATTAAAAGTGTGTTTTTTCTATTTTTAGTGTAAGGGCCAAATTCTATTCACATGTGTTAAAGCAAGTGGTGTCATGTATCAGTAGCTTGGGGAATAATATGATCCTATCTGATGGATGTGTGTTAGGGAAGATATTGCTAATGACCTCTAATGATTCCATTAAGATTCCAGTCTCTTTGCTGACTGCAGGCCTTCTGGCCTCTTACACTGACAGTCATGGAATCCTCACCTAGACTTAAAGGTGGATATTCATACTATGATATAGTCACTTGAGGCTGAAACTGGAATTACACTACTGCTTAGGTCTATTTGCCACATATGCAGTTGGATTCATGGAGAGGATGGGAGCGAAGAACTCTGGGCAGGCGAAATGAATTCCTCTGTATCCTAATGTAGGAAATAGGTTCTTAGTTTGATGAGTTTCTGTCTCTAGGCAGGAAATTGAAAGAGGCCATGTAAAATAAAGAGATATTGTCCCTGCCTGTGCCATGATACATAGCTCAGCCAGGACAAAGAGATGACTCCCAGTGGTCTGGAAATTCCACCCACATGGAAATAGAGAGGAGGGCATAATTTACTTCATCACACCACCCTCTTTCCTATTTTCTCAGCAAGATCATTAAATTAGTCCCAGAAAGGCTCTGGATCTTAAACAGTTACATCAGGGGTTCTTGAAAAAGACACCAATGCCAGCAGTTTAACAGTCATGACAGCCTTGCAGTAACAACCCAACTGGCTTGCACAAAGGAGGAGAAAATATTTGGCTAAGGAAACAGATTTCAGTTTCAAGCTCCTGGAAAGATTATAAATGCAGAGAAGAAAATCGTTAAAAACTTCATGATAAATACCATGAGTAGTGTGTGTTCTAGAAAGATCTGGAGTCACTCTAATGATGGCTTGGTGTGTGCCCTGGGGATAGAGTGATTGACTCAAGAAACCAAAAATCTATGCCATCTTGCCCAGACTGTTTAGTGAAAGACTGTTCTGCCTTGATTTTCTAACCTTGCAGTTTGGCCCCTTGAAGAAACCATGGGCCAGCCAAGTCAGTGAAATTCACAGCAGGTTGGGGGAGCACTTATATGCCAGGTCAGTCATATTTGCCACCCTGCTCTCAATGAAGATTCTTTGTGAGCACCCCCTCACCAGCCCTCTGCTCAGATGGAATCAGATTCCAGACAGCACTGTGAGTTGTGAGCCTACTGGTGGCTCAGCTGTACACAATTATGTCTGTCAGATTCTGGAACAGCTGGGATTGTGTCAGAT
The DNA here is from genome assembly GCA_007922195.1 of Podocnemis expansa. NCBI lineage: Eukaryota > Metazoa > Chordata > Testudines > Podocnemididae > Podocnemis > Podocnemis expansa. The sequence continues at coordinate 6,301,323 of ML681979.1, forward strand.
TGTGGGGTGGGGTTGAAACAAAAGAAAGAGACGGAGGACTGAGATTGAACGAGACAAAGAATTGATGAGGCGATTGGCTCTGTAGATATGGAGAGAGTGGTGGACAAGATATATCTTGACTTCAGCAAAGCTTTTGTTATGGTCTGTCACGGTATTCTTGCTAGCAAGTTCAAGAAGTATGGGTGGGATGAATGGACTGTAAGGTGGATAGAAAGCTGGCTAGACAATCGGGCTCAACAAGTAGTGATCAGCGACTCAATGTTCAGTTGCAGCTCATAACGAGCGAAGTGTTTCAGAGGTCATTACTGAGACTGGTTTTGTTCAATATCTTCATTAATGAGCTGGAAAGTGGAGTGGATTGCTCCATCAGCAAGTTTGCAGATGACACGAAAATGGGGGAGTGGTAGATTATACCCTGGAGTATCGGGAAAGGATATAGAGTGATCTAGACAAATTGGAAGATTGGGCTAAAAGAAATCTGATGAGATTCAACAAGGATAAATGCAGCATCTTGCACTTTGAATGAAAAATAATCCATGCACTGATACAGACTGGGGTCCAACTAGCTAGGCATCAAAAGAGGGCCTGAGGAGTTACAGTGGACAAGAAGCTGTGTCTGAGTTAACCATATGTCCTTGTTGCCAGGAAAGTTAACAGCATGTTGGGCTGCGTTAATAGGAGCACTGCCGGCAGATCGAGGGATGTGATTATTCCCTTCTCTTCAGCATTAATGAGGCCAGATTTGGAGTATTGTGTCCAGTTTTGCCCCCCAGCCCCCAAAGATGGCTGTGGACAAATTGGAGGGGGTCTTGGAGAAGGAGATAAAAATGATTAGGTGGTTGGAGCACATGACTTATGAAGAGAGGCTGAGGGAACTAGGCTAGTTCCATCTTCAGAAGAGAAGAGTGAAGGGGAGGTCCAAAGAGGATGGTGCCAGGTTGTTTTCAGTGACGGCAGATGACAGAACAAGAAGCGATGGTCTCTAGTTGCAGTGGACGAGGCCTAAAGTGGATATTAAGAAAAAACATTTTCACTAGGAGCATGGTGAAGCTCTGAAATGGGTTACCCAGGGAGATTTTTAAGGGTCCAGCTTGACAAAGCCCTGCCTGGGATGATTTAGTTGGGGTTCATCCTGCTTTGAGCAAGGAGGTTGGACTAGGTGACCCCTTGAGGTCCTTCCAGTCCGAAAATTCTATGAGTCTAGTCACTGAATACCTGTGGCTTTGTGGGAGAACATTTGGAACAATAAGTGACAGGGGAAGTAGAGGAAATGGATGAAAAAATAATAGCTTAGAAAATTTAAAAGGATTAGTGTGCACTGCTACCGCCTGCCCTCCCACCTTCCACCACAGACAATTTGCTGTTTTTTTCATCTTGTAAATTCTGAACATCTTAGCTACAGGGTGGAGGCTGGTGCAGGGTAAGAGAATGAGAGTGCTAGGAGAAGGCAAGAAATGACTCTTATGGTACACAGAGAAGCCCCATGAGTTCACTTTGTAGCTTAACTAAAATTCCTGCCAGACATGTGTTAACAGTGACATGAACCATTGCTGTTGTGCTTAATAACAACACTTGTGAATAGTTTTATAATTATACTTTAGGTCTGTTATTTGATTGAATGGGAGTACTGGCAAAATGTTGATATTTCTGTGTAAACATAAAATGGGGTGTATCTCTATTATATACAAACTTGCTTATAAGACCCAAAATCTTTATTGGTCTGAGATTAATCTAAACAGCTTTCACCACTTTTTTTTTCTGTTTTTGTTATTAGATCCAGATGAAGTAATTTATGATGATGTGCCAAAAGAAGATTCAGACACTGAGCCAGGTTTGAGTTTATGCTGTAACTTTATTGCTGATTTAAATTCTCAAAACTGCATGTTAATACCATTATCATTGTGTCACAAATCACCAAGTCCTAGGAGGTTCCAAATTAGGGACTATTTCTCCTCTGTTACACTGTTCAAAGGCCAGATTCATAGTTTCTAAGGCCAGAAGGGACCATTGTGAACATTCACATCACTGATACAGTCACAGTCTCACCCTTGGACATTATTATTATTTAAAAAGATCTAGATTTGTATAGAGATCAGGCCAGAAAAGTTATCTTCAAAACCACTTCATTGTGCATGCTGAGGTAGACTAGCACTTGATATCTAAATATAGTGGAGCCTTATGATAACTAAAGCTTTAGATGCTAACTTGATAGCAGGTTAATCTACCCAAGAATAAAGTTAGCCAGCAGTTAAGTCTCAGATAAACTCTGTTGTATGACCAACAGTTGCATAACAAATTAAGAACAGAAGTTATGTAAATAAGCTCTTTGCACCTAGCATTCCACTACTTTATTGCTATAGCTTAGTGTACATCAAGCAGGCAAGGAAGAAGTTCAAAGAGGCTGCAACCCCACCTGTGTTGAAAAGCATGTACTCTAAAATGGTGGTCAAAGCACAAAGGGGTATACAAATGTTTAGCAAATCTGGCATGTAAATACCTTGCAATAAAAGCTACAAAAGTGCCATGACTTTTAATTTCCAGATTGTATTATAAATAAGAAGTGGGCAGCATTACATCCTGCAAATGGAAGCAAACTTTTTTTTGTCTTAATGACTGGCTGAACAAGAAGTAGGACTGAGTGGCCTTGTAGGCTGTAATGTTTTAAGTTGTTTCATTTTTGAGTGCAATTGTGTAACAAAAAACTCCCCTACATTTTTAAGTTGCACTTGCATGATAAAGATATTGCACCATAACATTTGTATGAATTGAATTGAAAAATACATTTTTTTATCTTTTTTATGTTGCAAATATTTGTGATTGTATGGGGTGGAGCTTCTCCTACCCTGTCCATCTGGGTGCCTCTGTGTTATCTGAAGCTTGAAGTGGAAATTGGCATTCATGGGGTAATCAGACAGTTTATAGCTTCAAGCAGGACAGGGCTATCAAGCAATCTATAGCCCCAGGCGAGTCTAGGGATTCGCAAGCAAGGGTTGGCAGCTAGAGAGAGAGTAGGGGAACCTCTCCCCAGTTTTACAGGGCCATCATAGTGGCAGAGTGTCCTGTCATGAGGCCAGCAGGACTTCAGCCAAAACTCACTAACACAACTTCAGGCTGCAGCACAACCAGAAGGTTGTCTGGTTTCTCTGGGCTCCTTCCTACACCCTTTTCCAGGGTACTTGGGCCTCTGGATTGCCCTTTGTATTCCCAAAATAAATTTGAAGGGGTGCCCCAACAGATCCTTAGTGTCACAGTTGGCAGGCAGCTCCTGTAGTTCCTCTGGATTCCAGAGAATAGGCAGCTCCTCAGCAGTCAGCCTTGAGCCCCAACACTGGGGGAGACAGCCTCTTCCTCCAGCACCTCCAGTCCATCTAAGCTGTAGAGTTTGCCTTTTATATTTCCTGTTCCACCCCTGTGCCTCCAGTATCGCATGTGGGGATGTCCTGCCTCTTCCCAGAAAGGGATGGATGGTCCCTCCGTGTCAGTTTCTGAGGAAGGGCATGCTCCCTTGTTACAAGATTTAAAATTATTATATGAAGTGAGCACTGCACACTTTGTATTCCCTTTAGTAATTGCAATCAATATATATTATAATGTAAAAAACATCCAAAATATTTAGAATACATTTAAAATAGTTTATTATTGTTCAACAGTGCAATTAAAACTGCAGTTAATTTTGATAATTTGGTTTGAGTTAATCACATGAATTAAATGCAGTTAATTGAGAGCTCTAGTTTTAAGTCAAAAATTTTCAACTGTAATGTCTAAACTTTCCATGGGGGGTAAAAAACTGCTTTTTGTGACTACCTCTATTAACAATAGTGATGTGGGTTCAACAAGATTTTGCAGTTAACGTCTAAGGATTTGTTTCTTTTTAAGATGAGAAGAAGTTAGGATTGTAAGGCATATTTATCCTTTTGGATGAATTAATTTCTTTAATTACTAAGGAATTTTTACAGTGATCACACCATGTTTAAATATAAAAAGTATTAGGAATTTATATTGTGTGTTGTTTGTAGTGACATTTTTGTATCTTTATAGTCCTCACTCTATGTGAATTTTAACAGAAAGACACTGTTGCTGACTCATGAACTTCCCAATCTGACTCTCCCATACTGCAATTCAGGCAGACCCATTGAAGTCACTGACATGGCTTGGGTGCATGGCCCCGCTGCACTGCTGTCATTGCAGAACAGGAGGCTATGGCTTCTCCTTGAGAGTGACCAGATAGTGCCCTCCATAAGTACTCAGTTATGAAGATCTCCCATCGTAGGGAGTGGGAGTTCAACATACAGATTGTTTAGACAACTAGGCCCTAACTCAGACAGATAGTAGAGCTAGTTAATTAAGTATGACCCACAGTTTTAGAGTCCGCTGTCATTACAGTGTTTGTTTTGTTCTGGTTTTTTTTCTTTTTTTGTTAAACTCTCTCTTCTGTTGGAATTCAACTAAAACGTGTCATGCAAGGAGTGTGCTTTAAGAACAGAGTCTGTATTTATGGAAAAAAAACTAACTAGATTAAAAAACTGAGCTTCAACATTTAAAGGAGTTCCCTTTTTGTTAATATCAAATGCTTTAAATAATATTTATTAATATTACAAAGCTATTACTTGCCAATTTTTAGTTTCTGAATTTAATAAGTACTGGGCTATTCAAATGTGCAAAAATAAATTCAATTTTTATCTCTGAAACAATCTGTAATTTAAATATAGCTTAAATCCTGTCTCTTAGTAGACTGTTGTATAAACTAAATATTATTTCTCAAGTGTTGGTCAGGTGTGTTAAGGTTTACTATAGAGCAGTTCTTTAATATTAAATGATAATCCATCTGAAGATAGAAATTTTTAATAGATGTGCCACCAATATTAATTGTAAAGGTGCAAATATGTCATTTATAATTCTGGGTGCAAATGCCTGCTTTCTTGTGCAGGAAAATCTTTCCACTTCATTTAGAATCAGTATATAATAGGTGATGCCTGTGCCAACCAGCATCAGTCAAGGTAAAGATGGAAAGCTGGAGACAGAAATTAATAAAGCAAATAAAAGCATTTCCCTAAACAATACAGTCATTTATAGTATCTTATTCAATAAATAATTGTGCAGATTGTTTTCCATTAATTTTTAGCAGACAGGGCTTGGAGTGGCTACAGATAAGAAGCCACTTTGACAGTGATCTGAAAAAGCTTAATGTTTTGAGCTTAATCTGGTTTATAGATAAAGTAATACTGGAGTAGCTGTGGTGACACATTCATAACTGCTAACTATGAGTGTAGCTGGGAGGGTGACAATGGGTCATAAAATGTAACAACTTTGGAGTACAGTTCTTACTATTCTTTGGTCTAATCCATTTTGCTTGAAGTGATAACTCTTGAATTTGTCCCTATCCAAAATATATCATAACTTCACCATCTGTTGCGTGTACTGGTCATGAAAAGGTTCCTAAGTATATATGATAGCAAGACATATCAAGACAAAGTCACATGCAGAGGGTCTATTTCTGCTTACTATATTCATAGCAATAATTGCATTACCATGCCACTGAACTTGTGTGCACACTGAGCAGGAATTACACAATGATCTGCTGTATATAAAACAAAACATATAGAGGCAAATCTTGCCTTATCAACAGCAAATCAGCACAATAAAGACAAACAGATATATTAGAACACTCCTTTTTGAAAAGGTCACCTTCCCTATGGGCATGTGTGTGGACACAAGAGCATTAGCCATACCTGCTAGTGTGGCTCACCAAAGAGAGATCTGCCAGGTGACTTGAATGCAGAGACATCACCCTACCTATGCAGATAGCCCATAGTGAACAGGCACTTTGGAGTTAAAACACTTTAGAATGTTTTTAATGCTTAAGAAAAATATTGCATTTTCTTTTGTGTTTTGATATTGTTGCATTCAGAAGAAATGATTTATGATGATGTTGAAAATGGAGAGGAAGGTGGAAACAGCTCTCTAGAATATGGATGGAGTTCAAGTGAGTTTGAAAGCTATGAAGAACAAAGTGACTCAGAGTGCAAAAATGGAATTCCCAGCTCCTTTTTGCGAGGCAACCACAAAAGACATGTATGTAACCCACAGCAGCCTTTTTCCTTGTTCAGTTTTTCTAATTACCCTCATTGCTCAACATTTACCATGCCCAGTTATCCCCCTATCTTCTCATGAATCCAAATTCTACCTGCAAAGAGCACCCTTGCAAATGAGCACTGAACCAGTAAGAGAATGAGGATTGAAGGCAAAATATACAAGAAAAAAAACTGGTGAAAACATAAAGGGAAACCGATCTGAAAATAGGCTATGAAAATGGGTTGTTTGTTTCCCGTGAGCTGTTCTTGACCTTTTCCACTTCTGCTGCTGAGATAGTGTAAATGGCACATGAGTGTGGGAAATAGTGTGAAGAGTAGAGCTGGGCCCTGCAAATAGTGTAGTGGCTAGCACCTCTGCTTAACATATAGAAGGTCCTGGGTTCAATTCCCAGGTGGTTGGACTTGATGATCACATGAGGTCCCTTTCAGCCCTATGATTTGATTGCTTGAATTAAAAGATAGATATAGATAATGGAGGGTGACCTTCATGGATTTTGAGGCCTTCCGATTTACATGAATGGATTTGCAGAATTCACAGAATTAATCTATTTGCAAACATTTTCCCACTCCCTATGATTTTAACCCTTTATTTTGCAACTGACTGGTAATTCAGCTTTAAAAAAAAAAATATTGTAGCTAAAGGGAAGCCCGTGTTATGTGTTGGAGATAGAAAGACTACTGAAAGGTTGCCTGGTGAGGGTGGATGGTCTGCATACAAAATTCTCTGGTCTGTTACCTGGAGTGAGCCATGAACTGGTTCAGTACCAAGAGTAAGTTAAAGCACTCTTAGGCTGCTCTAGTTTCTACTAACTGCTAATCGTCTTCTAGGAGTCATTTCAGAACTGGGGTTTATTACAATGCTTGATGGTCCATCCACCTATGTTAAGGTGATCAAGCCAACAGTTGTAGCAGATTTGCAGAAGAACACAAAGGCAGAGGCGATGTCAAGGACTGAGATGTAGCCTATATATTGCATCTGATTTCAATTCCAAGTTAAACCTCTCCTGCCCTCTTTTGTCTTTTTGGGACTTTCTACGCATTCTGTTTCCAGGTTTATGCCTTACATTTAAGTAGTTACATTTTCTCTCTCCCTTACACTGCTCGTTTTCTTACATTTCCTCTTGTAGGGATTGCAAACGCAATAATGTTGCAGTTTCAAACTCAAAATGTTCAAGTAGGTATAAAGTTAGGGAAGAGAAATTCACCTTACTGAAAGACTGAAAAGTGAAAATGTTACACAAGTTTGATATAAGAACTTATATAAATGTAACCCACCTGGGGTTTTATGGAGCGTGGTTCCTTTAAATCTTTGCCCTGTGGGAGAGGGTTTGTGGAGCTGAGGAGGGGGGCTGGAGCTGCAGCCAGAGGCCTGGGAAGGAAGTAGGAGGGAGAGGCCCTGCCTGATGCCAGGGAAGATAGAGCGGCTGACCTGGGATGCCAGGCCAGTACCCACAGGACACCGTATTGAGGAGAGTCGCCCAAGGACAGAGCAGCATCCAGTGACTGGCCATCTGGAGCTGTGGGGCCGTGAGTACAGCACCTGGGACTCAGGGGGGAGGTTGTAGTTAGTTAAGTGGGGAGGGGGCCGCTCTGGGTTCGCAAAGAGCAGCAGAAGAGGCATCAGAGGGTTTTCTTTTGCTGGGAAAGTGGCGCCGAAGTCTGGGAGTTGTTGGACTGAACTCTGGACTGGAACTGTGCTGGGACTCCTGAACTCATGGTGCAGAAGCAGAGCTCACGTCTGCCTCCAGCCTGCTCTATTGTTGGGCCTTGCAGGGCCCTGTGTTAGCTGTTACTCTGTGTTACTGCTGCCCCATCTCCCCTGTTGGTTTCTTCTTTGCACCTCTGTAAATAAACCTTCCCCATTCCCATAATCCCTGCGTTATCCCAGTGTGTGTGTGGTCACTCTGGGGGTTTGGAACAGCTGCCCCTGGGGCAAAGGGGCTCTCCTTGCTGTGTTCCCGCACACACCCTTCTCTGGTCAGAGCCACCTGCAAGGCAGACTCAGTCTGACCACGTGGGTGTTACATAAACATATAAGCTATTGTTGAGAAATGCTCTGGACATAGCATGCTGATTGTGGCAAGATATTTTGTTTCTTCCCTTCCTTGGCGTCTCTTGTTATCTGTGGTGATAGCCTGGAGCACAGTCATACAGATCTCTTTGCTTGTGTACACAGAGCAAGGTTTACAATAATTTTAAAATGCTTGTAATGTACACAGAGCTCCATAGACTCCAGGTTAGAGATTGGGAGTGGGTGTGGAAAAAAGATGACCAGGAATTGAGAAATGTTGCAAAGCCAGGAGTGTGGAAGAAAATGGTAGTGGCCTTGGAAGGATATTCTGTGGAGCTAGGGGAGTGGCTGGCAATGAGCTGTACAATCTGATCCTGGAATGAGAGGTGTCAGGAAGAGGAGGAGGGACAGGTAAAAGTAGGTTGGAGGATGGGAAATGAAGGAGATGCAGGAGACTGAAAGCCATATACAAGATGCAGGGAGAGCCACGGCGGGGAATAAAGGGAACTGGAAAGGGGTCTTGAATGAGTTCAAGAAAAAGCAAAGATTCTTTAAACCAGAGGTCTCAAACTCAAATCACCATGAGGGCTGCATGAAGACTAGTAGAGGACTGCATGAGGACTAGTGTGTTATCCCGAGGGCTGCACCGCTGAAACCTTTTCATACAACAATTTTGCAAATATCAGTAATGATAGTGTTGTTGCAGCCGTAGGAAATAGCTTTAGGGGCTGCGCGTTTGAGACCCCTGCTTTAAACACTTAATACTTTGTAAATATAAATCCTGAGGTGCTTAAGTTTGCAATGTGACTAAAAGCTCCTCCTCTCTTATTTACTATTCGCATTCCTGTCCACATGTAAATTCTTTCCTCATCCTCACCAACCATACAATGTTGGTAAAGTCTGCAGCAGGAACCACCACTTTGAAGGGCCTCCTTATACTCCCTGTGGACCTTCTATGCCAGCGGGGAAATAGGCTGGCTCCATTAGCTGTCCCTTTCCAGATGTTCATTGGATTGTGTCTATTAAAAGGTGTAAGATTTCTGATGGGCAGTTTTGTTTGGAGGCTGAGTTTGAACTTCAGTGAAACACACTTTAAACAGCGTCTTTTTTTTTCTTTTCTTTTTCTTTTTGGAGAGGTGTCATGTTTGCAAAATAAAACACCTTCTTGTTTGTGGATCATATTCTGCTCTCATTTACAGGGGTGTAAGGCAAGAGTGGTACCAATGGTGTTAATTACTTCTTGACCTAGAAGAGTGTAGACAAGGGCAGAATTTGGCACTTTGTTTTCAGCTTGATGGACAGCTCATTTCATATTATATTGATTTGTTGTCAGACAGTGCTACTGGCATCAAGTGGGAAGTTCTGCAGTGAATTTTTTCAGTGAAGATATCTGAGGTTCTCAGACTGCTTCACTAACATTAATTAATAAGCATCACAACAGCCCTTGGCAGGTACAGCCCCATTATTACAAATTCATGCAGAGGATGATTATATGACTTGCCAATGGCCTAAAGTGAATCTACAATAAAGCTATAAGTAGGGCACAGAATTTCTGATGCACAAGTCTTTGCTCTAACTACAGATTATGCATCTTTCCCTACTAGATTGTGCTTACTAATGCAATGGACCTCCAGTTTCAAAGAAGTTCTGCAGATACTTTGGCCAGTTCTGACAGTTTTTCTTTCAGTTTTCTGTTCTTGAGGATCTTCAGAAATACAGAGGCAAGGATTCATATTTAGCACAATGGGGTGGTGTTCTAGACTAGGTTAGTGCTAAAATATTTTAACAAATTCAAGAGATGCAAAAAGACCTTTAAATTTAGATGAGTTTAGTGCAACTCTGAGTCATCTATTTGGGTTGAGGGAAGCTCCTTCTTCTTTTATCATGTAATGCAGTTGCCAGTGGATCATGATGGCCTCAGTCTAAATCTCAGTGTGTATGTCTTCACTGAGATAAAATTATCATGGCCCGGCGGTTGCTGGCCCCAGTCAGCTGACTCAGAGTTGTGGAGCTAAATATGGCTGTGTGTAGACTTGCTGGCTTCGGTGGGAGCCCGAGGTCTGATACTTGCCACCCTTACAATGACTACATAGCCATTTTTCATCCCAGAGCCTGAGTGCTGTAAGTCTGAGTCAGCTGACCTGGACCAGCCAATGGGTTTTCACCCCTTTGTAAACATATTTAGTATGCACAGCAGTGTGACAAACCCACAAAATAAAAAGTCCAGCTGCCAAATGGGTGCTCACCTAATTGGTTACATTCTTGCTATTGACTAGACACTGATAGGCAGACAGAATCACGTGCATGATACTTTGCAAATACTTCAGTGTTAAGTTTGCACTACAGGCTTTTTGAAAAGATTGTATTTTTTTATACACTAGCTGTCTCATGACCTAACCCGTTTAAAGGAGCACTATGAGAAAAAGATGAAAGATTTGATGGCAAACACTATGGGAGCAGTAGAGATTCAGCAACTAAAGCAAAAACATGAGCTGAAGGTAGTGTAGTTAATTTTTGTAACAAGCTACGTGTTAAAATGATTGTTCTTCGCATGCAGACGGTGTTATCTTTTCTTTATTAAACAGCAAATGAATATCAAAAACTGACAGTAACTTACTAAAGTTATTTTGAAATGTACTGGATATTGTACAGTTTGTCTTAAAAGAACATTGCCAAGGACTTTCATTGTGTTGATTCTCTGTCTGTAACAATACTTTTAGATCAGCTAGAACACTGTCTTTCCTTACAGATTCATGGCACTGATCCTGCAACCTGATCCATGCATGCAGATCCCTTGTGGAGCCTCATTAAAGTCCAGGGCACCTGTATGAGCAGAGGGCTCTTCCCGCATGGATCAGATTGCAGGACTGGGGCCTTTATCCTTTGTATGGGGGGGGACTGAAATGAAGAAGGTTATTTTTCAGTAACAACTTCAGCTCATATAGTGAAAATGCCTTGTCATGGTAAGATACCTGTGTGCCCTGGAACAATTGATGGTGTCAGCACCTTTGTGAGAATAGTGTTAATTTTTGCTGTGGGTGCAGTCAGGAAAAGGAGAGCAGTTTTTTAATGGAGGTTTACTAGGAAAATTGTGTCTTTGGCTAATAATAATACCTTTTTCATAAAATAAAATAATGTAGATCATGATGAGCGGCAATTTAAATGTCCTTGCTATATAATTCTTATTTAAGAATGTGATTAATTTTAAATGGAACAAGAAGCCAGTACTCCGGTCAGTTTCAATTTGGGTTAGGCTTGCATTTGAGGTTCAACTTGGGCCAGGTTTCAGCTTAATAGCAAATGATATTTTCTGATGTGTTCCCAGAACATGTCCGCCCAGCTGAACCATTGACATTTCTGCAGGTTTGATGGGTGGAAATCTAGCAGTTTTTATAAAATTTCCACCACTTTGCATTGCATCCCAAGCAGATCCAGAAAGCAGTTCTCTTCCAGCTGTGGGTCGTATCCAAAAATGAAAGGACAAGAGAAACCAGTGCTCAGATGTGAGATCTTGTCTCTTTCAATTAATATATTTTAGAATATCCATATATATTCATAACATACAGAGAGGTTTTTCTTCCATCAGATTATAGTCATTTGACTATAGGTTAGATTTTGGGCTTAAATTACTTGACAATGTTCTTTTAAAAGATGATGTGTTTTAAGAAGATTGCTGCTACTGTGTGTTGAATTCTAATGCTATTATTCACTAACCATGTAGCATATGTTTTTTGCTGTCTTACAGATGCAAAAGCTCATGAAGGCTGCTAAGGAAGGCACCAAAGATGGCTATGAAAAGACTAAAGCAGCTGTGAAGAAAGGTCGTTCCTTCATCAGAACCAAATCCTTTATTACCCAGGGTAGGTGCTGATCATGTGTTATTTAAGTTTCTCTGTCAGGTTTACTTAAATACTTAGGTATTTGTCTTAACATGTTGTTTGTTATCGGCAGCATACTGGACACATGAGATCAGAATTGCATTGTTAAAACATGTCTCACCATCAGGGCTCTGACAGATCTGTGGCTGTGAAACCTCCAAGAGTTTTCAGAATTTCAAGGCAATCCTGAGGACCTTGGAAATCCATTAGAAACCCGATAGCCATGTTATGCTTCAGTCAGTCTTGCCTACCCTTTGAAGTGTGTGCCTTTACAAACAGCACTGTCATACCCTCTGCCTAGTCCAAAGCTCATATGCAGTATGGCAAATGGGACCATGGGAATACCGGGGGCTAAATCTCCCCCATTTCCCTTTTGCAAATATTCCTTGAATATCAGTTAGCTGTTGAAGAAATCTAGAGTCTGCATCTTAGCTCTGCTTTCCTGATTCAACTCCTCACTGGAATGACAGTGGTCACTCTTAACCATTTTCCACGACTCCTTGTTTGTTTTCACTCTTAACCAGTGTGCATTTGCCAAATGATGCTGTATGCATACCACTATTATTGTGGTCCCAAACATAAAGGGAACCTGCTGTACCTCCTTGCCATGGTGTGCATTTGAAAAGGGTGTTATTGTATCAGCCAAGGAGAGAGGAGTCTAAGGATTGCAGACTGGGTGCCACCACCTACCATCCTTCAAGAAATGGAAATTGATAGGAAAGGTAGGAGCTGTGCTGATCAGAATAACCCTTATCCCAGACAACAGATACGCTGCCTTGCTCCCCCTCAGCAGCAGGTCACCCAGATAGCATGCTGGGGAATACAAACAGCATCTGGCCCCAGGGCCCTGCCTCCTTCTCCCCATATCAGAGTTCCAGCCCTACAGGGCTGGATCAGCAGGGGTGGTAGCCTGGGTCCCTCTTCAGGCCAGGGCCTGGGGCTGCTGCTCCTAAAACCCTGTGCTAATTCAGCCCTGCATTAATCCAGCCTTGCCCCCACCTATGGTGAATGATGGCTGGGGTAGGGAGATCTGGCCCCATTCTGTTCCACCCAGTCCTGACCGAGTGTCCTGTCAGTGACAAGTGAGTGCCACTGAGTTAACAGGAATCCAGTTGAAACATGCTGACTCTTCATGGGCCAATAGGTAGCCATCACCCTGGGCCACTTCCTCTGCTGATTCTTGAAGCCTCAACCTGGGCATTGTTGTCTCCAGATCCCTCAGCTGGCACAGCAGCCTGCAAGTTTGGCTTTCATGGGGCATCCATGTATTCCTCTGTCTCCATGGCTGGAGCTTCTACCATACAACTTGCCTCCTTGGCATCCAGCCCCATCTGAGCTGAGCTGCTTCCTTTTATGTTATCACATCAGTTTGAGCATACCTAGCAAGTGTAAATGGGTGGGACATCCTCCGCTCAGTGTGTAGGGTTAACCCCTTCCTGACCAGTGTGGAGTGATTGCACCCTGCCACAATAACAGACTTCACAAGCTAGCAGAATTACTTCCTTAATTAGCTTTTTGTAAGCCAAATCTCTTCTTACTCATTACACTGTTTCCTGTATCATTATTTCTCTAACATTTTCTTGTCTGAGTGCATTATATCACCATCAACCACTGTAGTACCTGAGTGTTCTCTACATAAAATCAGTAGCAATAGTGAAGCCCTACTGGACTACTTGAAATCTCTGCCTCTCTCACTTCACAGTAGTTTAAAATTTCTGTTTGGGGAATTCTGTTTCAGTTGGTTGATTTTCTTGTTTCTTACAGGTCTATTCATTTGGGGGTGGGATTAGTTGGCTATGTCAATGATGTGAGTGTTACTCTTGCTAGGTAGAAGGTATTTGTGAAGAGGAATATTTTGCAACATTTTCTTTAAATTGTTCAGACTATGGAACCCCTAATCTCCTCTTTGTCTCATGCTCTCATATACTTCATTCTGGGCTAGGAAGAAAAGATGGAAGTAAAACAAAAGACACAGAGGCTGCCCTCTGCTCCAGACCTCTCCCACCCTCGCTGTGCTGTTGATGCATTCGTTTCATGGTGAAAACTCCAGCAGACATTCTCTTCTCCAGTGCCTGTTGTTACTGGTACTTATAGAATTGTACCAGTGCAGAGTAATGATGGGAGAGTTCATTAATATGCTTTATTAATGTAGGCCAGATGGCCCAATATGATGAATGTGCATGGAAAATGTGATTCTGGTTTTCCTACCCATAGGTATAAAAAAATTGATTTTTTGCTCCATGTGATCATTTGTAGATCATAAAGCCTCCTATCTGGAGGAAGAGGAACTACATTTATTTATTGACGTGGACTGTAAGCATACAGAAGCAATTATGAGTCCTATGCCTGAAGGATTATCACAGCAACAGGTAGTACTTTGTGTGCTCTTGATTATTATTTAAACATACAGTAAATGCTTTATAAGGTATTTGCATGGACAATAACCTGATTTGTGATGGGGTTATTATGCAAGTAAATTAACTAGACAGTGGTGAATATGGTTTAACCTGCACGGTTATTCACTTGATTTAGAAAATCAGGCCTTATATACCTTGCCCATGGTCACCCAGGAAATCTGGAGCAGGGCTTGAACTAGAACCAAGATTTATTGGATTCCACCCCTTAACGACAAGATCATTCTTCCTTTCTCCCTTCCTCTCATGGGTGCTGCTGCCTGTCTTTTGCTCTACCCTTCAGTATAGATTGATGTAGGTGAAGAACAGGAAACAAATAACTAGAAGGATCTTCCTGAAGAGCAGAAGGCAAGTTCTGAGTTTTATTGGTTTGAATTATCATTTTTGAGAAATACTCCATGGGATTTCTGGAAGAAAAACATTCGTTGTAGTTGTTAAATGTTACAGGTACTGGAAACGTTTTAGGGTATAGGTAGGGTATAAGTACAGTCCACCTCTTCAGAACCCTGTTCTCAGGAGACAAGAATTTTGGATGTTTCAGTTCCTGTAGCAAGCCTCCTTGAAGCAGAACAGGGCGTAGAAAGCAGTGACAGAAAAGAAGCCTCATATACTGTAAGGAAATTAATGGGTCAACAACACATTCGTTCTTCAGATGAGCAGTGAAGTACCAGATTGAAAGCAGCTTCATTATGCAAGAAGTAATGTCCCTTTTACATTGACTTCCCTTTATTTTTAGGCTTTTGGAATGTGATCTCTTGTCTGCTTCCTTCCCCTTTCAGTTCTGTACAGTTCCACCTTTGAGTCACATTTCTCTTAGATCTGTATCCATATTTATCTTGAATTAGAACAGATAGATTCTGAGAGGTTGAATGCAGAGATGGTGTATGTTTAAATAGCTCTGTGGAAAATGGTAAGCATGCACCCACTTGCATTAGATGTAAGCTTATCCAGGGGTGTAAACTAATGTCTAAAATACTGCTTTTCTAAAATTTTAAATTTAAAATTGAATGTGACATAGCTTTTGGTGAAATACAGCAGACAAGCTTAAACATTGCCACTGGGTTGAGAGATGTTACCCAGTCCTACTGGTTCTCCTTTAAAATGTAGAAAATATCTCTCAAATCCATTGAATCTGAAAAAAAAAATCTTTTAGTAATGTTGAGTTAGATATTTATGTGTAATAAACTAAGTATTATCAGTCAAGTATATGTGATGTAATTGGATGACATTATAGACACACCTTGCTAGCCTATGACAGGTAAAGGAGAATGTGATGGGATCTCTAGGATGTAACCTGCACTGTGGGACCACTGAGCCATCCAGATGCATCTGTCTGGGCTACTTACGACACTGTGATGCTGATGTCAAGCCACAGACCTCTGATAGGCACTGTTTTTACTCAGACATCTACAGGAAGGCACACAGCTAACTGAAACAATGAGAGTTCTGTGGCACTTTAAAGACTAACAGATTTCTTCAGGCAGAAGCTTTCATTGGCTCCAGCCCACTTTATCAGATGATTTTCCAGCCACTCAACAGAGGAGCTCCAGTCAATCCCCCCCCCCCCCCCCGCAGTTCTTCAGCCTACCATTCCTGTCTTGCACTGGTCAGAAGCCTGGCCAGTGTAATTTTATTACCTAATTTGTCACTCTGGAGAAAGAGTAGAGACTGTGCAACAGCCTTCATTAACCTAAGCTGAGATTTCCCAAGCACTCTGATCAAAACATCTGTTTTAAGTAAAATATAAGGCAAATGTATTAATTACAGAAAGATAGATTTTAAGTGATTATAAGTGGTAAGCAACAAGATCAAGACTTTTAAAATGATACTTCACAAGCCGTGCATTGTACAAAACACATTGGCTATGTCTATACTGCCAAATTAGTCCAGACTAAGGAAGCTGAGTCTGGACTAATTTGGCCCATGGCCACACTAGGTTTTGGCTAGTCTAAAATAAGAAATTTCTTAGTTTGGAATAGGCAAAACTTAGTCTGAACTAACAAGACCTGGTGGTTAGTTTGGACTTCCATGCCTAGTTCGAACTGGACACGATCAATACTCTAAGTAATGGCTAGTTTGAACTTTAAAAGTTTGAAGTAAGCTGTTAGTTTGAACTAGCTGCACACTCTCATTCAAACTAAAAAGTTAATGTGAACTAGAATATGCAGCTAGTTCAAACTAAAAAGCCATGGTTAGATCAAACTAGCCTGAAGTTAGTTCAGACTAACCTCAGACTTTTGTAGTTTGGGCTAACAAGTCCAAACTAAAAAAGTAGCTGTAGACATAGCCATTATAATCATATCACAAAGGTTACTATGAGGGTTCCAGGATGCTACTTTGAGGTACAGCATTTCATAGAAAATTTCTGATATATGTTGGGAAGGTGGCAAAGACAGTTCCTGTGTACATGGGATCTGGATTCATCACTGGAGAGAGCCCCTGCAGACTCCCTGTATAGAAGACCCTCTCTCCAAGTAGTGCACAATTGATTTTTGGGGACCAGCCTTTGTTAGTTCCAAGTGTAAAGCTCAGACTGAAACTGGCTGACAAAATTCATACTGGAAGGAGACTGAGTTGGCAGAGAAAATTTGGTGAATGACCAGAGGAACACTGAAACAGGCAGGTGGAAGCAGACAGTCATATGATATCTGAGGTGATGAGAAATTGTCAAGCTAGGAAGCCATACACCCTGGGTCCCTTGCATGGGGCAAGGAGAATAAAGCTCCCACTATTTTAGAGACTGTATGCTGGTGAGCAATATATAAGGCATTATGGATTTAAAGAAAGCTGTTCATTTTCTGACATTCTCTACTTTTTGATGAGATGATGAGAATAGTGTAGTGCCTGTGCCTGAAGATGTACGGGCATTGGAAGAAAGTATGATCCTACAATGACATAGTGAATTAATTTTGGTCATTTCAAGACTGCGCAGGCTAGGACCTAGAGAGGCCATGCAGTCCTGAAGGGAGTGTATAGTCTCTTAATGAAAAGAGAAATATTGTAGAAAAAGTATTGGAAGTGCCTTTTAGTGATGGGGACCTAGGGCTAATGGTGGTTCGTTGTTGTTTTTTAAGGGTTTATGTGATACGAATATGAAATTATTTGTGTACTCAGCATAAAAATCCATATGCTTGCCACACACATGCACGTGTGCATCATGTTATTTCTTTTTGAATGAAAAATCAAGAACTGTGTGTATAGGCAGTTCTTAGCAACACAGTGTATACTGTACTGTACTGTACTACTTATGTATGTGTAGTATACACTGTTGCTAAGACCAAAAAAGGAACTAGACTAACATGGCTGCCCCTTTGGAACTTGGCAACATGTTGCTAAGAAGTATGTATATCAGTGGTTCTCCAACACTATGTCGGGACACATTATGGTGTTGCTGCATAGTGGTCAGTGTGCCCTGGAGAGCCGGGAAGATGGCTGGATTTGGCCTGGGGAGGGGTGTCCGGTGTGTCCTGTAGGGTCACGATATGCCATCATTTGTGTCACAACCTACAAAAAGTTGAGAACCAGTAGTATATACTGTATAATTTGCTCTTTTATACTTTTATTTATGAATGTGTTGCTATTAACCACTAGATGGCATAGCAGTTTTTGTTTAAATTCAGTTCCTGTTTCAATTCCTAGTTACACATGTGCCACATTGTGAATCTGTGAATGTTGGATCATTTTAGCTCTGCAGTCATACTTTGTTATAAATTTAATAGCTTTAGATATTAAAAAAGCTGATTTGTAATTATTATTTTTCCCACCTATCCACACCAGCAAAAATGTGGGTGTAATGCAGACTTTATTTTACACAAAGTAAATAATATACCGCCTGTTTAGATTCTTCTACATATCTGTCTGTGTTAGGAATTACTAGGATGTCCATCATAATTATATGTACAGACTGACATTATGCATTATTTATTTCTTGTTGGGTCTGTTACATGCCAGAAAATTATTATTGTGTTAAAGTTACAAAACACAATACATTTTGGAGAAAAATTCAATGGAAATTAGCATATCATGAAACCTATTGCAATCCTGTTAAGCTATATGAACATGAAAGTTTTTCCTTATGTAAAGTAATACAGTCAGGGTAATGGGAACCAGATACTGACTCTGCACTAATACCTTTTCACTGGTATTGTTTATAAGTTCTTATCTTCAAGAGTCTATCACTGAATTTTTTTTCTCCAAATCAGTGTAAATGTGTCCAGTATCGTATTTTCAACACTGAAAGCCTGAATTTGAAAATTGGCCAACTGTTTTGCAGCTGTATATCAAGTAGCTGAGGTTCTGCTATCATCTGTGTCCATAGTTAATTGTCCTTATAAAACTGTGGTGGTAAATAAGAGGTCATATTTTAAAAGTAAACCTTTAAATGAGCCAGTCAATAAAGAAAGCACATACTACTACTATTGTAGTATTTCAGCTACAATTTAGTAACTTAATTAGAGTAATAGTAAATTTAATTGATTTCTGAAGAGATACGGCATTTATTTTATTATAATTCCAGTGTCAGGAATACTTTAGCTTGACTCATAATAAAAGAAAAAGGTCAATTCATCAATGTAAGAACTTTAAGCTATTGTTTAATATAGGTCTGTGATTTTGACTAGTACTCTTATCTCTGTTCCTTTTGTAGATATCGGGACAATTGTACCAACTTTTTTTTTCTTCTTGTAAATTAGTTTGTTCAGACTAGTAGAGGAAAAAAAATTAGTAAACAAACTCTACAGTCTTTGTACATCTCTGTCAATAATAATAATAATTTTCAAAATGTCTGAGAAATGAAAGAAATATCAGAAGAGAATTTGAGAATTTATTTTTATCACTTTGAACAGGTTGTGAGAAGATATATTCTGGGCTCTGTTGTTGACAGTGAGAAGAATTATGTTGATGCTCTCAAAAGAATTCTGGAGGTATCTAAATATTGTTTGCCTTTAACATTTGGAAGGGAACCAAACCCTCATAGAATTATTCATTACTTATACTGTGAATCATATGCATAGTAATAAAGGGTCAGATCAAATGCATTTTCTTTTTGATGGTAAGGCAGACTTTGGTCTAGGTTTTACTTTTTGATGTTAAACTTTAATTTTTTTTCAGGTTGTTTGAATGAATCTGTTTTCTTTACTCAGCAATATGAGAAGCCTCTCTCAGAAATGGAACCAAAGCTACTGAGTGAAAGAAAACTCAAAATGGTCTTTTATCGTATTAAGGAAATTCTTCAGTGTCATTCAATGTTTCAGATAGCACTGGCCAGCCGTGTCTCTGAGTGGGATTCAGTTGAAATGATCGGCGATGTCTTTGTTGCTTCAGTAAGTAAATATATATGAACAGAGGCATGAAAAATGTCTTTTTGAAAAAAAAGATGTTGATCTTCTGTGTAATTCTCTATCTAATTTGGATGCCCTGTTATTTTCCTGTGTTCCCCATGGGTGGTGACTGTTGTAATAGCACCTATATCCATTAGGATGATGAAATTGACATGAACACTTGTTTTCTGTTTGGTTGGCTGCAAGTGAAAAAGCGTTGGCTGGACTTTTCAAACATATGCTCATGATAGCCACCTAAATCTTCATTTTGGCATCTAAATAAGAGGCTTTGTTTAGAGAGATATTTGACATACACAAAACCACCAAAGTCCACATGAACTGCTGGTGCTAGACACCTCTGAAGAACAGGAGAATAAAGGTTTGCTTGCAGCTAGAACTACTGTTGCCCGTGCCTAGACACCAAGGTCTGACTGAATCGAGCTTGGTTCAGGAAAAGGTGGGATGTGGATATGCAGATCATTCCTTTCCCTTGATGCTCAGCCCACCAAGGGGGCTGTACCAACCTCTGATTTAACTTAAAGAAGTCTAACGATCTTGTTTAGAGACCATTGTACCAGTTGGAGTTCAATGAATACTAACTACATTCTTCTTGTCCATCCCTGTCCCAGCTAGAGACTCTCTTCTACTAATGGGGCACAGGAATGCAAAAATGCTTAGTACTGTAATGCATCCCAGGTACAATAGAGGTATCCTCCACTTGCCTTTTGGGAGGCATTTGTCTCTCCTCTTTGTACTCCCAGAGTGGCCAGGGTCTCATTCCGTATATTTAAGGTGGCTGAACTGAAGTGGCTATTAGAGTCTTATCTTTTACAATTTATAAGTTTCATAAATTTACAATCTTAACTCTTCATTCAGTGTATTTGCATGTTGAAGATTATCACGAGTTATTTGGTTAGTCCCAGCTGGGGGCCCATGAGAAGCTGAAGGTGGTTGGCAACTCCTGTAGGGTGCATTTAGCTCCTCACAGCACCAAGCATCTCTCAGTCAAAAATAAAAATAAACCCATTGCCAGCTGATTTTTCCTGCAGGTGACCTTATTCCTGTCTTGTCTCTGTTTCAGTTTTCTAAATCCATGGTACTAGATGCGTACAGTGAGTATGTAAATAACTTCAGCACAGCAGTGGGGATTCTCAAGAAAACATGTGCCACAAAGCCGGCCTTTCTAGATTTTCTAAAGGTGAGTGCATTTAAGCTTGAAAAGTAGCTGAAGAAAATGGGAGAGCACAACATGATAGGGAAGATTTGGCCCAAAGGTGTATAAATTCCTATGAAATGTGGAGAATGAAGTTCTCCCTCAATTCTAGTGCAGCGGGAGGATGACATGATTTTAGCTTCAAGGGGTACTTTACCATATCCCTCAATTTTATTGACTTTGAGAGTGACTGCTTGGCAAAATGTTGGGATTCTTCTTCTCATCAGATGAACATTAGTTGATATGTCACAAGCCATCACAAACTGAGGCTTCATCTTTAGACAACTTTTATACATTAGCTGCATTACATATGAAAGTCTTAAATTAAAAACTCACTATGGATCTCTCTGGGCATGGTAACAACACACAGAGTTAGTTGCATTGAATCTGACTTCAGTGGGATGTTTCCCTGAGCAAGGGCTGCAGACTCAAGACCATACTTTTCAGTTCTGGTCAGGCAGAAATGAAGATTTTAGAAAGTCAGAGATAGGGTGCACATATGTGGTTGAAGGTCAGTACTGTAGTGATGAGCACCTGTGTAACCACTTGAGTTGCTCATCATTATTTGCAGTCTGAAATATTTAAAGTTTCCCATTCTACTTTTGGACCAGCTTTATGCTGGTCAAAGTATTCCAGCATTTTGGGGAAGAAAAGGAGATTTTTTTAAAAACAAACAAACATGGAATTTCCCCCCATTTTTCAATCAGCTGTAATAAGAACCTACCTTGAAGGTTCTTCTCCTGAGCATGCAGAGAACTAACAAAATTATAAATCTTTTTTTTTAGCTCTTTTCCCCTGGTGTCCTTTGGTGATATACAAAACCAGCTGTGGACTTCACTTTGTATTTATGTACCCTTGACATTAGAAGAGCTTTCCCTCAACTTCCTCTTCTAAATACCAAAACATGTTAATAAATATAGACATATAGTTCTGCATCATCTGGCAGAGTTTCACCCCAGTTCCCAAGATATAGAACAGCCATAGTAGAATATAAAGCCATAACCCAACAAAGCAGTTACTTATGTGGTTAAATTTAAGACATGCAAAAAGTCAATAGGAACATTATCATGCTTAAAGTTAAGCACATGCATAAATCCATTGTCTGAATCAGTAATAATGTGTTCATAGACTCTAAGGTCAGAAGGGACCAGTATGATCATCTAGTCTGACCTCCTGCACAATGCAGGACTCAAAACCTCACCCACCCACCCAGCAATAAGCCTCTAACCTACAACTGAGTTATTTAAGTCCTCAGGTTGTGATTTAAGGACTTTAAGATACAGAGAATTCACTGGCAGGTGAGCTAAGCCCCATACTACAAAGGAAGACCAAAAAAACCCCAAATCCCTAGTGAATTAGCCATGGGGGAAAATTTCTTCCTGACCCCAGATATGGCAGTCAGTTAAACCCTGAGCATGTGGGCAAGTCTCACCAGCCAGACACCCAAGAAAGAATTCTCTGTAATAACTCAGAGCTACTCCATCTCCTGTCCTTTCTTAGGCCTCTTGCATATCCACCACAAGTAGTCAAAGATCAGTTTCCAAAGTAGGTCATCCCATCATACCAGCCCCTCCATAAACTTATCAAGTTCAGTTTTGAAGACAGTTATGTTTTTTGCCCCCAGTGCTCCCCATGGAAGGCTATTCCAAAACTTTACTCCTCTGATGGTTAGAAACCTGCATCTAACTTCAAGCTTAAATTTCTTGATGGACAGTTTGTATCCATTTTTTCTTGTGTCCACACTGGTACTGTACTCAAATAATTCCTATTGCTCCCTGATATTTATACCTCTGGTGTATTTATGGAGAGCAATCTTATCACCCCTCAACCTTCTCTTGGTTTGCCTAAACAAGTCAAGCTCCTTGAATCTCCTCTCATAAGGCAGGTTTTCCATTCTGCAGACCAGTTCACACAGAATTTATTTTCCCATATCAGCTACTTTTGTATTATTAGGATTTGACCCTTAACTTATTTTATGGAGGGGGTTTTCTTTGTTTTCACTTGCCATCATGGCAATTTTAATAGTGAGATTTTTTCACAGGTGCCTATCTAATACTTCTAATTGAGTTAGTGAATTTAGTTGTATTCCTGGTACAAAGCGCATCACCCATATAAAGAAATCCTCACAAACATTTTCATGCTTTGAAAGATGATGATAGAAGTCAACTAACATGAGCAAATGTGGTGACTTTCTCATTTCAGCAATGCCAGGAGTCGAGCCCTGATAGAATTACACTCTATGGTTTAATGATGAAACCCATACAACGGTTTCCACAGTTCATTCTTCTGCTTCAGGTAAACAATATTTCCAGGGAGGCTTAACTTCTTTTGCCTGGCTTAGAACTCACCTCTTGGGGGATTCTATGGAATCTGTGTTGTGGTTCAGCAATGTATTGAAGTGGGCGTTGTTGAGTCTTACTTTTTCACTTGTTTGATCCCAAGCGTGCAATAATTAGAGCTGTGAGATTAACTGTAAAAGGAATGTGGGGGAAGGGATAATTTTTCAGTGAGCCAAAACAGTAAAAACCAAACCAAACCAAGTAAAAAAAATTTTGAGTCCAATAAAAGCACAAATGAAAAGATTGTCTTTTGTTTTTTCAGAAGTTTTTTTATAACCTTTTTAAAATTTTAAAAATAAATTGAGATTAAAAATCAGAATGTAATGCCATTTCTAATAAAAATTTGTTTTGAAAATCTCAGAATGAAACTTTTCTTCTTTTTTGATGTCATCATTGTTTTTCTTCAGCGAGAACAATTTCACAAAATCTACATGTAACTCTTTGGGCAAACTTGAGTCTTTATTTTTGGCATAAAAATGTTTTTTGTCTGAAAAATTTTGTCCAACTCTAGTAATCTCTTAGTTTATCTTTGAAGGTATTCAATAGACCTACTGTGGGACTAGATCACTAAAATTTGGTACTTTTCCTCTAGATGTCAATAAATATTTCTTTAGATATCCCCCATTCAAAAACAGTTGAATTGTGTATTTGTGCATAGCTGCTCTCATTTTTAAGGGTAGAATTCAGGTGAGGGACAATTGTTCTTTGGGGAATTTGGACACTTGAAGTTCCTCTCTTTAGGAGTCTGTACTGTGATCAGATATCCTTATTTAAAAAAATAAGTTGTTGTTTATTTTGCTGTAGGAACAAGCAATTAGACAAAAAAGGATTTGAAAGTAACAGTCCATGGCATATCTACCTCACCCAAAGACTTGCTGTCCTCTAATGGTACCTTACTCAGGCATAACTTGTTCATAGCAGGTGCCTCTGTCTCTGCCAGTGTCACATGAACACATCCACACACATTGAAAAAAAGTCTTGTTTTTCCTTAAAATGCTGTAGTTGTTTTGGCTCCCAGAACTTTTCTTATCCTGGTACTGTCACTTAACAAGCCTCAGTTGATTGAGGGGAAGACGTTTATTTTGAGCCTTTCTGTTTTCTTCTTGCTTGCTTTTTCCTTACAACCTCTTAGTAAACTGTACTAATATATTTGTACAGTAAACATCCCAATAACAAAGTCTGCACACAGTTTTAATAAGTTATTGTGGACCAGCTACAATTCCATCCCACTAGGTATCATGGAATACTGGTTTGATGATGGCATGTCATTTGTAAGGCCAAGTCTGTACCGATGGTGGCAAATTTGCTGCCTTAGCTTACTCTTTCCAGTTTGATTGAACAGTCAACGAAGACCTTCTCAATAGATCCAGAATTCAACTCAGTAAGTCCACCCCCATAAGAAGAGTAGCACTGAGTTTAAGGGGCAGCATTGCCCTTTGTCTCAGTGCAGTGGTGCCAAGAAGGTAAGTAGTCATTAGAAAGTCAGAGAGATACACAAGTTGCTAACAATGGCTTTGATTTGCCGTTACAGTGTGACCTGATCCCATGACTTCTACTTCCCTGCATTTATTTTCCTCCCATTCTGTAAGTTCCCCATCTTCAAAGCATCTGA
This sequence comes from Podocnemis expansa, assembly GCA_007922195.1. NCBI lineage: Eukaryota > Metazoa > Chordata > Testudines > Podocnemididae > Podocnemis > Podocnemis expansa. Next base: position 6,326,200 of record ML681979.1, read on the forward strand.
TTAAGTGGGATTTTCTCCCATGAGAGTTCATGCGATAAATAAATTTGTTAGTCTTTAAGTGCCACAGGACTCCTTGCTTGTTTTGCTGAACGAGGCTAACATAGCTGCTCCTTTGGAAGTTATTTTATGTAACTTGCTTATCTCCCTTTGGCTGCCGCAGAAAATGGTGACAAGGATAAATATCAAGCCTAAATGTGGACTTAAGAGTAGATATGGTTCTGGGAAGTATTTCACAAGTGTGCAGATAGGCTATCATTATTTCTGTGGAAGAGATTTGGCAATTTGATAAGAAATAGTAATAGGTATAAATTCATATTGGAAAATTGTTGGCAAAGAGAAATGTGCTGTTCAAATGGTTCAGTGTATGTCTCAAAAGTGGAAATGTTCAGAGATTATTTCAAGATTCATAATTATCCATTTCTTCCACTGTATTTTGTGCAACACTGAGCTCATTGTTAGCCTTTAGTAAGTAATAACGATGGGACTGATTAGAAATAGTTTTAATGTGACCTTACAGTAAATTAAAGGTTGGGAAAGTTTTTCAGGGTCACTGGATACAGATATCTGTATGTCATAATACATGTTGATTTTCAAACCATTCCTTTAATGTCATTTGTATATTTCATATTTATCTTAAGTTTAAATTTCCTTCTGACATACTTACTGAAAATAAGCTGTTTATTAAACAGGCCAACATCTTTCTGAAGAGCCATTAGGATGTTCAGCAAAGCAATGATTCACCTGGCTGAAGATTCCAAAGTCCTCTGTTGTTTGCATCAGAAATCAGGGCAATGCAATGACTTTACACAAAAGCTTGCAACACTATGTTATATCTTTAACTTGCACCTAAAAAAAAATCATATCTGTGCCCATCTTTTTTTAAGGATATGTTGAAGAATACTACTAAAGGACATCCTGACAGACTGCCGCTACAGATGGCTCTTACAGAGCTCGAAACATTGGCAGAGAAATTAAATGAAAGGAAAAGGGATGCAGATCAGCGCTGTGAAATAAAGCAAATTGCAAAAGCCATGAATGAACGATATCTAAACAAGGTTGGGGCTGAAAATAATTTATCTTGTGGGAGCTTATACATTGCTAATTCTTTGTTTCCTTCTCCTGGGCAGCTAGTGGAGTGGCTACCAAGCCTGCACCCCTTTTTGTGTTTAAAGCGTAGGCAGATCTAGGAGACAAGATGGGTGGAAAATGTAATGCATTGCCATGATGATGTAGATACACTGGCCAAAACCACTGTGTGATGTGGGTGCAGCGTAATGAATCCAGTGCTACAGACTGGTGGAGGCACAAACAGTCACTGGTGTTCTGGGGCCACATATAGGGAGAATGCTAACTCCCTTTGCCATCTGGCACTTTCACATAGATCCTGTACAAAAAGACATCCTTATTTGCTTTCATGCCAGGATCCAGGGACATGAAGGCTCCTCCCTTCAATCAAACTTACAGGCAAAGTAAAGAGTTTAAAAATCCATTTCTTCCCTTCAGTATTTCAGTTCAGCAAGGCAGTTCCAGATGTGCTGAGAGATGTACCCAATAGTTTTCTTGTTTTAAGAGTCTGCCTGTATTATTCAATTATTTGGATGATAAAATAGAAATATCCTCATGAGAACGGTGAGATACCTTTAAAAGGACTGGAAAAAGCAACAGTCTTCTTGGCTTTTATCATAATTGTGTGTGGAAAATATGCAGTGGGAGCCCTTTAATTGTGTTATGTGCTTTCCTCAACTGCTAGTCAGCTCTGTAGTCCAGTGCAGACAGGAGTAGCCATGACCCTCTTTCCTCTCATTCTTTCTCATTTGGGGTAGTTGACATTTCAGAGCATATGAGAATGGACTGGAAAGGAGGAGTGTGGAGAGAGGATTCAAAGAAGTCTATGAACCCAATTCCCATTTACACTAAGGCCCCTTTAAATGGGCAGAATGGTGTAAAGGGGTCTTTGTATAAATGGAAATCAGGCTTTAAGAATTTAACAAAGACAATGAATCCATGTCCTTAAATCTTCCTGTAAACACTTTTAACACAGCATAGAACAGAGTATCCCATTATATTTATTTCTGTTAATGGATGTGTTGCGTATATACATTAATATGTTGATCATTTTAAAACTCCAGTTACTCAGCAGTGGAAACCGATACCTAATACGGACTGATGATATGATAGAAACAGTTTACAATGACAAAGGAGAAATTGTCAAAACCAAAGAACGAAGACTCTTCATGCTGAATGATGTACTGATGTGTGCAACAGTGAGTGCACGGTAAGGCTCACTTCACACTGTTTGAACTGATCATTTGGAAACTTAAACTGGAAGAACATGTGTACTCTTAATGGACATTTTAGCCATAAATTCTAATTTATGTACATTTCAGTAATAAATGTGCCAGTAGCTTAATCAATCTTGTATCCTGATTGTATTTTAAAGAACTAAGATAAGCCACTGGAAAAAAAAGCATACAAACAGAAAATTTCAGATTGATGGAAGGCATTTGTCCAAATTCTAGATATTAGAAAGAGTTGGCCTACGGTGGAGATAATGGCGCACGGAGACTTAAGGCATGTCTACACTGCCTGCTGTTTTCGGTGGCAGTCAAACATCGATACACAAAGTTATTTAAACTAACTTGGTATCTGAGTTCAACTGCCTAATGCCTCGCTGATCCATGGTGCTGTTTTGAAGGGAGGAGCCTCCATTCAACTCATCACTACTCCAGTAGCCACGCTGTTGACCCTGATTTAGGTAATAGGTGAAAGTGGATTTATATGAGTTCAGTCCGGTATTAATCCTTTGTGTGCACTTGCACATGCTCCAAACTATAATTTGGCTGAGTTTAGATCTTAAAATAAAAATGCTGGGGTGAAATCCTCGCACCACTGAACTCAGTAGCAAAGCTGTCATTAATGTCAGTTGGGCAAGGATTTCACCTCTGAAGCCTAAAACTCAAGCATTAAGAATGAGAGTCTTAGAAAAAAGTGTCATTTGCATAGTGCTTTCTGTTCCTTTGCTGGCCACGACCAGTGCTGTTAATCTGTTGCTTTCATGTGTGCTGAAGTCACTCATATTTTAATATGTTGGTTGTATTGCAAATTCTTTTTCTTTTATGTATGGGCAAATGCTGACAGAAGACATATAGACACACCATTTTTCTTTTCTTTTCTTTCTTGCTAGCAGCTTTTCTCAGTCCTAATGTTAGATCAGTTGATGTCATCAATACAATAAAGTGTGAATATCATAAAGTATTCCGTAACAATTTTGTGTATTTTAATCTTAGTAGTTTTAAATCATAAATGATATCAGCCATTGAAAAGTAACCTTTCATAACATTTTGCTTTTCACATGGTTGCAAGCCATTCTTCTAGTAACCAGGAATTTTAATTTTTCTCCTTTCCCTTTTATTCAGTCCTTCAGTTACACCTACCTATTTTCTTGTGTTTCTTTGAGAGAAAATTGCTTTCTTTTGCCTATTTTATTCCTTCCTCTGACACCATGTCCTGATTCTTTGTAATTGCTGCAAATGTGGCAGAATGCAACTTGTTTTCTTTTCTCATATGCAAAGTCCATTATTTTTCTGAGACTCTGGCTTTTCTATTTCCTATTCCTATTCATCTTAATTTTAACACATGATTTTATGAATTAAAATAATCACAAACAATGCACCTCTTCCTGTGGGCTTGACTGTTACCTGGCTGCCTGCTCTGGGATGTTGTCTATTTTGGTACACATGTGTCATGGGGATTTGTAACACAGAAAACAATGCCTTATTAAAACATATAGGGTAACTTTTTCTCTAGCAGTTCGGATTAGAACTTGCCTTTTCCACCCACTCCTTTTCCGTAATAATGTGTTCATAGAGGCGTTACTCACTTCAGCAATAGGGCTTTCCACCGCCAGCTGCTATACATTCCACTTAAAGATAGGCCAGCTGCAAGCTGTGCATCCAGATGGGGATCCATACTGTTCTGCAGGATTGAGGTGCCCAGATCTGAGGCTTCTTTATAGATTTTAAACAACATAAGAATGGCCATACTGGGTCAGACCAATGATCCATCTAGTCCAGTATCCTGTCTTCCAATAGTGGCCAATGCCAGTGCCATAAAGGACCATTAGCATCACCTAGTGACTCTTGTTTGACCTCCTACAAAACACAGGCCATAGAATTGTGTTTGATTCCTGCATCTAGCCCATAAATTCTGATTGAGATAAAGCTTCATTTTACAATACCTTTTAATATCTTCTTGTTTGGTTTACATACTGTTACAGAGCAAGAAGGTGGGTGAGCAGTCACATAGATGGTTCTCAGTCTGGCACAGTGCAAAAACTTCTTCCCTCCTAAGTACAAGAGGCACTTGTTCTTGTTGACCCTCATCAGATTTCTTTTGGCTTAATCCTCCAATTTATCTAGGTCACTCTGTATCATGTCCTTAGCCTCCAGCATACCAGCCACTCCCCACAGCTTAGTGACTTTTGTGAACTTGCTGAGAGTGGAATCCACTCCATCATCCAGATCATTAATGAAGATTTTGAGCAAAACCTGCTCCAGGACCAATCCTTGGGAAAGTCTTCTTGATACCAGCTGCCAACTAGATAGTGAGCCATTGAGCTCTACCCATTCAGCCCAGTAATCCAGCCAGCTTTCTATCCGTTCAACCCATACTTTTTTAAATTTGCTGGCAAGAATGGTGTGGGAGGCCATATCAAAAGCTTTGCTAAAGTCAAAGCATATCACATCCACTGCTTTCCTCACACCCACAGAGCCAGTCATTTCATCATAGAAGGCAATCAGGTTGGTCAGGTGTGACTTGCCCTTGGTGAATCCATGTTGACTTTTCCTGATCACCTTCCTCTGTTTCCTTCAAGTGCTTCAAAATAGATTTCTTGGGGACCTGTTGCATTATTTTTCTGGGGACTGAGGTGAAGTGATTAGTCTATAGTTCCCCAAATCTTCCTCCTTCTCTTTCTTAAAGATGGGTACTATATCTACCTTTTTCCAGTTGTCCAGGACCTTCCTTGACTGCCATGAGTTTTCAAAGATAATGGCCAATGGATCTGCAATCACATCAGTCAACTCCCCTCACCACTCTTGGCTGCACTGCATCTGCCTATATCCAGCTTTTTAAAATAATCCCGAACCTGTTTTTTGTTTTGTTTTGTTTTTGTTTTTCCCCATGATTGAGGGCTGCTCCCCATACTCTGCTTGACAGTGCAGTCTGAAAACTGACCTTTTCTGTGAAAGCAGAGATAAAAAAGTATTGAATACTTCAGCTTTTTCCACACTAGCTTTTGGATCTCTCTCAACTATCCAGAATGGTTGTAAAGAAACTGCTGTGAGGTTGTGTGTGGGGAGGGAGAAATAGACTCTTGTCCCTTTCATTGGGCAGAGGGGGAAGTTGCAAGGAACCATCTTCACCATGCAGTGGCTGGTCAGAGGTCTGGTCCCCCGTAGTTTACTTAAAGCAGTGACTGCTTGATTGTCGCAGCCCTTGAAACTCTAGCTGCCTTCTAAGGGAACAAGCTGGATGTGGTCTCATGATCTCACCCTGAGCACCAGCCATCAAAGCTGACTGGCAGAGAACAGAAACAGAAGTTGCACCTTCCTATGTGGTGGCAATCTGCGTTTTGCTGTAAAAGATAGGCACTTCTGACTTTCTGAGAATTTCTTCTAAAATAATTTATTAATATTATAACTATATATTTGAGTAATGTCATCATAATCTTTTCCAGAAATAAAGTAGTACTTTAGAAATTTTCCATTATTAAGGAGGTGTTCTCTGAAATGCCTAAATACCTATGAAAATTAATTATACCACTATTAATTCTGCTCTTTGCTTTGCTTCTTAGACCTGCAGCAGAGCACTGGATACATTTTCATTTTGTGCTGTCATTCTTATATTTGGTTGTGACTGGCATATTGTGTTTGTGAATGGCTGTTCATTTATGTCACAGTTCTCTACATTACAAAGAACAGCAAGCTATTTACATGTTGCTCTTTCTTCTGCCTTCAGAGGGAAGGAAAACCTAAAAAAACACAGTATTATGCCACATCAGAGCTGAGGTCAGATGAGTATCTAATGCTGTTTGACTGCAGGGAGCAGGATGTTCTCACTAACGGGTTCAGTTCAGCCATCAAAATCCAAGTCCTCTGAGCTTTAGGGTGTGATGGGAGCCTATGTCTTGTTAATATTACTTTAAATACTTTGTGAACGCTCTTGTGGACCTCCCTGTCATCTGTATTCTAGATGCCACCAGAGGCTTGACCAGTGGTATGCCTAAGTAGCTAGGCTTTGTATGGCATGTATAGTTCAAAAAACACAGTTATTTGTTCCCCACTATACTCAGGGTAGTTATTTCATATTGTTCTTGTTGTGAAAAGCCAAAGGAACAGCAATGCTGATCAATATGATGTGTGTGATTTTTTTAAAACGATACTGCACAGGTTACAGAGTCCTATGTAGTAGGCATATTTTCTAAATCAAAATAATAACTATAAGAACTACTAGCATGAAAGACATACAGATGCTCATAGAATCAATAACTTACTTATCTTCCAGCTCTTCTTATGAAAGCAGTGGCATTGTGACAACCGGCCAAAGGTACTTATTGAAATGGAGTGTGCCACTTGGACAAGTGGAAGTAATAGAATATGGCAGCGGCGAAGGCCAAGGAGAGAACTGCAGATTCCCACCGCAGCACTCACCTGAAAACATCATTATTAACGTTAAGCCAAGTAAGTGATGGGCACCATTATTGATGGATTTTGTAGAGGGGTGATTGAAAGCAAAAAGGAAAGCATTATATTGTATTCTTGTGTATTCTTGTAATATATATTAAAGATTTTTAAAAATTCTGAGAAGGGATTAAATTCTAACCAGACTTTAGAGTTATTGTGTGACTTGCCTTTATTTATATCATTACATTTATGTAGTGTTTATGACTGGAAGGTACAGGACACCAAACTTTACTATGTTGGTTGCTTAGAGTCCAGTCCTGGTCTAGCAACATCCATGGTTCAGAGCCTGCACTAGCCTTTGTTCCCCTTTGAGATTTGCAGCCTCAGACCTGTAAGCCTGTCCCAAGTGGTGGCAGGGAAAATCCCTCCAAAGGTGACTGTGAAACATTTCTGTAACTATACAGATCCTGCTCTGTCCTGAGACACTTTCAGACTCCGCCCCATCTATCTGCATACTTGGAAGCTGGGAAATCAGGGTAGGCACTTGAGTATGTGAGTATATTGAGTATGCATTCTGTCTGCAGCAAGTTTCTTCACATCTGATTGGCAGTCAGGAGATGCCATGCGTTCTAAAGGAGTCTCCATGAATAACAGCTCTAGCATAGAGTTTGTCTGGAGAGAGCTGGGGAGGGGAGGACTCCATAGCACTTGGCGATGGAAGGTGAAATGATGATACCCCCTTCAAAAAGCCTTATCACAAGGTGAAAGTTTTCCTTTTATTCTGGAAAAACATGGGCACCCTTGCTGGAATCAGACAGATTTTGTTGTAGATGTACATGCACACTAACTCCTGGATTCTCCATAACGCCAGCAGTAGTTAGAGAGATGGTTAGGGATACGCATGGGCCTGCATGGAAGGGCTTATTTACATTCATTACCTATCCGTTCGAGCACTTCTAGAGCTCCTTCCTGCTAAGCCATGCAGATCCCTTCCTCTGTTAGGAACAGAGCAACTGCCATGCCAAATCCAACTAGTATTTCAACTACTCCAGTGTTTTCTCTTTGAGGGCTGCAAGTGCTAGATACTTAAGAGAAAGGTGCAAGATTTCTGATGGTGGACATCAAAGGGATAACCTGCCTATGGGGAAACTTCTTCCTAACTCCCCTTAATGAACTGGTCTCATGCTCTTAAGTTTGAGAGTTTATTGCCCTTATACACTGTTTAACATACATCCTGTCTACATAATGCGCTAACTATCCCCAGGATTGGTCAGCCTAATGCACTGAATGTAAACTGGCTTCAAGTATTAGCCTTTCTACCTGCAGTAAATGTTTTTTGTTTTTTTTTAAATCCTTTCTGCATACAGTGAATGATCTTTTTTTATACTGTATTTTGCTTGGGTGCATTTATTTTAAGCTCATCTCTATTTGCATTTTAAACCCTTGCTGTTAGCTAGAAGTACTCCCTTGTGAGGTATTCAAGAGCTGTGGTTTACAACTGTTTCAGTGGTGAATCAATGCAGTATGTCATTCTGTGGTTATTTAATGTCACTCTGTTGGCTGTTGCTTCATGCCATTCACTGCAGTTGTGCCTGGAAATGAAAACAGTATTGTACTTCAGAACTGTTTGGAATTAGCTTAAATACATAATGCCTTCCTGATCACTGAGGCTGGCTGCATTCTGTTGCCCTTCACTCCTAAATGATTCTGGGTGTATTTTCAACGATGCCTAAATTATGTTGAAATTCAATGGGACTTAGTCTCTGAAGATCTAATCCATGCTATTTTCAGGGGAATTAAAGACCATTGAGGATCTGGGTCTAAGTGCCTATGTTACTTTTGAAAATGAGATTTAGGCAGTTTTGAAAATTTTACCCTCAGACTAATAGGCTCACAGTTTGTTCTTTGTTGATCTCAGCCATTGCTTAGGTGGATATGGATTAGATAAATGGCTAAGCTCTGTTCATTTTTCTTTTTACCCCATTCTTCCAACCACCATACAAAACAGAATAATCTTACATAAAAGTGTATGGGGATGGGCTGAGGGGAGGGTATAGCTAATGACAGAAGATAAAAGAAAACAGACAATGAAAGATAAAAGATATGCAAAGGAATACATTGGTCCTCAACAGTAATCATACCTTTCCTTCCCAAATGAGTCACCCTATAAGCTAATCAAACATAATCAAAAACCATAAAGGAAAAGGGAATGCAACTGTCAAGTCTACCTGCATGACTGTTTATGTGCTGCCAACCACTCTGAATAAAACTCTTGTTTAAACCCTGAGGAACTCCCTTCCTGTGTCTTAATATCTTTGGTGGCAAGATTAAAGGAATCCAGAAAATACTATCTTTCTACTTGGAAAGAAAATGAGTACAGCTATTAACATTCATGTGGGTCTTATAGCATATGTACAAGGCATCATTCTTGGTATGCCTTCATGACACAAGTCAGTTTTTGTCATGGTATGATAGTGCTACGTCTGTGAAATCTATTGATATCTGCCATCAATTACCAGCACAGTTATTATGTACCAAACTAATAATTATCAACACAAAAATAAAATGCAGTTCTTCAGTAGCTATATAGTTTATGTGTCTCACCTCTGTGCTTTCAGACATCTTCAGAGGGTTGCTTTGATGGAACCCTAAAGGCATCATATAGGGTGATTTTGATAAATTCAGAAGGAAGAAAAATTCTAAGACAATTTGGGACATTGTGGATGAAATCCTGGCCCCAGTGAAGGCAACTGAAAGCTTTGTCATTGATTCAGCGTAAACATGATTTCACCTTATGTTTCCAGTTTCTAAAGCTACTAGCAATTAGAGAGAGACAGAAATTATGATTAAAAGTAAGTGCATTAAGTGCTTGAGAACCTTTTCCTTGTCTGGGGGACTGAGAAAAGGAGACCTGTTTGGAGGCTAGGCAGTGAAGTATTTAGACTTCATAAGACTAACCCTCTCATGTTACTGAGATTTTTGATGAGTTCCAACTGTGTCCTTTCAAGGATTGTTGATAATTACATGTGTTTTACTATAGCATTCTTTCCTCCACAAAAGCCTTTTACAAGGAGGCAACTGTCACATTGTATCTTGTAAGGTTGGCCTGATTTGTATAGCTCTGTGCTCTGTTCTTTGGGTTCTTTCTGTTAATCACTACAGTGAGTCAATGAGATTCTTGTAATTTACTCAGGTTCATAAAAATGCTGTTTAAAATGTGGTGTCAGATTATTGCTTGATGTGTTGTGATGAAAGACATGAAGATAAGAGGCAAACATCACCTTGGGTGGGCATTGCAGAAAAATGAATAGCCTGCATTTAAATTCATCGTGTAGGTTATATTGTGCTGCTGGATGGAATTTGAAAGGTTTTATGAATACATTCAATCAAGTGTCTGCATTAACTGCTGCTGTTATGAAATAAGCATGGTGAGCACTTTTTGCACTCAGAAAAATTAGCAACTTTGTGACATTTGTTCTCAAACTTTAATAGTAGCAAAAAGCAGTATTTGAAATACAAATCTGCTTTTCTTCTCACAAAAATGTCTCTCTACTGGGGAGAAAAAAATGTGTAGTTTGTGCAAAAAGGAGGGAGGGCCCCTTGCTGTGCTGGCGTGTCTGGATTTCATATTTACTTGCCTTAGCTTGAGCCCTATTTCCTGAGTAGGTCTCATTGTTGTGAACGCAGGGAAAGGTTTGGTCCCTGTTGTTCTGTGGAGTTCTTCCAGTCCTGATATGACATTCTAGTGACTTTCAGTAGCTGCTGCCCCTGCCTACATTCTCCAACTGTATTTAAAGCAAATTATTTTATGTTTGAAGTTTGAAAATAGGGTTTGATGCCGATGTCATTTAAGCTTGTGCAAATTAAGGGTAATTCCATTTACCTCATTGGAGTTACTTTGAGTTACAGTGGTATAACAGATGAAGAATCTACAGCTGGAGAGTTTCAAACATTTCTAAAGAGAGCATTTATCTTAACACTGTATGCCAACAGCTTGATTTCCTCCTTGAGTCCTTTCAAGCTAATATACTGAAGTTTTCTTTATTAACTGTTTGCAGAATAGTAACAAACATGTACCCATTTTAGTTTAGTTCAGTAAAACAAACAAGAGGTCCTGTGACACTTTTAAAGACTAACAAATGTATTTATCACATTAGCTTCTGTGGGAGAGATCCCACTTCATCAGCTGCTTGAAAATTTTTTCCCTCCTATAGTTTGGGTTGTTTTTTTTTCATTTCAAGCATCTAATGAAGTAAGGTCTTTCCCATGAAAACTCATGTGATAAATGCATTTGTTAGTCTTCAAAATTGTCCCCAGACTCCTTGTTTGTTTTTGTCTTCAGAATAAAGTTCTATCTTTAAAAACAAACTATTAAGTCATATAGGCCATCACTTATTATCCCCCTTGTCTTATCCAGTAAAGTGTGAGTCTATAAATGAACTGTTAAGAGTGCTAAACAAGCTACATTCATAGAATCATGGAATCATAGGGTTGGAAGGGGCCTCATGAGGTCATCTAGTCCAAACCCCTGCTAAAAGCAGGACCACTCTCACTAAATCATTCCAGCCAGTGTATTGTCTAACTGGACCTCAAATATCTCCAAAGACGGAGATTCCACCACCTCCCTAGGCAACATATTCCAATGCTTCACCGCTCTCCTAGTGAGAAAGTTATTCCAAATATCCAACCTTGACCTCCTCAACTGTAACTTGAAACCATTGCTCCTTGTTCTGTCCTCCGTTACTACTGAGAACAGCCGAGCTCCCTCCTCTGGAGCATCCCTTCAATTAGTTGAAGGTTGCTATCAAATCCCCCCTCAGTCTTCTCTTCTGCAGGCTAAATAAGCCTAATTCCTTCAGTCTCTCCTCATAAGTCATGTGCCCTAGCCCCATAATCATTGTTGTTGCCCTTCGCTGGACTCTTTCTAATTTGGCCATATCCTTTTCAGAGTGTGCAGCCCAAAACTGGACAGAGAACTCCAGGTGCAGCCTCACCAGTGCTGAATAGAGGGACACAATCACATCCCTCAATCTGTTGGCAGAGCTCCTACTGATACAGCCCAATATGCCATTAGCCTTTTTGGCTACAAGAGCACACTGTTGACTCATATCCAGCTTCCCATCCACCATGACCCCCAGGTCCTTTTCTACAGTGCTGGTACTTAGCCAATCGTTCCCTAGCCTGTAGCAGTGTAGGGGGTTTTTCCATTCTAAGTGCAGGACTTGCACTTGTCCTTGTTGAACCTCATGAGATTTCTTTTGGCCCACTGCTCCAATTTGTCTAGGTCTCCCTGAATCCTCTCCATGCCCTCCAGTGTGTCTACCATTCCCCTCAGCTTGGAGTCATCCGTTAACTTACTGAGTGTGCAGCTATCCCATCATCAAGATGGTTAATGAAAATGATGAACAGAACTGGCCCCAGGACCAACCCCTGGGTCACTTCAATCATTACTGGTTGCCAACTGGACACTGGGCCATTGATTCCTACTCGCTGAGCCTGTTGATCTAGCCAGTTTCCTATCGACCTTACAGTCCACTCATCCAACCCATACTTCCTTAACTTTCCAAAGAGAATGCTGTGGGAAACCATATCAAAAGCCTTGCTAAAGTCAAGCTATATCACATCAACAACTATTCCTGCATCCATAAATCCAGTCATTTCATCTTAGAAGGCAGTCTGGTTGGTCAGGCATCATTTGCCCTTGGTGAATCCATGCTGACTGCTCCTGATGACTCTTTTTTCCTCCAATTGTTGCAGGATGGAATCTTTGAGGACCTGCTCCATGATTTTTCCAAGGATTGAAGTGAGGCTGACTGCTCTGTAGTTCTCTGAATCCTCCTTTTTCGCTTTCTTGAAGATAGGTACTATATTGGCCTTTGAATCCTCCAGGACCTCCCCTGTTCACCACAAGTTTTCAAAGATAATGGCCAGAGGCTCTGCAATCACATCAGTCAACTCCTTCAGCACTCTCAGATGCAGTTCATCCGGCCCCATAGACTTGTGCACGTCTAACTTCTTTAAGTAGTCCCTAACCTGACCCTCCATCATCGTGAGCCACTCTCCTTTTCTCCATTCTGTGTTACCCAGTGTAGTAGCCTGGAGCTGACCTTGCCTGTGAAGATGGAAGTTAAAAAAGCATTGAGTACTTCAGCCTCTTCCTCATCATCCACCACAAGGATACCTGTCCCATTCAGTAAAGGACCTACACCAGCCCTGATCCTGTTCTGGTTGCTGACGTACTTGTAGCACTCCTTCCTGTTATTGTACACATTCTTTGCCAGCTGCAACTGCAATTGCCCTTTGGCCTTTCTGATTTTATCCCTGCAGTCCTGAGCAATTTCTTTATATGCCTCCTCAGTCATCTGTCCAAGCTTCCACTTCTTGAAGCTTCCCTTTTATGTTTCAGCTCACCACAGAGTTCTCTGCTATGCCATGCTGGGTGTCTTCCACATTTGCTGTTCTTTCTGCAAATCGGTATGGTATCTTCCTGTGCTCTTAGCAGGGTTTCTTTAAAATACAGCCAGCTTTCTTGGATGTCTTTCCCCTTCAGATCAACCTCCAAAGGGATCCTGCCCATCAGTTCCCTGACGGAGCCAAAATCTACTTTTCTGAAGTCCAGGATTTGCATTTTGCTTCCTTCCTTTCGTCCTTTCATCAGAATTCTGAACTCTACCATCTCATGGTCACTGCTGCCCAGGTTGCCATTCACTTCTACTTCCCCAATCAAATCCTTTCTATTTGTGAGCAGCAGGTCGAGAGGTGCAGTGCCCCTGGTTGGTTCTTCCAGCATTTGTACCAGGAAGTTGTCTTCAACGATTTCTAAAAACTTCCTGGATTGCCTGTGTACTGCTGTATTGCCCTCCTAGCAGATGTAAGCATAATTGAAATCCCCCATGAGAAACAGGGCCTGTGATTTGGAAACTTCTGCTAATTGTCCATAAAATGCCTCATCAACCTACTCTTTCTGGTCTAGCAGTCTGTAGCAAACAGCCATCACGACATCCCCCTTGTTGCCCTCTCCTCTAAACTTAACCCACAGACTTTCATCTGGCTCATTTCCACTTCTGTAATGTAGCTCTGAGCAGTCGTGCAGCTCTTTTACATATAGCACTACTCCGCCCCCTCTTCTTCCCTGCCTGTCCTTCCTGAACAATTTATACCCATCCATGGCAGATCTCCAGTCATGCAAGCTATCCCACCATGTCTCTGTTATTCCAGTTACATCATAGTTCCCTGTCTGTGCCAGTACTATCAATTCTTCCTGCTTTTTTCCTAGGCTCCTCGCACTTGTGTATAGGCACCGAAAATACTGGGCCAATTACCCTACTTTCCTCTGTCAATTATCTCCCCTACTGCATCCTTCTCCTTGCATTTTTTTTCCTGGTGTCCTCCTTCCCCACTCACCTCAGGTATTAGGGCTTCATTGGGACACTTAAACCATGATTTGATTCCCACCCACCCCCAGTTGCAATTACTCTTTCTATTATCCCTGCCGTTACAGTCCCTCTACCCTCCAAGTTCCATCCCTTCCCCCACATCTCCCTCATTGTGACTGACCTGTGGGCTTTGATAACCTTTCCCCTTCAAAACTAGTTTAAAGCTATCCTCACTAGGTTAGCCAGTCGACTTCCGAATATGCTCTTCCCCTTCTTTGACAGGTGGAGTCCATCTCTACCAAGCAGTCCTTCTTCCTGGAACAGCATTCCATGGTCAGGGAAGCCAAAGCCCTCCTGATGACACCATCTTCGCAGCCAGGCATTCACCTCCAGGATGCATCTGTCTTTGCTCAGGCCCCTACTCTTGACTGGCAGGATCAAGGAGAACACCACCTGTGCACCAAACTCGTTCACCCACACTCCCAGAGCCCTGTAGTCACCTTTAATCTGCGGAGGATCACCTCTTGGGGTATCATTCGTTCCCACATGGATGAGTAGGATGGGGTAATATATTTGTTTTTTAACAGAAATATATAGCAATGTGTCGCTCTGTGTGTTGTTTTTTTTTAAAAAATCCCCAACTAGAACACTTCATTGCACTTACTTTTCCTATGAAGAGAGGATAAAAGAACATGGTAAACATTGGTCACAGTTCTCATTGTACTACTGAAAGGAGCTCAGATACTGTGGTGATGAGCATAGTACAAGAACCTATATGAAACAGAACATATAGGCCTTAAAAGTAGGAATGCTTTCAGGCTAATCCTGCTTCTTTCTTAGTGGGAAAAGAAATTTGGATAGTCTCCTTCTTGATATAGTGTGTTCCAGAAGAATGCTGTTATTATTTACCTGGGAGCTTACTTTCGGGGGGGAAAAAAGATGTTATCAGAGAGAGCTTTTAGGTGACATATATTTATTTGATTCATTCCCATGATTTTGGCAAGATGTGGACATTATTATAAAGTTAGGATATGTCATCAAAGATGAGAATCAAGTGCCATGATTTAGGACCCAAAGAGAACTAGGCTGGTGAAATAAACATTATGGAGATATCTCAGACTAAGAAATTGTTGAAAATCTCACTAGGCCTGATAATCTTGGAAATGTATCTTTCTCATTCAATAAAGACCAAACCAAGAATCCTTTTGTCCTACTGGTGAGTAGTTTGGACTGACTTCAGTGAGACTATTCCTATACATAACTGCTCACAAGCAGGAAATAAGGGTTTCACCATTTATCCCTAGGTGATTTTATTTTCCAAGGATGAGTTTCACAAAGTCCTGAGTTTTAATATTGGTTGTCAGTGACTTGCTTATGTAACTTTGGGCAGATTGTTTCACTTCTCTGTCTCAATTTCTACATTTATTATACTAATTTACTTCCCTTACAGGGCTGTTGTGAGCATGAATTGCTTTGAGTGTTTTAGGGTTGTCTAAGTATTAGGTATTTTGTGAATTATTCTTCTTTGTTTTATTTTAAGTATTACATACTGAACAGCTCAAATGGGCTGAGTTTCTCTAATATGCCCACTCCTCTTTCTCTTGGATGAGCTTTCTGGGTGAATGGATTTGTTTTTGCCTTGTTGATTAGTTATTCTTTCTTGATCCTTTGGCATTTTTGAAGAGGTTGAGTGCACATTTAGAACCCAGTAGAATTTCAGTTCATTTGAATTCAATAAAATGGGTGTAATTTAGGTCCAATTCACTCAAAGAAAAGTTTATGGTAAGTTAGAGAAAACGGGTGCCACCTTACATTTCTGTCATAAACAAGTGAACAGTTCAGAATGCAGTGGGCATGACTTACTGATTTTTGTTGTATTTTTATTGGTGAATTTTCATTGTTTCTTTCATAAATAAGATGAATGTTCTGGGCTAAGTCCCTCTTATTTACCAAATCCAGAGTGTTCCCTTCCAAAAGCAAGGTAATAAAGGGAGCAAGCTGCTTTCATTTGCACATTCTTTTCTCTGCACCTCAGAACACAGATAATATAATCTTAGTGCCAGTGTAAAATCATTGCTCTTGAGGGGGACTTGGGCAAGTGTCAAATTATATATGCCTCTCTTTTTCTTGGGCTTCCAACAGGCAATTGGGCTGTCAGCCTAGCATATTCTTCCTTTTGTGGTGATGAATAAAACAGGCAGGCCTTAGATTCTTTGCTGTGTTGTATTTCTGCCTGGTGCTTCAGAGAGAGAGAGAGAGAGAGAGAGAGAGAGCAGCTATTTGGGGGCTTGTTATAGCTCCCTGATTCTCAGTCCATATCTTTGTCAGCCCCAGTATAGGTTAGAGCAACTTGGGGACCATAATGATCTTCCAAAGTGTCATTGTGTAAGAGTGTCTAGATGGACTGAGTCTAAAGCCAGAAAAGGAGAGAAGATCAAATGAGCGGGGAAACTTGGGGCTGCCAACTTTGGTTTGGCTTCCTGTTGCTGCCCACATTCATCGTTAACGATATACAGCATATGCTATTACCGAGGCAACAGCATAGTTTATTTTTGGTCACATGGCTAAAAATGAACAGAGATTTAGACAGCAGGGGAGTGGCCCATCTCTTCTGTGTTTTCTTAGCCAATGCTGAGCATGTCGTCAGTGCTCCAGAAATAATAATACCATGAGACAAAATATATTCAGTTTTTCTATTATCAGTGGAAGCTGGATGCTATTAGATTGTGACATTAACCTGTAGTAGTGAAAACCATGGTTTGACCCCAGCTAAGATCTGTTTATCTTCACGAGCTAATTTCTGAGGATAAGTGATATTCTACCCCCATCACTTTGTGATTTATTTCTGTGTGGTTTGTATTTGTTGTTCCATTTAATAGCAAAACCATGTCAAAATGCAGACATTATTCCTCTTTGCTGAGTTTCCTTCTGTTTTCTGCAGTCAGTTTATGTATGTCACAGAAAGTTACCATGGAAACAAACATGGTTGTGCGTTTGACTGGATACTTGTCTCTGTTAGTGTCTTGGAGGATATATAACCCCTTGCAGCAGTTACATTGGACAGGATAGGAAGGTTCCTTTCTGCAGCAGAAATAATACTACTTAGAGACCTGCAGCAGAAATGGCTGATTTAAAAAGTGAGTCTAGAAGGGGGCTGGGGGGGGGGATCAGTGTGCCTGTCTTGTCAGCGCCTAAAAGCAGGGCAACAGCACTAGAGCACCCAGTAAACTCAAGGCAAGTTGTAAAATATTAGCCATATCCTTGGTTAGTAGTAAATTTGTATATGAGGGATGAGGTCTAAATTACTGATTGAATTATACTCACCATCCATACAGCAAGGGAGAAACTGAGAGGTGCTTTGTTTATGCATCAAACCTATTGAAGTATTGAAAATAATACCATGCTCTATATGATCAAAAGGCATATTGAGCATCATACATGCAGTTAATATAGTATGATACCAACATATGAATATATCCTTCAGATCCTATGCACAGCCTGGGTGACTGAAGAAAAAATCAAGTGATAAAACAAGTTAATCCAGTTTCCAGCTAATGAACTAGCCATGGACAGCTACTAGCCCTGGTGAAAAATAGCTGTGCCACCATGCTTGAATATCCACTGTCTGCAATTTGGAGAAATGAGTGTACTCACTCTCATACTTGTTCTCAGAGCTTTCTCCTGCTCTAATGTACTTCCTTTAAAAAAAAAAAAAGTTTGGTGGCACTTTTAAAGACCAACAAATTTATCACATGAGCTTTCACTGGAGAAAATCCCATTTCATGGGAAACGTTACACGCAGGAACCAAAGTTTAGCATCTACATGCTAATTAAGGCACATTGTTAAATTTCTAAGATGCGGGTAAACAGACAAATAGTTTACTTCTAATTCTTTTAACAATACAGGTTTACATTACAGGAATTCTCATCTAACATGATTTCACTGACTATAAGGAGTGGTCCTGTTTATCATTTTAAAACCTTTCTAATACAGCAGAACTTCAGAGTTACAAACATTTGGAGGTGGAGGTTGTTTGTAACTCTGAAATGTTAGGAACTGTACAAAATTTTATGGCTGTTCTTTCAAAAAGTTACAACTGAACAGTGGCTTGCTACAGGTTTGAAACTTTGCTATGCAGAATAAAAATGCTGCTTTTAACCATCTTGTTTTAAGTGAAAGAAACACAGAAAGTGTTCTTTCCTTGTCAAATCTTTTTTATGCTTTCTCTGTATATTTTAGTATTAATATTTAACACAGCACTGTACTAGATTTGCTTTATTTTTTTGGTCTCTGCTGCTGCTTGATTGCATACTTCCAATTCCAAATGAGGTGTGTGGTTGACTGGTCAATTCATTACTCTGGTGTTGGTTACTCTGAAGTTCTACTGTATCTCCTTAAAGGTTGATTTTTGGGTCACCCAGTCTTCTGGCTTCATAACCTTGTTAGCTCGGTATAGCAGTGGCCAAAAGCACCTAGTATCATCAGCTTCTTCTTCTGCCCACTTCTATCTTTACTGTTACACCAATAACCTTTATTTGGAGTTGTATTTGAAGACTACACCAAAGCTGCAGTTATTGCAGAATATAGCTGTCAAACTATTTAACACTTGGTTAGCCAAAAAAGACATATGCATGCTTTTGAAGATCAGTATGGAATTTCTGTTCATGGCAGAGTCCAATTCTAGATGTTGGCTTTAATTTACAAGCACCTGTATGGCCTGGATCAAAGTCTTATGGAATTAAGGTGTGCAGAATCTGAACCACAATGGCCCAAGTTCATCCTTGGTTTTAAATCTACTGATACCATTAATTTGGCGGAGTGTTAAAGTTAAGGGGCCTTCTATATTAAAACGTAGAATATCTAGTTCTATGACATGAACTTTAAACTGACATTGTTTGGGATATTTGTCTATTTCAGGATCCTTATGCATATTGGATCTATGTTAACATTTTAGAAGCTTATTTAGATTGTACTTCATAAGTAAACTTTTAGTTTTTGCATGGAGGGGAGCTAGTTGTGTAACGTTTCTTCTATAAAATTCCATTAACTGGTAAAATGTTGTCTTTAAACACCCATTACAAAAGTACCATAGGAACAGTAAAATTGGTGTGGAACTAAACTGAAGACACAAGTACAATGATTGTTGTGGTGATTGTGCAGCATCTATAAAGAACTTTGCTTACATAAGAGAATGTTCAGGAAGTTTGTAGTGTGGTGCCTAAAAATAACATCTCATTTGCTTTGTCTGTGGATGTAACGTTAATAATGAATTTTCAGAGCCAGGGAATTAGAGACAGACAGCTGACTGAAAATGACTGTTTTCTCTATCTGTTTCTGGAGTATTTTTAATAGTAGAGAATGAATGAGGGAGGTTCTTTATGGAGTGAGAAGGGCCGGGAATCGTTCACTTTTTAGGTGATTGTCTGGCAGGTTGTTATATAGATCATTGCTTTTATAAGTGAAAAGTGCCCCGTACTTGACAATGGGTGCCAGTATCAGTTTCCAGGAGTATAACAACATGCATGCAAATATTGCATATTAATTCCTTTCCTAATCCAAATTGTCAGTAGTGGAAATAACTGACGTATTTGAAATCACCATATAAATACTTCTTTGCAATTCACTTGCAAGCACATAATTCTGCCAGACTTTTACTTCCTTATGGAAGATTGCCTTTCTTTAGTATACAAGACCTCCCAAGTTCTATACAGCTGTTATAGTTATGCTGTGTCTTACTCTCCAAAGTGAAACACCTGTACAACAAGATCTAGTGCTCAGATACCAATGAGGGGTGTCAGAGGTCCAAACCCTTGTGGCTTCACCAGAATTGTTTCAGGTTTGGTTTTTTTTTCATTGTTAATTCCCATCCAGTCAGTGTAGTAAAAGACATCTGTCTCCTGAGTCATAACAGTGACTCCTCAGCAAAATTAATCTTCCCAATGCTAGGCTTACCCAGACATCCAGAAATGTAACTAAGAACCTCTACTCCCAAGTTGTTAAATCTGCCAGTCATTTATAAAAACAGAATATACTCCACCTAAAAAATGTTCACAGAATGGCCATTTTTCCATCAAAAAAAGTTTTAGAATGAAAATTATTAAACCCCTCTGGTTGTACTCAAGTAGTATAAACATACTATTGCTGGATCATTCTTAAAATGGATCTTCTTAGCCCAAAGCTGTGATCTGAACAGCCTCCCAACTAATTCTAAATCCAGATCCAAATTTTGCAGGGGCCCCAATATCTGTCAAGAGCTGAACCATAATCCTGGGAGAGAACACCCTTTAAACCTGAAACAAGAGTCCTGTTGCACCTTAAAGACTAAGGCTATGTCTACACCTAAAATCTTAGTTCGGACTTGGTTAGTCCAGACTAAGTAGTTTGAAAGTTAGTTTGAACCAGCTGTACTTCTTTTAGTTCAAACTAAAAAAAAAAAAAAAAAAAAAAAAACCCACTTAGTTTGAACGAACTGCTAGTTTGAACTCATTTAGTTCAAACTAGCATGTCTGCATTGTGCTAGTTTGAACTAAGTATGCAAATTAGTTCAAACTAAACAGTTAGTTCAAACTAACCAGCTGAACTAACTAGTTTGAACTAAGCTTTGCCTAGTGTAGACAGGGTTCAAATTAGTTTGAATTAAGACTCCTTAATTCGAAGTAATTTACTAGTGTAGGCATAGTCTAACAGATTTCTTCAGGGGTATGCTTTTGTGGGCTCCAACCCACTTGATTGGATGCATGAAGTGGAAACTACAGTTGAGAGGTATGTATACACATGCTAGGATGGAGGAGGGCAGGTGTTAGCAAAGTCAATTCAGTTAGGGCATATGGGTAGGGGTACCAGATGTCAGGCAAAAGGAGGAGATGTCCTCCTTTTTACCTTCACGTCCTCCATCCAGCAGGCATTTTAAAAATATCTGATTTTGCCTGGCTTTTTACTTTCAGGGGTTAAAGTATGCTGGAACACCCTGGTACACCCTATTTTTAGTGGGAAACATTCCAGGGCCCCCTAAAACCAGAAGAATATTACATTAATACTGCATTTTCTCCATGTGTCCTCCAATGTCCTCCTTTCTGAACTTCCCTGTCCTCCTTTCTAGGCTTTGGTAGCTGGTAGCCCTACATATGGGGCCCATTGACATCAGTTGATTGAATGGAGAGAATGTGCAAAGAGGGACAACTGCTTTTTGTAATGTGTTAACTTCTCCAAGTCCCCAGACCCAGTCTGATTGTGTCAAGCTTGCAAATCAGCCCCAGCTCTGCAGTTTCACACTGAAGTCTGTTTTTAAATTTTTTTTGATGAAGTATGGCAACTTTCAAGTCTGCTACTGAGTATCCATGAAGATTGAAGTGTTCTCCTACTCTTTTATGGATGTTGCCATTTTTTATGTCTAAGTTGTGTCCATTTATCCTTTTGCGTAAGGAGAGTCCAGTTTGGCCAGTGTACATGGCAGAGGGGCATTACTGGCACATGATGGCATGTACCATATTAGTGGATGTGCAGGTGAATGAGCCCCCTGGTGGTGTGGCTGAGGTGGTCAAGACCTGTGATGATATCACTGAAGTTGATGTGTGGGCAGAGTTGGCAATGGGGTTTGTTGCAGGGATAAGTTCCTGGGTTAGTGCTCTTTTTGTATGGTGTTCAGTTGCTGGTATTTGCTTCAGGTTTGGGGGCTGTCTATAAGCAAGGACGGAACTGCCTCCCAAGGCACTGGCTACCAGCTACAGCCCCCAGCTAAAATCTCTCCAACACATCATGAAAAATCTAAACCTTATCCTAGATGATTCCCTACTCTCTCAAGCCTTGGGAGGCAGGCCCATCCTTGCTTACAGACAGGCTTCCAACTGGAAGCAAATACTCAATTGTCCATCTAGCCCAGTGTCCTCTCTTCCTCCTGCCATTGTCAGGTGGTTTAGAGGGAGTGAATAGAAGAGAGAACTATTCAGTCCCTCACTAGGTGCTCTGTCCTTTCATTTTTATTGTAAAGCTGAGATTTTCTTAAGCATTATTTTTCCTTCTTGTGTTTTTAGTTCATATCAGTACATCTGTTTCCAAAGAATTTATATCAGTGCCGTATGTTTTTGTACTGATTGCGTGAAACTGAAGTAATTAATGTAACCATACTCAAGGAGCAGCTTGTCAGAAATAGTTATTTTGCAATATAAAAGATACCCAACAGGGTTTCCACTAACAATCTTTGGTACTAATGTGAGATGTGGTATGCAAATATTTGTATAAACATTTACAATGTTCAGAGAATTCTAAATGTAGCTTTTTAGAAATATGGAAAATTGTATGCAAAGGGATTTTGATTCCTTTTGATTTTTTTCAAATAAAAATAATACACAACGTGATATTAATTTTGTATAGATTTATGATACTTTAACAAGGGCCAGATTGTGAATCCTCCCACTTACATAAGAAGTCAGTTGACTGTCTATGCAAATAATTGCTCAATGTAACGTAAATAAGGATTACTTCTTTATTAAAGAATGGAGGGTGAGCCGCTCAGGGCTATATAATCCAATAGGCTTGCAATGCCAAAGGAGCCATCACTGAAACTTAACCTCACTATTGTGGAGAGAGAGCCATTTGCTGGGGGAATGGCAAAAAGAGAAGCCAGTCAGAGGGATCCCCAGGGAACAGCTGATCTGTCAATGCACATTAATGTAACAGCTACCATGCTGGCCATCACAGGGAAGGAGCTGCAGCCACTTGCTGTCCTCAGTGGAGGAAACCATGTGCTGCCTGATATAACCCCCCCCCCATTCTGCTACTGTAGCCCATATATTGCAGTATTGGAATATGGTCTTCCACGCTTTTTTCTCTCTATGCACTTGAGCTAGTGAGCTAAAAATAGAAGAGTAGTGGCAATAGCGTAGGTGGGTAGGAGAGGCTAGCTGCCTCAATTGGTGGGAGGGGCTAGTGGTAGGAGTGGCTAACTGCTCTAAGTATGATCTCATCTGAAACCATAGATGCGTACTCAGAGTGAGTAGTTCCTCCTGCTGTTAATGCCACTGTGGGTACACTCTGCTTTTAGCATGGTGGGCTGATCATAGCTAGAGCAGATACGTATGTCTCCCCAGGGATATCTCCAGCCTGAAGTGTGCATATACCTATTTAGGCCTTACCTACCCTGGCAAAATAAGTTGTGCTAGAGATCATGTTGATTAACAAATGTTAATTAGCATACTGTTCACCACCATATAGTACATAGCATAGGCAGCACCATGACTTTCAAAATGTCTTGCCTCGTGGTAACCCTGTGGAGGATCAAACTGAGGGATAATGTTCATGTAATACACACCCAACT
This sequence comes from Podocnemis expansa, assembly GCA_007922195.1. Taxonomy (NCBI): domain Eukaryota; kingdom Metazoa; phylum Chordata; order Testudines; family Podocnemididae; genus Podocnemis; species Podocnemis expansa. Next base: position 6,349,573 of record ML681979.1, read on the forward strand.
ATTATGGCATAAGATTATTTGTTTTGAGGCATAGGGAGGAGGTTGTAACAGGAAGAGCACCTCCTTCATAGTTCCATCAGCACCTAATTTACATCTGCTTGCACTGCTTTACGTTTCCTTACACAATATATGCCCACTAAGGGCCCCATCCAAAGCCCACCGAAATCAATGGAAATACTTCTGCTGACTACTGTGCACTTCAGATCTGGCCCTTAATGACAACTTATACTTCTATTTACATGTACTCTGAATTTGGCCCATAGGTACTTAGGAGGAGCAGAAAATGAACAAACAAATATTCTTAAAGTACTAGATATTTTCCTTACTTGTAGCATTTGTAGCTCAGTCATGCTCTTCCTATTGAGTTTTCTTTCTTCTTTTAAAATTTTGGCTCCTTATAAAAGAGCCTAAAATGGTTTTAATTTAATTACTCTATATGATGGACTCTCAAACCTTGAGTTAATTGGTTTGGTTGATGCTTTTATTACATCCTTTTATTCTGATGTAGTATTAAAAGCCTATAAAAATGCATCATACCAAGAAAGTACACTGAGACAACAATTGTTGAGTCCAAATCAAGACCTCTATCCTTATCTTCAAGTGTTTGGAGCTAGGATATCTGTAAGACGATCTTACACTCTAGGAAGAGGATGTAATCAACAGCTGTGCTCCTCAGACACCGTGTAACTGTCCACTGCAGAGGTAAAGTTCATCTGTGTAGGAGACGAAGTTTTATTGTGGGGCCACTCTCAGTCTGGAGAGAAGACTACTAAAGAATCTAAGAACTTCCTCAAACCTCATCACTTCCCATTCCATGTGCATGGGGGAATCCTTTGAGCTTGTCTTCAGCTGTACAATAAAACACATACTGCTATAGACATGTAAAAAATAAACCAAATAATAAAATAAATGACCTTCACTTTAGGGACCAAAAGAAAACCACATTTGGCATATGCTAATCATACTGTTTAATGTGAAGGAGTTCATTAGCTATAGTGATATGGGTTGTATAAGAAGATAAATAGGATGGAATAGAATTATCATGAAGAAAAGAGATGCAGTCATTAGCAACTTATTATCAGTTATCTCATGAAGTTACAGTAAATGGCATCAGATTTACAACTTTATGAATGGTATTGCTAAGTGTCCACACTGCATATAACAAGGGAAACTGCAGAAACTTGATTTTCAGCCTTGTGCAGCCTGGAAACTGAGTGGCTACTCCCCCTTCCTCCCCCGATTCATATACATGAGCTTTACATTTCATATGTACTTTTTATAGTATTTTATAAATTTCAAATGTTTGTGAGTGAAGGGCTATGTTTATCAGTATCAGCACAGGGTATTAAATGTCAGCTCATGTATTCTGATTAACTATATTAAATGTAATTAGAAATATGTTGGAAGCAAAACTGGTATAGTTCATGAAATGGCTGCTGTAGTGTGTTTTTTTTTTTTTTTAATAAAAGGTTTTTAAAGTTTTTTATTGAACTGTTTACTTATTTAGAAGTTCTAAATGAAGACCAATTATTTTACAAAAATATTTGCACATGTATTATCTATTAACTTATAGAATGACTTTTTCTGCAGCTGTCTCATCAGTGATATAAGAGGGATGTTTATATGGGCCAATAGGTCTCATCTATAGAAAGGTGACCCTTTTAGAACAATCTCATGTTTAGGCCCTTTATATAATAAATTAACAAACTATCAAGAATGACAGGCCTCTAGTTAGGTTCCTACTAGAGACAGGTGAGCCTGAGTGGTCGAGTTTACATTTGGATTTAAAACACCCAAAAATTTGAAGAAATTTGGATCTGGTTTAACACATTATATGGATGCATCTTTGAAGTCCAGACTATATCCATGTTCAGATTTGAGCCTCACCAAATCTTATAGTTCATCTCCATACCTAATTACTGGGAAGAATAGGTCACAAACACTTAATAAGGTTTGGAAAATGGAAATGGTCAAAAATAAGATAAGCAAGTAAATTCCTCAGCTAACTTTGGCCTGGTCTATATTGTGGGGCTAAGTCGACGAGAGATATGGAATCTGTGTGGTGCAGAATGCACATCTCCCATTGACTTAGTTACTTTGACTTACTGCACTGTCTTCACTTGGCTGTGTTGACTGGAAATGCTCTCCCTTCAATGCAGTGCTCCTCTAGTTGGAGGGGTTGACTTACTGCATCGAAGGGAGAGCACTTCCTGTATTGATTAAGTGGGTCTACACTGGCTGCTGAATCAATCCTTCTGCATCCATCTGTGGGGATCAGCACATAGTTTTCAGTGTAAACATGCCCTTAGTCTATCTGGTAGCAGACTAAAATTTGTTTTTCCCCCTTTGTCTTTGGTTTGTAGGCAATTTAGGTTAAGGCTAGTCTCACTTTGTATCCTGTACGGTGTTCAGCACATTGTCATTGTTCGTAGTTAAGAGTTTTCCAGTCTAGCAGTCACACAGCCTATTACTTTACTTTGTAAGAAGCTCCACTGAAATCAACAACTACATAGGAGTAAGAATGGCAACCTCTGGCCCTTCATAAAAAATTAATGATTGTTATGGACATTGGGTAGCAAAATGGAACAGAATTGGATGAAAAAAGAGAGGTTTGGGGAAAGAACTGCCTTAGGATTTTCAAATGCTGCTTTTTCTGGAAGCAGTGTTAGTAGGCATTGAAATAGATTTATTTAGTTATTTTTCATGTACAAAGCCAGTTGTAAAAAAATAACATCAAATACGAATTCTCTTCTTATTTTCTGCTTGGGAATTAATTGTTTGCCTTTTATGTAATAAGTTAAACACTCTTTCCTACGGACTGAGTTAAGTGTGAGGTTAAGAAAGGCTACTGTGTGCTTATTGTTAACAAACAGCAGAAGCAAAAGAACCCTGGATGAAGGTTACATCCCTTCTGTAGCTGTGTAAATCAAGGTAAATACAATAATTTGCTGTTTGTTGCTGAAAGCCGTGCCACAAAAATCTTCTCTATAAAACACTTGAAATGTTTTGGGACTATGAAGTGCGTTAGCCTTATACTTGGGCCTAGTCTATATTTATGGTACTCTTTGGCGGCAGTCAAAGGGAGATATGCAAGATACATAAAACACCTTGCTTATCTCCCTTTGACTTTGTAACTTCCACTTACCTCCCTGTCCATGCTGCGCTGTCAAAGGGAAATGCTGGCACTTTGACTTAGTGCTACTATGGGGCTGGAGTTACTGAGTCAAAGTCCAGATTGGTTGAGTGCATCTTGACTGACTACTCAATCAAACCCAGAAGAGTGAACTGATGGTGGAGAATTTGCTACTGTCACTGTAAATGAGTAGATCAGTCAAGTGGTGGAATTCAGTTTAAAAAAGAACTACACAATATAATCCATAGTCATCTTCATAGGGCCTATGTTTTATATTTTCTGAAGTGTCAGACACACCCGTAGTTAAATAAGTAGACAATAAATTTATGTTAAATAAAATAATTGCAGCTATGGCCTGAACACACACAATGTTTATGGGGAAAGGGATGGTATATGTAGTTGTTCAGATCAGTTATATTCGTGGAACTGAGTATATTCTTGTAACTTAACCAAAGTATACAGGGAGTTCTCGTGGTTGCTCACTATAATAGATTCCAAAGATAAGTCACCTGGAATTGCTCTGGTCACTCTCTGGCTATTTATTCTGGTTTGTTTTATTTGGTATTTTTTTACACATTAGCAATTTTACCATGTCTGTGGAGTGGACATTTTGTAGGTGAGTAGTGTATCACCTAAATCCTCTTGTGTATCCCATCCTTAGTGTATCTGCATCTCAGGGCGCTAACGTATTTTTTGTGAAAAGAAGTAAAGCTATCTCTGGTTAACTTTGCCTGTATTTAGGATTAAATACCAGTACTTTGTGGGTTAATATTTCTCATGTTCACCTTTCTTTGATGCTTTCTTTTGGCCACAGAATTGGATATTCTTGTTGTATATAACTTTTTTTTCCCCTAATTTCAGACAAACTTTATATGGGACCAGGACAACTGTACCATGATTTGCAGAACCTTTTACATGATTTGAATGTAGTCAGTCAAATTAGTCAACTGATAGGCAGTCTTAAAGGAAACTATCAGGTAAGAAAAGACCAAAGACTGACTTATTATCAAAATATACTTCCAGCCCTAAAGTTGTAAAATCAATCAGTCCTTCCTGAGAGCTCTGTAAGACATTGTTTAGTTCTCTCGGGAGAGAGTATAATCATTTTTAACTCCAGTAATTCATTTACTGTTAAATGTTTAGAGTTATAAATAGATTACAGCTTGCTTTCTAATCTTGTTTTTCTCTTGTGTTTTTATGTGTGGGTGGGTTAAAAAAAAAAAGTCTGCATTTGCCCAATCACAGCTCACCTCATATGGATAGAGGATTACATTTATATTCCTAATTAAAATGCTTTCTTATGATTGTCCATATAGTGATGGGAAGATTGTTTGTTTTACACTGGTATTTTAGCGTAATAAAGATCCTCACACTGCAAAGACTTTTTATGATGAGAAGGTAGTTAAAATTGGGTGAATGCTATAAAAATTATTAGTGAGCACTCGTTTGTATGTTTACACTAATTTTCTCAGACGGTGTTCACTCCACATTTGTGTTCTTTTCACCATGTATTTTAGCAAACAGAAGTAGTATTGCTAACCATGAACATTCAAAAATAAGTCAAACTCCCAGAATCATGAGAGTGTCTTAAAAATCATGAAATTTGACAATTAGAGGGGTTTTTTATTCACATTCTGGTTTTTTTAAGCCTTAAGAATGTGTTTTGGGCACACTTGCAAGCTTTTCTCTGAAACCCTAGGGGCTAGAACCATTTTTAAAAAATGAAAACTGAGATTCTCACATAATCTAATCTGTAGTCTCCAGAATCAGGGCATTAAATAAAATATCAAATATCACAACATTTGTGCTGACATTGCAGGTATTGGCAACAATGGAAAGTTTCTGTTAGGAATTTGTATTGAAATGGTGATTTTTAAATGAATATTGCAAAATATTTACACACAGTGAATTTCTGGTTCATTATTGTGAATATTCAGGCTAGAAACAATAAAACAGGAACATACGATCATGCCACCTATATATCCAGTTAGAGAAGCTCCAAAATTAAATACATAAACAATACTTGAAGGTAATAATGGGTGATGTGTTCATATTTATTTGAAGAATAAGGTTTCTCTTTGAAAGAAACTTAGTTTTATGTAAATTTCTTAGCTCTTTTAATTTAACCAACTTCAATATATGGACCGCTCACCGTCATTATTGTTTGGAATGTATAAGATATATTGCTAGGTGATTGATCATCTAAATCACATGGGATTGACTGCCACCTGGCTAGACAAGTCACAACCCCAAAGAGAGCTATCAACATGTTTACACAATTACCTCTGGTTTGAATATTTGAGTAAATGCGGTATTTACACAAGGGTTTGAACTTGTTCCTTTTTACAGGAAAAGTTTACAAAACAAAAATTGGCTCCTATCAATATTCAATGAAAAGTAATAGAAAGGTCCTGAATATGGCTAAAGCAAATTCATTCTTTTTATTCCATCAGACGTTTGTGAATATGTTCTGCTATATTCACCCATCTGTACTTGCAATGAGCTGTTTGAAATTCAAGCATGAGGTTGAAATTTGTTGACATAAACCTTTGTTCAATAATTTTGAATGGATTAAGAAGTCTGTGTTTATTTCATGAACAAATTGTTCATTGTTCCTATTTCAGCCATGTCTAGTGGCAGGGTTACCTTAATGGAAAAAACGTTGGCATTGTATTTGGACACCTTTTCTTTTAATCTTGCAGAATTTAAACCAGTCAGTGGCCCATGACTGGACGTCAGGTTTACAAAAACTTATAGTGAAAAAAGAAGATGAAATCAGAGCTGCAGATCGCTGCAGAATTCAGTTGCAACTTCCAGGGAAGCAGGACAAGTCAGTAGAAATTTTAAAGCTAAAATATTCTAATTGTACCTATGCATGAGAAAGGAATAAGATCTCATCATGTTCCTCAGCATTCCTAGTCCTGTACTTGTTAGAAGAAGAAGTTTCATTTCATACACAATTTATATTTCTTTGATGTCTCGCAGATCTGGGCGGCCAACTTTCTTTACTGGAGTGTTCAATACATTTACTCCAGCCATCAAACAGTCTTGGATCAACAATTTACAAATGGCTAAGCTTGCTCTTGGTAAGACTTTATTGCCTCAAGGTAACTGAAATATTGTATCAAACTAAGAAAATGTGAACTTTTTCTGTAGATAGTTTTCAGGTTACAGTGTAATATGTGTTTGAAAATTAATTTTTTTATTAAAATTAGATCAAGATACAGGATACAACAATAAGTTTATATCACTGGAGGTTAAAGATGCTTTTAAAAAGGGGGGTGAGGAATTCACAGTTTATGACTTTAAATAGCACAAGTTGCTAGTAAGTTTGAGATAATATTTACCACTGTTCCTAACCGATCTATAGCAGAGTTAGTGACAGCACAACCATGTGCAGAGAGACTGGAAAAGTTATTCCTATCTAAAATTGTGTTTTCAATTCCATTCTCAAAACTTTTTCAAATATATGTCTTTCAGGGTGGAATTTCTCATTATTGGTTATATCCCAGGAGGAAACTTTATTTGGGAAGTTACAACAAAATTGGTGGAGCATTTTTGTAAAATGTTTTGTACATGACGAAAACCCTGTATATGGACTCATAGGAATGTAGGGCTGGAAGGGACCTCAGAATATCTAATCCATCCCCTTCCATGGTGAGGGAGGATTAGGTGTACCTGTGTTTACATGTCCTTTTAAAAATAAAAGGAAGTTGTATTTGTGGACAGCTCACAAATAGATTTTTTAAAATATCAAACTTGTTGCATATCTAATCTTCAGTGAAAGCAGATGTCTTTGGCATGCCTGAAATAATTAGATTCTCAGGTATCCTTTCATGAACAATTAAAAAGGATATATTGACACTTGCTCTGCTACATTGGTGTAACTGTTTTCTGCACATTGGCCTAGATTTTCAAAAGTAATTAGTTATTTTGGATGCCTGTCTGGAAGTGCCTTTGGACAGCCTGATTTTCAAAGACTAAATGCTCAGCAATTCATAAACAAGAGGCCTCTTTTGAGTTTTCTTACAGTAGGCACTCAGAAATTAAGCTATCCTAAACTAGTAGAAAAAGTTTGGATTGCTGATTATAGCTCACTGAACTATCTCATGCATAGGTAGGCTTGGCAGAATTTGATTTTTATAATTTCAATAACATCAGTGTTTATTTTTAAGAATTTACATTTATTTTTCACAAGCATTGGGTTTTAAGCCCTGTGTTCCATTATTAATTTAAATTTTCACAGTTTTGGAAATAATGTGTGGGGATGAGGAGGTGTCATGGTAATTGTGTAATGACAGTAGATTTTAAAGTTCAGAAATTAAATCTTTGTAATGGTTGAAACAAAAATTGTCAACATCACCTATAAAATATACAAAGTAGGAAGCCTTAAATCAAAGTCTAAAAAGCTCTTAGCAGCATATTTCTTGCTTTGCCTAGCTGTAGTTTTGGTTATCAATGGAAATCTTTTCAGATAGCTTTGTGTGTGCTGTGAAATTTGAAATCAAATCTTTCTAAGTCAAAGCCTAACATAAATCTCTAAATACGCACATTCAGTCTTTTCAAATAAAAATCCCTCTGCAGACCTGTGTTTTGGTATATGTTCAAAAACAGTAATGTGAATGAATGACCATGTTTGACTTGTCATTTATTATCATTGACACATATCATAGTTTATATTCAACTCAAATTTCTTTAATCATTGCAAAGATACTTCTCTTTAATAACTGACCTTGGGTGAAAGTCCCACTGACTTTAAGAAGGATCAAGTTCCTGAGTCGTAATGTAGAAGCCTGAAAGTCTGACATTTAAAAAGCTAATATCTTTCTGAGTTACCCAACCAGAAAAAGTTAAATATTTAAAGAGGAACATGTTGTTTTGCAAGCTTGCATAATTTAAAAAATCTCAACAAATTTTCTTTTAAACTTCCCAAATATAATTCACCTTTGGGAATGGAAAATTCCAGGCCAAAAGCAACATCTTTGGGAGTTATAAAAGAGGGAGGAAAAAAAGGTTTAGAATGTTGTGACCCCAGGTGTGTGGACAGCTATTTCAGGTGCTAGGGCAGAACAGTTAATGGATTTCTAAGAAAGGGGTGGCTGAGATCCCAGTGGGCTTCCTCCAGAAATTTTTGCTGATTTATTGTGTGCTGTGTGGGTTCTTGGGTGACTGAGAAGGAGGTATCTGCTACTTAGCTTCCCAAATCTCTTAGACTCCCCAGAAGATTACAAATGAACCTGTGTAGTTGCATAGCAGATACCATTTCCTCAACTGCCTGGGAACCTGCATGGTGCATAATATATAGGCTCATTTCAGGAGAGGACCAGAGAGCACAATGGGCAGAGGTCTTGGGGGAAGAAAGCATGTGGAGGAGAGGTGGATACATATCTATGCTCCTGGGCCCTTTTAAATTACAGAGCCCCTGGGCAATTTCCTGCCTTGCCCCCTCTACTTCCCATTCCCATTGGTAGACCTAAATGACTTTATTATTGTAGAAATGGCCTAATTATAAGCATCTTACTCTGGAAGAGATAAGAAAGAAATCTGTTGCTCAGATTTGGCAGGGACTGAGAGACATTGGATTACATTTTTTTAAATTCCTCTATCTTTTTCCATTTTTTTTGTTTTGTTTTTTGTTTTAAGGATTTTATTCACAAATTCATAACTGTCAACAAGAAACCCTTGATAATACACAGTAGTACCAAGCATACTGAGATTTCTTGCTGATATCTTGTGATGTATGGAATGAAACTGAAGAATGATTTGCTCTTGCAAATTTAAATATTAATGTGTTGTTTTAGATCTGTCATACCCTCCCCCCCAACAGAGATGTAATAACAAATATTATCTTTTATAAATGGAAGTGATCTGGTATTAATTGTCTGTATTTTTAGTGGAATGTTAGCAACTAATAAGTGAAAAGACTGTTGGATTTTTTTTACTTCTCGCCATTACAGCGGAGGAGAACCTCCTGGGATGGTTCTGCATTGAAGATGATGGAAATCAGATCAAAAAAGAGAAACATCCTCTCCTTGTTAGACACATGCCAGTAATGATGGCCAAGCAACAGGAATTTAAGGTGAATATTGGTGATATCTTAAGTACAATCTGTATGCTCATGTGAGGGGTGTGACATACAATCACATCTTATGGACACATTTGGTTGGCTTGATTCTGGCTTACTTCTGTGAACTTCTGCTAGTATATTAGCAAGGGTTTTTTAATGAATCTGTAAAGTCAGGGATTGTACCTTATGACTGGAGTTTTGCTAATATAGTTCCTATTTTCACAAAGGGAATAAAAGAGAACTGGGTAACTACAGGCCTATTACTTGGACCTCGGTAGTATGCAAGGTCTTGGAAAAAAATTTGGAAGAGAAAATAATTTTAAGATATTGAATTTAACGGTTAAGTGGGATAAAATACAACATGGTTTTACAAAAGGTAGATCATGCCAGACCAACCTGATCTCCATTTTGAGAAAATAACAGATTTTTTGAACAAAGCAAATACGATGGATCTAATTTACCTAGATTTCAGGAAGGAATTTGGTACAGTTCCACTTAGGGAATTATTAGTTAAATTAGAAAACATGGGGATTAATATGAAAATCAAAAGGTAGATAAGAAACTGGTTAGAGGGGGGACTACAGGGGGTTATGCAAGGCACTGGTGAGACCACAGCTGGAATATTGTGTTTAGTTCAGGTCCCTCATGTTTAAGAAAGATGAATTCAAACTGAAAAAGGTGCAGAGAAGGGCTATAAGGATGATCTGTGGACTGGAAAACTTGCCTCATGAGAGGTGACCTAAAGACTTGGCTTGTTTAGGCTAACCAAAAGAAGGCTGAGGGGAGGTATGATTGCTCTCTATAAATATGTCAGAGGGATAAATACTAGTAAGGGAGAAGAATTATTTGAGTATAGCACTAATGTGGACATGAGAACAAACGCATACAAAATGTCCATCAGGAAATTTAGGTTTGAAATTAGATGCAGGTTTCTAACCATTGGAGGAGTAAAGTTTTGGAATAGCCTCCCAAGGGGAGCTGTAGGAGCAAAAAACCTAGCTGGCTTCAAAATTGAGCTTGATAAATTTATGGAAGGCGTGGTATGATGGGATGGCCTAGTTTGGCAACTAACCAGTTTTTGGACTACTGGTGGTGGATATGCCAGTGACCTGAGAAGGGAACCTAGATGGGGTGGGTTCTTAGTTACTATAGAGAACTCTTTCTTGGGTGTCTGGCTGGTGAGACTTGCCCACATGCTCAGGGTTTTAACTGATCACCATATTTGGGGTTGGGAAAGAATTTCCCCTAGGGCAGATTGGCAAGGGATCTGGGGGAGGGGGTCATCTTCCTCTGTAGCATGGGGCATGGCCCACTTGCTAGTGAATTTTCTGTACTTTAAAGTCGTTAAGTCATGATATGAGGACTTCAATAACTCAGTTATAGGTTAGAGGTTTATTACAGAAGTGGGTGGGTAAGGTTTTTGTGGCCTTCAGTGTGCAGGAGGTCAGACTAGATGATCACATTGGTCCCCTCTGACCTTAAAGTCTATGAGTCTATATCCCAATGTACGTGATTCTCAAGTGGATATTCAGTTTTACTTTGAAAAGTGATACCATAAAAATAGTGCCTGTGCTTTGCTTAAAAATCTTTCCTGAAATCTCTTCAAAGTTATATGTGTTGCTGACAGTGACAAAAATAAACATATGATGCTTTTCACTCCTATTTTCATTTCAAAGCCAGTATGACCAAGCGTGAGCAAGTTAGATATTATTTCTATCAACAGTACCAACAAAGCTGCTTACTAAATGTCAGTCAGTTACAGTTGTACAAGCACACAGAAGGCTATGGGCTTGCAAAAGGAGCAACCAGAGGCATGATTTTAACACAGTAGAGTCATGTAGCTGTTTTCTGAAAGACTAATTAAGCCTCTACCAAAGGGACACCTGTGTTAGTCTAGTTGTGGGGGGAAGGGGAGGGACACAGGAATTCTGGGTGCCTAGAATAAGTAACCTTATTTTTAAAAGTGCTGGGCATCCAGTGACAACCCTTAACATCAGGGGGAGTTGCTAGGTGTTTTTAAAATCAACCCATTTATATACAAAACTGAAGTAGCATATTTAGGAACTTAATTTTTGCACCCATTTTTAAAAGCTTTTCCTTAGTGACTAGAAAATGCTGTATGTGAATGAGTGTTAAAATAGTTCTTAATTTTTAAATTCTCCAATTTTATTTTTCTTGCCACTCTCCAAAACCAGCAGCAAACTTCAAAACTTTTTCTTTGTTAGGGAAAAGAGCATTTGTGAACATTTTAGATGGAGACTCTGTGCCTAAAAGCAAAATTCCTTATTTAATTCCTCCAGAAAATACAATTTTATTTGATTGGATGTGATGTGATGTGATGTGATGTGATGTTCATAATGTTAGTTTTGGATTAATTAAATACATTTTAAATGTGTTTCTAAATTTCCATGAGCATTCCCAGTGGTATCATACTGAGAATGTAAATCCATTACTCTTCACAAGGGTCCCAATTTTGAAATGTATTTAATATGCTGCTTAAGTGCTTTGGTAAATTAGGATGAATTTAAATGTATACCTAAAACATTTTGTTGAAACCGGGACTTCATCAGAAAGGTCAGACATATTTGTGTCACTGAAGGTGCTAATCATTCTTCATTGTTTCTTTCAAGATTGAATGTACTGCTTATAATCCTGACCCTTACCTCTGTAGTGAAACTGAACCAGATTCCTGTTCGGTGGAGCATGGTTTTCTGTGGGTAAGTTGTCTTTAAATACCAAATGCTGCATGATTTTTTCCCCCAGTCTTTTAAACTTTTTTTTTTTTTGGTAAGAATCCACAACACGTGGATTTGATATGCATACATGTTAGCCAGGCTAAATTGTACAAAAGAGGTTCAGTAGTTTTGTCCCCAGAATTTTATTTGTGTGTTAGTGCGTGTGTTTAAACACCCAAGTATTCAGCATAGGCACATGTGAGTTATGCTGCTGATCTCAAATAAATTGCAATAAACTCATGTTTGAGACCATAACACATTACCATCCAATCCATAATTTAAAAATGTTTTTAAAGAGTTCTAAATAAAATTCCAGTAGGACTATTTTTTATATCTTCTAGAAAATGATGCTGGAATAATACTTTGATCCCAATTATAAAGACATTCTTCCAAACCAAAAAAAAAAAAAAAAAAAATAGCTAACAGATATTTCAAAACCTCTACCAGTTTCAATAGCTTTTTCTTCCATAATCATGTTGTGACTTTTTAGAGGCTGATATTTTGGGACATCCCAGTAGCAGATGCATAAGGTGGAAATAAGGTTTTTCAAAGGTCTGATTTGAGATGACCTGTGCAACTCACTTGTAGTTTTGCTAATTATGAATAGTTATCATAAATTCATGCCAATAAAATCTTAATACAACACCGTGATGTTCTCTTCCTTGTTCTTCTTTGCTCTAAAGGAAGAGTTCTCCCAGCCTTTCCCACATCCCTAATGCAGACTGATATGGACAGTTAATATCATGGGAAGCTGATAGTCCTTTCTGTTGAGCTACAGTACGTGTTTCAGGCTCTCTAACTACAGAAAATATTGATCTTGAAACTACTGGATGTAGGATTTATAGTAGTGCTTTCTAAAGTATATTGGGTACAGAAGGATTATATTGGGATAATCCAGGTTATATTTGTATTATGTGTATACACACAGCTCTCAAAAGTATGCAATAACTTTCCTTTTGAAAAAGAAAGGTCAGAAGTGTGTATACAAGTCTGCTGGGAAAACCAATATTATGTTCTTTTGCAGTATTTTAAAATGTGTTATGGTTGGTGTTTAATGATTTCCTTAACTTTTTGGTGTGCTAAATTAATAAATGAAAACCTTTTAAGTGCTTAAACTTTGAAAAGTTTAATGGATTTGCTATGTTTGCTTTAATGGATTTGCTGTGTTTTTATCATGGTTAACTGTGATCTTGCTTTGAAAGGATGTTAATCTTTTCCTTTCTCATCACTCTCTAATTCAGATTGGCAGTTGCACTAATCAGATGGGCCAAATTGCAATTGTCTCATTTCAAAACTCCAACCCCAAGGTTATTGAGTGTTTCAATGTGGAGTCACGCATTCTCTGCATGGTCTACATTCCAGAGGAGGAGAAAAAGAAAGAGTTAAATGTGGATCCTGAGTCTGAAAATGTGACTACGAAAGCCTCAAAAGTGCCTACTGTTTGCCTGGGCATGGAAGAAGGAAGGTGCTGTCAATTTCAGTATATTGCATATCATTTATATATTTATTTTATTACTTTTCAGTAAAAGGCTGTCCATCCAATGCTATGTGTTCCTCAAAAATCGCAATAAAATAACTACAAGTAAATAGACCCATCAGTTAGCCTAATTTCTTATCAAATAACTCAGTAACATACACGTAAGAAAAATTAACCTCCACATAAAATTGTTGAAAACTTATCATTATGGGATAAAATCCATAAAAGCAAACAAATATCTCTGAAGAAAAAGGATTAGTTCCTTGAAATAATATAATGTCTAAGATGTAAGTACATATTTTAAGTTTCAGATGGGTAGCTGTGGTAATCTAGTCTAGCAAAACAAACAAGGTGTCTGATGGCCCTTTTAAGGACTAATAAATTTATTTATCACATAATGTGATAAATACATTTTAGTCTTTAAAAGGCCACCAGACTCTTTCATTGTTTTACATATTTTATGGCTATTATGTCATTTTAATAATCAAAAGGGTTTGAAAATGATGAAATGCTATTAGCAACACAGAAGGCAAGTACCTTGTACAATAGAGCATTTGCAGGATTTGATGGGAATTTGTCATACTAATAAGACAAAACAGTTTTTGTTTATTCTGTGTGAAGTGAGTCCTTTCATCAAGTCATCTGTGAACATTAGTGAGAAACAGAAGTAGGTTTTTGTGAGGTTTTTGGTATGTTAGGCAAAGGATGTTGGATGTATTATTGAGAGTATACTGATGAGAATTTGTATGCTCTTTCTGCTAGTGTAAATAAGGGACTACTATAAAATAATACTCATTTGTTACTAATTGTAAAGAATGAAATATAATCCATGCTCGTTAGCTGCATGTATAATCCTCTGTTCATGTCAGACCTACCTCTTTACTTGTCATTTCTGGCATAGCCATCATGACAGTATATAGGCACTGTGGCAGAGAATTCTAAAAATAAATTGATTTCTGGTGCTGAACAATTTTCTTCTTTCTTCTGTTAGATAGGGCTGAATCCAAAGCCCACTGAAGTCAATGAAAAGATTTCACTGGACTTTGAATCAAGCCGTTGAGTGGTACAACTATAGTTCTTGTAGAGGACAGTATCTCAGTAGAAGGAATCTGTCTCCAGCTGAGGTGAAGCCTCCCTAATGCAAGGAATTTATTGCTTGAGCATAAAATGCTACCGGAGATGACTAGATGAGCTACATTTTTTATCATTTTAAAGTAACTTTATTCTCCCTTAATATTTTATTATTGGAAAGCCTTTTGTGACCTTATAGTAACTAAATAAGACATATATTTACATGTTTTCTCTTGTTTCTGTTTCTGTTTTTGTTTTTCTTTTTTGTTTTGGATAGCATTTCTATTTACAAGAGTCATCAAGGTTCAAAGAAGGTCCGACTTCAGCACTTCTTCACTCCTGAAAAATCAACTGTCATGAGCTTAACATATTTGTCGCAGCACTTGTTTGCTGGTTTGGTTAATGGGAACATTGCAGTCTACACAAAAGCAGAAGGTAGAGTGATAACATCCTGAGAAAGATCTTTTTCAGTATTTTTTGGCAGAAGCAGATTTCCACTGGTCTATTGTTCCTTTCCTGAACAACTTCTGAATGGAAGCTACTACTGTTTGTCACAATGTTTTCTTTGTAACACATGACATTTATTCTTTCCATGGGATGGTGTGTGCTTGGCTGTTCATCCTGACCTATTGTTATATCAGCATTGTTGTTACACACATTATCATAATAATCCAGTCAGGATCAGATCCCATGATAATAGCTACTGTAAAACACATATAAAGACTGGTCCCTGCCCAGGATCTTACATTAGGTGATAACCAAGCTACTGCATCTATACTGCAAATATAGATGCAAATGTCAGTCTAGTTCCAATATCTGACAAGGGAAATGATTTCTCTTTGCTAGCTCTTTCAGCAATTCAGAATTGAAATGAAGACTTAACTGTGCAGACAAATGAATAGATCCTCTCTATATACTCCTCACAAAGAAGCCTTCCTTTCCTATTATTTGAGAAAATGTCAAAGTGCGGTTTAATTTGAGCAGTGGAGAATCCAAAATGAGGTGTGAAGGATACTTCTTTTCCTCAAGCCTTTCTCATAAGCAGCACAAGTGTTTTAACTAATTCACAACTTCATCAAAGGAAAGCATACCCGAGCCAGCCTTTCTAACCTGACCAGATTAGCCAACCACTTCATACGACCTCACTGGTAAGGGCAAAACAATAAAATAAATTAGTTAAATACAGAAAGACAGATTTTAAGTAATTGTATGTAGTAAGCATAAAAGTCAGAGAGAGTACCTAAGAAAATAAAAAATAAGCATGAAGTCTAAATCCTCTGGAGCCACGTGCAGTTCTTTGGCTGCCTCCTTCTGGCTCCAGGCTCTAGTTCCTCCCCCCCCACCACCAACACTGGGGGCACTATGGAGAGCCCACGCCCCTGCTCTTGGCCCTCCCTTCCACCATGGGACTTTTTGGGTGACCTGCTCCTGGCTCCAACCCCCCCACCTCTGCCAGCAGGGGACCCTGCATGGGGTCCTCTCTTGGTTCTGGGCTCACCCCTTCCAGGAGGCTACAACCAATGAAACTTTCAATACATTTGATTATTGAAGGAAATGGCTCTTCTTATCTTTTGGGTTGCCAACCCCTGGACTTTGGAGTATTTGGGTCAAGCAGTTTTTTTTTCACCCCATTGAATGATGCAGGTGGTTTACAATCCTTAATACATAGCCTTTTCTTCTCAATCTGGGGATAGTCTCCTCAGTTCAAGTCGTCATCTTGCTAACAGTCTTGAAGCCTTCAGCATAAGTTGTGGGTGGGTGAAGAAAAGTAATTCCATAAGACCTCTGTTCTTTCTTTTATATCCTCAGTCAATGTGTCTGAAAAATACTAGTCCAGATATGTCCTGGTGGCTCTCCTCCTGATGTGATCTTGTATAACAGACTCATAGGATTGAGAAATCCCCATTGTGCAGTGCTTGTGCCACTGTCAATCGAATCATAGAATCATAGGGTTGGAAGGGACCTCATAGGTCATCTAGTCCAACCCCCTGCCAGAGGCAGGACCACTCCCACTAAACCATCCCAGTCATGGTTTTGTCCAGCTGGGCCTTAAACACCTCCAAAGATGGAGACTCCACCACCTCCCTTGGCAGCTCATTCCAATGTTTCACCACTCACCTAGTAAAAAAGTTTTTTCTAATATCCAGCCTCGACCTCCCTAACCACAACTTGAGACCATTGCTCCTCGTTCTGTCCTCTGTTATTACCGAGAACAGTCGAGCTCCATCTTCCTTAGAGCATCCCTTCAAGTAGTTGAAGGTTGCTATCAAATCCCCCCTCAATCTTCTCTTCTGCAGACTAAATAAGCCTAATGCTTTCAGTCTTTCCTCATAGGGCTTCTGCTCCAGCACTTTGATCATTTTGGTTGCCCTCCACTGGACTCTCTCTAGCATGTACTTGTCCTTTTTGTAGTGGGGAGGCCAAAACTGAACACACTATTCTAGATGTGGCCTTACAAGTGCAGAATAGAGGGGAATGATCACATCCCTTGATCTGCTGGTAACACTTCTTTTGATGCAGCCCAGTATGCCATTGGCCTTTTTGGCAGCAAGAGCACACTGCTGACTCATATCTAGCTTCCCATCCACCATGACCCCCAGGTCCTTTTCTACACTGCTGCTACTTAGCTGAATTTTTCCCAGCCTGTAGCAGTGCATGGGGTTTTTCCATCCCACGTGCAGGATTTTACACTTGTCCTTATTGAACCTCATAAGATTTCTGTTGGCCCACTGTTCCAATTTATCTAGGTCTCCCTGCATCCTGTCCTTGCCCTCCAGCATGTCTACTGTTCCCCCCAGCTTGGTGTCATCTGCGAACTTACTGAGAATGCAGTCTATTCCATCATCAAGATCATTGATGAAAATGTTGAACAGAACCGGCCCCAGGACCGACCCCTGGGGCACACCACTCGTTACTGGTTGCCAGCTAGACATGGAACCATTGATTCCTACACGCTGAAACTGTTGATCTAGCCAGTTTTCTATCCACCTTATAGTCCACCTATCCAACCCATACTTTTTAATTTGCCAATGAGAATGCTGTGGGAAACTGTATCAAAAGCCTTGCTAAAATCAAGGTATATCACATCAACGGTTCTTCCTGCATCCAAAAAACCAGTCTTCTGATCATAGAAGGAAATGAGATTGGTCAGGCATGATTTACCCTTGGTAAATCCATACTAACGGTTCCTGATCACTTTATTTTCCTCTAAGTGTTTTAGGATGGATTCTTTGAGAACCTGCTCCATAATTTTTCCAAGGATTGAGGTGAGGCTGACTGGTCTGTAATTCCCTGGATCTTCCTTTTTCCCTTTCTTGAAAATAGGCACTGCATTTGCTTTTTTTCAATCCTCTGGCACCTCCCCCGTTCTCCATGAGTTTTGAAAGATAATGGCCAGTGGTGCTGCTATCTCATCGGCCAATTCCCTTAGCACCCTTGGATGCAGTTTGTCCGGCCCCATGGACTTGTGCACATCCAGTCCCTAACCTGACCTTCCATCACCAAGGGCCTCTCTTCTTCTCTCCAATCTGCCATACCCATGGTAGTGGGCTGGGAGCTGACCCTGCCTGTGAAAACTGAAGCAAAAAAAGCATTGTGCACTTCAGCTTTTCCCTCATCCTCCGTCACGAGGATGCCTGCCCCATTCAGCAAGGGACCTACACCATCACTGATCCTCTTCTTGTTATTAACATACTTGTAGAACCCCTTCTTGTTATCCTTTACGTCCCTCGCTAGCCGCAGCTCCATTTGTCCTTTGGCCTTTCTGATTTTATCCCTGCAGTCCCTAGCAATATCTTTATATGCCTCCTTGGTCATCTGACCAAGCTTCCACTTCCTGTAAGCTTCCTTTTTATATTTAAGCTCAGAGCAGAGTTCTTGGCTAAGCCATTCTGGCTGTCTCACATGTTTGTTCGTTCTCATAATTGGAATGGCAACTTCCTGTGCCCTTAGCAGGGTTTCCTTAAAATATAACCTACTCTCTTGGACTCCTTTCCCCTTCAGATTAGCTTCCCAAGGGATCCTGCCCATCAGTTCCCTGAGGGAGCCAAAATCTGCTTTTTTGAAGTCCAGAGTTTTTGTTTTGCTTCTTTCCTTCATTCCTTTAATCAGGATCCTGAACTCAACCATGTCACGGTCACTACTGCCTAGCTTGCCATTTACCTCTATGCCCCTGATCAATTCTTCCCTGTTTGTGAGCAGCAGGTCAAGAGGCGCAAGGCCCCTAGTTAGTTCCTCTAGCATTTGTACTAGAAAGTTGTCCCCAACACTCTCTAAAAATTTCCTGGATTGCCCATGCACTGCTGTATTGGCTTCCCAGCAGATGTCAGGGTAATTGAAGTCCCCCATCAGCACCAGGGCTTGTGATCCAGAAGCTTCCACTAGTTGTCCATAGAACACCTCATCCACCTCCTGCTTCTGGGCTGGTGGTCTATAGCAGACACCCACCACAACATACCCCTTGTTGCTTTCCCCTCTCAATGTAACCCACAGGCTTTCTACTGGCACGCTTCCACTTCCATAATGGAGCTCTGAGCAGTCATAGAGCTCTTTTACATATAGTGCTACTCCTCCCCGTCTTCTTCCCTGCCTGTCTTTCCTGAACAGTTTATACCCATCCATGGCAGAGCTCAAGTCGTGCAGACTATCCCACCACGTCTCTGCTATTCCTATGATATCATAGTTCCTTGTCTGCGCTAGTATTACCAATTCTTCTTGCTTATTTCCCAGGCTCCTCACATTAGTGTATAGGCACCTAGATACCCGGCCGATTGCCCTACTTTGTCATGTTGATTTCCAATTCTATTACATAAACCTCCTTTCATTTTTTCTTGGAGTTCTCCTCCCTCACTCTCCTCACGTATTGGGGCTTCAGTAGAACACTTAAGACATTTATTTGGTTCCCCCCCATGTTCCAACTGCCTTCTCTTTTATTCCTGGTGCTACAGTCCCAGCACCCCCCAAGTTCCATCCCTTCCCCCAAATCACCCACATTGTCACTTAACTGTGGGCTTTGGTCTCCTTCCCCTGTTGAACCTAGTTTAAAGCTCTCCTCACTAGGTCAGCCAGTCTGTGCCCAAATATGCTCTTCCCCTTCCTGGACAGGTGAAGGCCATCTCTGCCTATCAGTCCTCTGTCCTGAAACAGAACTCCATGGTCAAGGAAGCCAAATCCGTCCTGACGACACCATCTTCACAGCCAGGCATTCACCTCTAGGATGCATCTGTCTCTCCTCAGGCCTCTAGCCTTGACTGGAAGGATCGAGGAGAACACCACCTGTGCTCCAAACTCCTTCACCCTCGCTCCCAGAGCCCTGACGTCACCTTTGATTTGCTGAGGATCACCTCTCGCAGTATCATTGGTATCCACATGGATAAGAAGCATGGGGTGTTAGTCTGAGGGGTGGGTGATTTTTGACAATCCCTCCGTTACATCTCGGATATGGGCACCTGGTAGGCAGCATACGTCTCTAGAGGCCTTGTCAGGGCAACAGATGGGTGCCTCCGTTCCTCTCAGGAGTGAGTCCCCAATCACCACAACCCTACGTTTCCTCTTTGGTGTGGTGGCTGTGATCTGCCCAGCCTCTGGGATGGATGGCATCTCCTCTACCTCCTTCATTGTGTCCAGCACCGCATAACGGTTCCTCACCACAATGGATGGTGGGATGTGAGCAGGCGTGGAGCACTGTCTACTGCCAGAGGTGACCAGCTGCCAGTGTCCTTCCTCTGCCATAGGCATCCCGTCCATTTCCAGAACTATGGCAGTAGCCCTTGGCACTGGGATAGGGACCTCCTCCTTGCAGGTGTCATCGTGGAAACTGTCAAGGAACTTTTCCAGGGCATAGATACCCCTGAGTCATGACACCTCCTTCTGTAACTCTCCTACCTGTTTCCGGAGAGATGCCACCAGAAGGCACCTATCACATAGATTCACCTCCCTAGCCTGATCATCAGTGGCAGGAAAATGAAGGCCACAGTCCCTGCAAATCCACACCAGCATCTGGGTGGAGATATCCATGGTCAGACTGTCTATCTGGCTACAAACAGAAGCAAAGGAAACATAAGGGGCGCTGGCACCAGCAGTGCAGCTCCTCTTCACCATTGTGGCCTCATCAAACTCCCTCGCAAGCTGTATATCACTTGTTTACTATTCCTCTTCTGGCCAATGGCTGTTGATGATTGTTAAAGTCTCACCAGGGTGTCAGTTAATTCCTATGCTAGAGAACTAGCTGTGGGCAATTTGCAACATATTTCAATAATAGCCATTCAGCATTATCTCATAGCTTCATGCACGCTAACAATATACCTACTTTGATAGAACAATGGATTTCAGCAGTTCATGAGCTTTCTTCTAATATCTTACAAGGCCTACTTTGTATGAAATATCACAACCATACATGAATAATGAATATGGGGGTACTGCTTTGTAGTACAGTGTGTCAGATCTGCCAACTGTCATATTCAGCTCAGTGGCCCTCTTCTTGCCTTACTCACTGAGCTCTGTTCTTGACTGATCCAGGGAGAGGTGTGTTAAGAACGTTCTCTAGCTGAATGTCAGATCTACTCTACAGAACAAAGTTAAGTCATCTTAACTATATTGCTCAGGGCTGTGAAAAGGGTCATGCTCGGTGCAATATAATTAAGCTGACTTTAGCCTTGGCACAGACCCTGATAGGTTGATGGAAGAATTCTTCTGGTGACCTAGCAACTCTCTGTCAAAAAGGTGGATTTACTTTAGCAACAGAAGAACATCATCTTCCCTGGTACTGTAGCATTTCTACGGTAAATATGTTCAGAGACAGGAAAGAACCTGTCCCCTAATGCAGTAATGGAGTGGCCCTGATCATGCTCAGGTTCATCCCAAAACTTCATTCTCAAGGTCTCAATTGCAATATATGGCTTTTTGGGAGGGGGCAAGGAGTGAATTGACAACCTCCTCAGAGTGTGATGGGTTTGAACAGTTATTTAAGACTGCAGTTGTCTTCCCACAGCTACTTCCATCAAAAAAAAGTTTGCTTCCATCAAACCTATGGTTTGTAGGCCAGAAAAGATGCAGGGATTCTCTGAGATCCACATATTCTGAGTCAATTAAGAGCAAGAAGATAGATAGATCAATCAACCTCTGTGGTAATACCGTACAGTATTAAGAACTTATCTAACAAGGATTGTGTTCAAGTAACCTTTGATATGGAAGATCTACATACAATCATTCTAACTCATCTTGCAGTGCCTTTCCCTACAGATTGCCTCACATCTCTTATTACAGCTCTTCATGCCTAATAAAAATTTTGTCTTTTTTTTTCCATATTAGTATTAATTTTCCTTATGAGTTGCTTCTGTGGTCATGTATAAGGCAAACTGTGCTTATCCAGACACAGTCAGCCCTGAAGGAGTGCTGCTATGAAGCACTGACCTATTTTACTAGACAGATGATTCTAAGCTGTGGAACAAGCAGCTGAGAATATGACCTAATGAATATTTCATGGAAGTTATTAGCACAGACTTGAATGTCACCTTTAGTTCTACAACATGTGTCATTTTCTGGTCACATACATCAGTTTATTGTGCTAGTAATTTGACGTAGACAAATTAAAGGAAAAGAGAGCAAGGCTGAAAAGTGAGATATTTGATATTTCTAGATACGAGCAGTCTGCTATATTGTAAGACATTTTTATTGTATGTCTATATTCAAAAAAGGGCAAATGCTAATCCAAGTGCATCTCTTGAGTAATTGTACAGTGCACTGAGGAGTTCCATGGAGTAAGGGAGAGAAAAATCTTTCTCCTAGATTTTTTACCCACTTCACAGGTCCTACTGCACTTTCAATCCTTGTTACTCACTGTTAAAAAATGGACTGGGCAATGGATATGTGTAGCCACAGATCCACCAGGTCATCCCCATTCTACTTCCAGCTCACAAATGAGTCACATCTCTCCCCCACACCCCTGCTTTCATATGATATAGTTCATGCCTAGCTCTGAATTGCCCAGGTTAAAAACATCTGTGACTCTTTCTTTGAAAAGCTCTAGTTCCTTCATGCCTTGGAACAAAGACTTGAAGTATAGCCAGAAGGTAGCCATAGGGCAGGAGTGTGCCCTTGACTTTTCCCATCTTTGTGAAAATCGACCAAGGTTTGAGCAAGTTATAAGCTTTGAAAAATCACAGTTTGCATGTGCTCAGTAGAGACTTGATAGAGCTCAGTTACATTCCCTTATGATTCTATCCATGCCTGGGACTGAGCAAGAATTTCCCTGCTATTGAAATTGCTGGCTGCTCTGGGCCATACTAGCTCTGAGTTCAGGCAGTGGATCTGAGAGCAGGAAGCCTGTCTTGTTCTGTCAGTAACCCCCACTCTGCCAGGCCCAGGCAGGCTAAGGGAGGCAGATGCCTGATTTGAATACAGAGGGGAGGAGAGCTGGACCTTGGCAAAGTGGGAAGTAGTAGTAGATGGAGATGAAGGACCAGAGGGATAAGAAAGGGATCTGGGTTTGCAGCCTGGAGAAGCAGTGTAGTGATGACTTGGAGCCATGCAGAGAAATGGGGCTGTGTGGATTGAGAACCAGTGGACGGAGAGAGAAGATTGAGATCAGAAAAGAAGCCTGGGGACTGGAGACTGAGTGTAGTTCTGAGTCTCAGTCTCTTTGCTTAGCTAAAGGGTAAGGGGAGGGGACAGGGAAGACAGATCTGAAGAGGAGCCAGGCATAGGGTGAGAACCGGAATTCACTGGCCACGGAGGTTTGGACAAGGTGTGTGAGCGTGTTAGTGGGTATTGTGACTGGACAAGAAACCTGGGGAGTGAGAGAAGGATCCAGTGGTAACAGCGCTGTATGGGTTGACTAAAGGTTGGAGGATTGGGCAGGGAAGAGACAGACTGGACAAGGCGTCAGGTAGTGTAAACTGAAAATGGGTGGGCAAAGAGAGTGGGACTGGGAAAGGTTAAAAAAAATAATAAGAAATGTGTCTATGCGATAGTTGTTAGTATAGCTATTACAGTGTCATGATTTTCAAGTTACTTTGAGTTCATTGTGATATTTGAGATTATTGCACAGGGCACTTAGCAAAAGCTTTGCATTTTGTTCTGAAATCCATGGTTTTGTGCTTCTCTTTTCTAGTTTTTCTTCATTGTCTGAACAGTAGGGCAAAACTTTTGATCTCATTAGTATTATTACTTTGTATATTGACTTAGTGCCATTATTTCTGGTGCAATTGAAAAGTTATTTTAGAGCAGTATAGCACCAACCTATATGTCTTTTATCATCTGATGACATTTGCCAGTCAGCCATTATTGCTTTTTTCACAGAACGGCAAAAGGAGAATTAGTGGATGGAGAAAAACTGATAAATAGATATATATTGATTGTAATAGAGCAGGGATTGGCTACACAGGCTCAGTGAGCTGCCTGTGGCTCCCTGAGCATCTCTTTCTGGCTCCCTGGCAATCTCAGGGAGCCAGGTGTGCTCTGGGGACTCCCAGGTGTGCAGGCCCCCACTTTCGGGGCACCAGAGTCGCTCCCACCAGAACCGCATGAGCTAGAAGCAGCCCAGTGGTTGCGCTGCAACCCCTAGTGCTGGCAGGGGGTGTGGAAGTAGCATGCATTCCCTCTGTCCCTCCCTCCCTCCCTCTGCTGGCAGGGCAGAGCAGCACTGTCTGCCCACCCCCAGCTGGCCATCCCTCCCAAGAGTGGCCAGGGGAGAGCTGCAGCTTGCGGAGGCGGGGCCCTGAAAGGGCTCCTCCATGGATTTCAGACTGCTTTGACCCGGCCACCCCAGGGCTGAACAGAGGTCACCTTGTCCCCAGGCCTGGATTGGGCCTGTTCAGACTTGGAGTGGCTGGGTCAAAGCAGCCTGAACTCTGTGAAGGGGCAGTTCCGGGGCCCCACCTCCGCAAGCTGCGGCTCTTCCCTGGCTGCTCTTGGGAGGGACGGTCAGCTGGGGGTAGGTGGGGAGTGCTGCTCCGTGCCGTCAGTGGAGGGAGGCATGGAAGGAAGCGCACACCACCAGCACACCCCCCGCCAGCACTAGGGGCTGTGGTGCAACCACTGGGCTGGCTTAGGCTCTTGTGGTGGTGGTGGGGAATGGCTCTTGTGTTGTTCTGGGTTGCCAACCCCTGTAATAGAGCATTTGGTGTATTTTTCATTCTTATACTCAGAATTAATCCAAATACACTTGTGTATGAAAACTCTCAAAGGGATAGAAAAGGGACTGAAAGAAGTGAACAAGGGGCTATAATGGCCAAGCAGGAAGTTGAAAGGAAGGGGGAAATTTATAGTCAAGTGCTATAGAGATCTGGCACGTCAAACCTTTGACCCCATTTCTGCAGTATGATTTAAGCTGATAGGGTTCCATGGAACACCATTGCAAAGGTCACTCACACAGATCCAGCTGCAGGACTGAGGCGTAGTCAGGAAGGAGTAAAGAGCCCATTAATGAAACTGAAATGATCCTGAACTGAGAGAAGTTACAAGCACCAGTGTACATAATCATACAAAATAGAAAGCAAATCAAGAAGGTAATAAGGTCCAACCTAGAGAGAGAAAAGAAAAAAACAAATCTAATAAATTTGTGGGATAATTATGCAAAACACAGATATTCACCGGGTGCAGGGGGAAGAAACTTGGAAAGCAGACTTGGGTGTGCTTGCAAACAGTGAAGCAGATGTGTTAGCTATGAGATATTGTAGCAGAAAAAGGTCAGTGCACATTTGGCTTTCATTCACAGAGGCATCATGTCTCAGGACAGGAAAGTAACACTCAATCTTTATACAATTTAGGTATATTGCACCTGGAATGTTGTGTTCTGTTTCAGGCACTTCCTTGCCAGAAAATCACAGCTTAGCTATGGGAGTTCAGAGAACAATAGCAGCAATTATCCCTGGACTAGAAGTGTTGATTTATGAGTAATGAGTGAAAAAGCTTAGTTAAACAACCACTAATACCATGATAACAATCTGCAAACATTTGCAGGGGATTAACACCAAAGAGGATGAGGTATTATCTTGTGGAGTTAGTGGAATATAGGTAAGAGTAATGGGGTGAAATTAGGAGTAGGACAAGTCCATAACAAAGTTCCTGACCCTGAGAGCTAGTCTGCAGAATAGTCTCCTAATGGAAGTGATGGGAGCCCCCTTGCTTATGAGATTTAAACCTGGATTGAGCAAAATACTATTAGCTGTATAAGGGTGATAGAATAGGAATGGTATTGAAAAAGATAAAATTGTTCTCATGGAAATGTGCCCTTATACATACTACAGCAAATGCCTTTAATACTGCAAATATTGAGCTAATAGCCTCATCTTATTTACTTATTTAAGGCAGGTACTTTCAGTGCCATCTATGTAGTTAGCTTATAATAAGTTGGAGGAGGATAAAGTCTGCGACTTTCTTTATTTGAATGGAATCCTGCTGTTCAGTATTGGTTCATATTTGGAAAACATGATTTCCTGTGCTCGCATTATATATATACAGTAGAGGGTTTTCCTTGGTATTTGATGATTCGGTACTCAGTTGAGCCTTTAACTAGTTATCTCCAAGTGATGGGGAATGTGCTACTGTTTGTAAATGTTCTTTGGTTTTTAAAACCTACCTTCAAGAAAGTAAATCAGTCCGTAGCCACTGTTTATGTGTCATGTGATGTAAGAATGTTTGTGCTCCACTGCACAAATAAACTAACAAACCCTATTCCCAGGGTTGTTCTGGCAGCATTACTGAAATAGTCAATGGGCAGCTGAGTAAGAGAGGAAGTTACCAAACAAAAAGATTCATGTGAAGTTCTGCTTCGTTGAGTGCAATGGGAGTGAGATGGCAGAATGAATATAAGCTGTAATAGGACATTTTGACAGAGGAAGTTTTTATTCAATCATGTTGTATCATAAAATAGAGAGTAAAACCAAACCACACAATAGCGTAGTTTCCCTTCAGACTATTACATGGGAATAAAATACGTCCATCTCCCTCCCCTCTCCAGAAATACTTCCTTGGTCTCCTCCACCACCAGGAGCCTTGTTTTGATCTTTGCTTGTCTGTCATCAACCATCTGTTTGGATACAGAGTCTCTCAGTTGGGGAATTTTCCTTCTCTTACCCTAGCGCATGAACTGGTGACACCAGGAATCAAGTTCTCAGTGCACTCCCCTGCACACATCCTATACTACACCAGCAGATTCTCTGTTCACCAGGTCACAGCACTGTTTGGCTCAGCTGCCCCTCCATTATCAAAGTGGGACAGCTGGGCCAAATTTGAGTGGTGTTACAAACCCCTGGGCCAGGTTGCTACACTAGTCCCTGAAATTTGGCCCATATGAAGGATCAGCTCATTCAGATTTTGGTGGTGTTGCAGTCAGGCAGCCAAAATGATGCTCCAGACTGCTCCAGTAGCAGTCATGCTGCTTTAGTATGGGACCACTGCTTAGCAATGGTTGAGCCATGCCCCCCAGCTCCACAGTCTATGTAGAACTTTAACCAAGTGGAAAATCCTAGGAGGGTCAGGGATGTTTGACCAGTTCAGTGGGCTCAGAAAGAAGTAGAGTCAGACTCCTCAGAACAAGTGCCTCTGCTACTGTCCTGTTGTAAGCTATAAGTTTGCTGAGATGTCTTATCTCCAGCCATATATTTTTTACTTCCAGTTGTTTTTTATTCTGCTCTGCTATTACATATAGTAGATATCCCAATAACCAGGTCAACATACTTTGTTAATCAGGTTTTACAAGCAGTTCTAACATCCAATTTGGTTGCAATTTACTTAATTTTAATTACATCAGTAATCCCTGTGATTTCAACAGGATTTCTCAGGCATTTCAGTTTAGGTGCATGATTAAGTACTTTGCTAAATCTGCACCCCTTTAGCCAAGACAGAAAATGTAGGAGAAAGGAAATATTCCATCCAATTTAGAGAGTGAACTTGCCTCAAAGAGGTTATGTGGCTTGCCCAAACTCGTACAAGAGGTAGAGTTGGATCTCCCAGGTCCCAATACAGTGCCTTAACACTAGACAAGCCTTTCACTACACCTACCTGGTTTAGAATTGCAGTTAGGTAGAGGTGAAGTACTCCCACTTTTATCCACAGTTTATTGCAACATAAAACTGAAAAAAAATGTAGGAGCAAAATTAGAAAATGATGTTGAAAGTCAGGCCTATTGCACAAGCACACAATTACAGGAAGAACATTTAGATCCTAATCTTGCATTTTTTTGTATATGCAAAATCTCACTGAAGTCTCAGTTTTGAATTTTCACAGACTATAGATGGGGGCCCATTGTGCTGTCAACACCAATGGAAAATGAAATTCCGACAGTAATTTTTCAGCCACATAAATGAAGAGTCTCCACAGAGTAATTAATAAAACCAAATTCTGCTGCGTCAATTTGGATTAAATGATTTTCAACTTTTGAATGCAAAATTAATACCTGTAATGGGTATCATCTGGTAATCTTCCTTGCTACTTTAATATATATATAAGAGGCCTGGCCAAAATGCAGCTCAGGAGCCGCATGCAGCTCTTGAATGAAAAAATGCAGCTCACAGAAGAAAGCCAGAGGAGAGCAGCCCCAGGCTAGAGGTTTTAAATCTCCTGCCTTGAGCATGTTCTGAGCATGCTCAGAGCACGATCAGGGAGAGCCGGAGCCTGTGCCTAGCCACTAGAGCAGCCAGGTAAAGGGATTCTGGGGAGGGGGTCAGCCCAGGGGAACCAGAATCAAGGCCTGGGGGTTAGGGAGGGGGTCGGGATGGTGGGAAGAAGGGGTGGCATGGTCGGGATAGTGGAAAGAAGCTAAGATTTTACTGTATAGGTAGGCCTCGAGCTTTCATGGGAGAAAATCCCACTTCATCAGGTGCTTTGAAGATGGGGAGTTTCCAGAATAGGAGGAAAATAAATGCAGGGAAGTGTAAGTCATGGGATCAGGTCAGACTTACAGCACATCAATGCAGTAGTTTGGATTCAAACACTGGGGAATAGCATATAGAGGAAGATGAGGTCAAACCACCTGTTGTAATGAGGAAAAAAAACATACTATATGTCAACATACTATATGTAGTGGCTATAAATTAGATTTGATCTAAATGAACTAAAGAAGGACTTGATTCTGCAAGCATTCATTCACGTGAGTAGCTGTATTGAAGTCATCATGAGTACCAAGGGCCTAATCCAGACATTTACTCAAATCAGTGAGATTCTTTTCATGCTCTTCAGAGAATGAAGTCAGATGAAAGACTTTCATTGTCTTCAGTTTATGCTGGATCAGGCCTTAAATATCTAACTTTTAAAAATAAATGATGACCCTAAAAAAGACAAGATAGGAATACATTGGGAACCATTATAAATTTCATTATATTGTACGCCAAATTCAGACACTTAGGAAACAAACAAACTATTGCATTTATTTCTGATAAGTAGTGTCAGTCAATGAGCGAGATAGTCTCTAGGGGAATTTAATGTGATTCACTTTTGAAAAGCAGCAGTGTAAAAACCCAGTTTCTTATGGTGCAAATTCAAAATCTCAGTGTACTTCAGTGGAGATAGTAAGGCTATACCATTTTTTACTATTACCTCTGAAGAGGCAAAATAGCCCTGGGGTGGTGAACAGGATTCTCTTCTGAGTTACACATAATCAACATAAGTTGTGAACTGACTTCCAAGCATAGGGCATCTGTGCAACTTTGTTATCTTTAATTACTTTATTATGCAATCTCCACCTCAGCACTTAATCTGACGACAATGTGGTTGCGTTGAGAAAGGTATATGGCCCAGAGTTTGATTCGTAGTGATTTCTGAATCAGAGGGAGAACAGATTAAGTTTGACATTACCAGTAGAGTTTGCAGGGCTAGTAATTGGAAACACTCTTCTTACTGGGAGACTGAATTAATTTGATACTGAAACCTTTGTGACATGACTCACTGTCATTTTATATGAGGATATTTTTTTAGATTAGAACCTCATTCCAGGCATGTGTCAAGAACAGTTACAGAGATGCAGCTATCAGGCAATACAGTTAACAAGTACCACAACTATGTTTGGGTCCTGATTCAGCAAAGCACTTGCACATGTTTACCATTATTATGGTTATTGTATTACAGTGGTGCCCAGGAATCCCAGACACAGATTAGTGCCCAAAGAACTACAGAGTCCATATCAGAGCTTTTTAAAACATTTGCTTAAATTGAGCACATGCTTATGTGCTTTGTTAATGTTAATAAGTGGGCACTGTTACTAGACTTCACCCAAGGCATAGATAAGCAAGTAGAAAGATGACATTTGCTCTATGTAACCACACAGATATTGGAAAAAAATATAGTTTATCTGTCTTATTAAGAAGACAAGGGACAAAAGAAGAAATGAGAAGAGGTTCTATAAATACTTATGATCAAAAGAATGACATAGGAAAGTGAAGGTCCACTACTTGGCAAGGAAAGAGAGCTAATAATGGACAAGAAGGCAGCTCCTGAGGGTTTAATGGCTATTTTGCTTCAAACCTCACTAAAAGACTTCATCGTGGCCACATGTTTAACACAATATGAATAACAAAGGGGGAAGAATATAAGACAGACTAGGGAAAGACCAGGTTAAAGAATATTTAGAAAAGCTAGTTGGTAGACTGATGGGAGTCACCCTAAAGCATTTAAGGAACTAGATGAAACAATCTTAGAAACATTAAATGATCATTTTCAAGACTTATGCAAGATTGGTGAGATTCCAGACGACTGGAGATGGGTGAACAAGTATCTATATTTGAAAACAGGAACAAAGAGAACTTACGGAGCTATAGGCCAATCAGCCTAACTCTAGTACCCTTCAAAAAATACTGGAATAAATTATTAAACAATTTGTAAGCATCTGAAGGATAATAGGTTAAAAAGTAATAGCTGACATGGATTTGTCAAAAGCAAATCATGCCAAACCAACCTTTTTGGTTTTTTGTTTTTGGTTTGGTTTGGTTTGGTTTTTGGACAGGGTTGCTGGCCTAGGAAATAGCAGGGAAAGTGTATACATGGTATATATCGATTTTAGCAATGCTTTTGATAACGATCCCATGTTAAATTCTGATGAGCAAACTAGAAAATGTGATCTAAATTAAATTACATTAAAATGGATGCATAAATCTGTTGAAAGACCATACTCAAAGAATAGTTATCAATAGTTTGGGAGAATGTAACTAGTGCATACTTCAAGGGTCTTTCCTTGGTTTGATACTATTCAGTGTTTTCATTAATGATTTGCATGAAGGAATGGTGAGTATGCTTCTAAAAATTTTGGAAGTCCCCAAGCTACAGGCACTTTGGAGGACAGGATTAGAATTACTGTGATATATTGGATAAATTGATCTTAAATCAACAAGATAAATTCAATAAAGCCAAGTGCAAAATACTACACAAAGGGGGAAAAATCAAATATACAAATACAAAATTGCAAATATCTGGTTATGCAGTCAGACTGCTGGAAGAGATCTGAGGGTTATAGCGGAACAGAAATTATGAGTCAACAACATACAGTTGAAAAAGGCTAATACCATTCTGGGGTGTATTCACAGAGCATTAAATGTACAACATATAATTGTCAAAACAAGGGCATGATGCTAAAAGCAAAATCTCTGACAAGGCAATCTGCTGCGATTTCTTTAGTCTTCAGTCCATGCTTCAAAGAGATGAGAAGCATAAATGACCACACTAAGTGGCGGAGCAGATGGATGCTGTATTACTGATATTGCAACATGAATTTAGGCGTAATATAATTGTGGCCTTCCATATCCAGTCTGAATCAACTGCTGGATGGTTTGTAACCAGAATAAATTCTCAATAAAGCTGAACTATATACAGAAGATCTAGCACAAAGTGAGTCTTTCATTTCTCAAAGTTAAGGCTCCAGCAGCAGAAAGTGCAACCCACTAAGTTTCTGACGGGCAGATGCTTTAACGTGGGAGAAGGTATGGTAACAAAACAAACAAACAAACAAACAAAAAAAGCATTGACTGCTCCATGGATCTGAACTTTGAGCCGTTCTAAGATAAAAGGTCGTTCATCTTATGATAGGTCAGCTATGTGATGCTCTTTCCAGTGTGAAATGATCCTAAATGAACACTTTGAGATTTGGACTGCAGTTGGTAGAGAGTAAGACGCAACGAACAGTGGGGTTCTATTCTGAAAAGAACCACTTTGAAAATGGCAATGTGGTGTTTCATGTTAATAGCATCCATCCAAATCCACATAAAATTTGCTCAGGTAACAAATAAATAGATTATTTTTCTGACTGTCACCCCTGCAAACTCAGCACAGGCTCTGAAAATCAAGCTCTGTTCTTTTCTTCTGACACATCATTGCTAATTGTAAAGATACTGCAGTCCTGTTGAACAGTCAATTAAACTTCTGCCTTCCCAT
Organism: Podocnemis expansa; assembly: GCA_007922195.1. Lineage (NCBI taxonomy): Eukaryota > Metazoa > Chordata > Testudines > Podocnemididae > Podocnemis > Podocnemis expansa. Next base: position 6,381,414 of record ML681979.1, read on the forward strand.
TGTCTTGCCACCATTAAACTTCATTGATTTTACACAGGTATAACTAAGGCCATAGTTGGCCCAGATATGTGAGACAGGTATGAACAAGAAACCAAGTTAGCTTACAGTGTCACTACTTGTGTACTGCTGGTAAGGAAATGCCTTCTTGTAATTGATAATTTGTGCCTTTACAAATGTCAGATTGATTGCTTATTAGTCATATACTAGGTCTGTGTGTTACTGCTTCTCTTATATAGACGCTAACAGCTTACTGACCCTGGCTGAGGCATGCCATGCACAATGCTTTCCAAACTATTTGCTTTTAAATGAATTTGAAAATCTAAATTACATTTTATTGTATGTAACATTTTGTCTTGCTTCTTTTCTTTTATAAAGATGGAGCCTGGAATTCAGAACCCCAGAAAGTAGTGAAATTAGGGGTTCTGCCAGTTAGAAGTCTACTTGTGATGGAAGATACCATTTGGGCTGCATGTGGCGGACAAATTTTTATAATCAATACTGAAACACATGCTGTTGAGGTAAATGTTTTTACAAGTACTATTTGTATATGGTACAATGGCACATCATTATCAATAACAATAGATAGACTTCAAGCATTAAAAACTGGTTCAGAGAACCTATAAAAAATCCACAGAATACTCTAAGAAATGTAGTTTTGAGTTGTTCAGCTTTGTGTTATATTTCACTTCCTCTGTGAACTTCTCTTACATTGGCATTTGTTGGTGGTAGAAATTTGTGTAGATTTTTGTTCAGCCTTCTGTTTTTTGATCACATGAATTGTCGTCTGACTTCTGGAGCCTGCAGAGTATTCTGTGTAAGGACAATCTCTAAAACTTAGGCCTGAAAAAGAGAGAGAGAGAGAGAGTGTGTGCTTGAAGTCAGCAAGAGATGTCTACTAATATGGAGACCAAAACTCCCAGAGTACATATACATAACAGCTGTGGGGTGTGGTTCCCAGTCTGGAAAGACATGCATGTGTTGTTGCTGCTTAAGCCAGAGCACTGCAGTGAACAGGGTAGCTGCAGTTGCTCAGGTGGTGGCTCAGGATAGCTGCTGAGACCAATCCCTTAAGGAGATGAGATAAGGAGCTTAGTTTGTTTAGCCTAACAAAAAAGAAAGCTCTCTATAAATACATTAGAAGGATAAACACCAGGGATGGAGAGGTAAAGACTAATGTCAACAGAAGAAAAAAATGGATATAAACTGTCTGTGAAAAAAATTTAGGCTTGAAATTAAATGAAGGCTTCTAATCATCAGAGGAGTGAAATTCTGGAACAGCCTCACAAGCGGAGCAGTTGGGGGAAAAAAACCTACCATGACTTTAGGCAGAGCTTAAATTTGTGGAAGGGTTGGTATGATATGGTTGCCTACAGTGGAATATGGCCATCCACCACTGCTAGTAGCTAATATCTTCAACAGGCAAAGATGGGGCACTAGACAGGGAGGACTCTGAGCTATTACAGAGAATTCATTCCTAGGTGTGTAGCTGGTGGATCTTGCCCACATGCTCTGTGCCTAACTGATCACCATATTTGAATTTGTGGAAAAATTTTCCTTCAGGTCAGATTGGCTGAGACCCTGGGCGAAAGGGTGGGTTCTTTTTCCTCAGTAGCATGGGTTATGGGCCAGTTGCTGGTTTGAGCTAGAGTAATTGGTGGATTCTTTGTAATTTGAAGTCTTTAAATGAAGAATTGAAGACTTCAGAAATTCAGCTAGGAGTTATCGTCTACTGCATCAATGGGTGGGTGAGGTTCTGTGGTCTGTAGCATGCAGGAGGTCAGATGAAATGATCATGATAGTCCCTTTTGGTCCCAAAGTCTTTGAATTTGAGACCTCCCTGGATACATACAAGGGTGGCTAGTCTAAGACACACCTCTTGCCATTATGGCCCCACTGCTATGTTTAAGCAATGGCTCAAGCAGATGAACCCTGAAAGACAATCCTGGTTCTAGGCAGCAGTTCTGCTTCATGTAGGTAGATTGTTTTTGTTTTGTTTTGTTTGTGGAGACTTCTTAACATACTCATAGTCTTCTTGCCTTCTTTTCTTAGCCACTAGTAAAATCTTTCCATGTCAGATTGTGGCATGCCAGTTCATGCAGCAACTACTTGCCTTCTCTCATAGTGATCAGTTCAAATTAGCAGAAATAAGTGCAGGCTTTTATCTGTCAAAATGTTGTTGGGCACGGTCTCAGCTTTTTTTCACATTCTAAAAGTTGTCAGTGGAAGGAAGCGAGGCAGCATGTTCCTCTATTATCAGGGGTTCCTAACTCCTGGCCTGCAGGCCAAAAGTGGCCTGTGGGGCTTTTTAAAGTAGCTCATGCTCCCCTGCTGCTGGCTGGGAGCCAGGCTGTGACTGGGCAGCACTGCTATCGGGGACTGTGAGAGGGGCTGTGGACTGGCATGGCTGCAGAAGGGGGATGCACTTCTGTGTGAGAGTTGGGAGGCAATGCAGGCTGCACAGATGTGTGGGACTCGAACTGACCTGCAGGCTGGCCTGCTGCTGGAGGCAGGGGTGGGCCGGGGCTGGGCAGACAGGATGAAAGTAGATATCCAGCTCCAGCTCCCTTTAAGGGGAAAAAAAAAACTTAAAAAAATCAATTCTAATTAATTAATTTTAATTGAAACTTCATTTGAATTTAATTAAAATTTAATTTAGTTTTAATTAAATAGACTGGTGGCCCTTCAGGGTTTTAAAAGCTATGTTTGTGGCCTTTCAGCCAAAAAAGTTGGGCCCCACTGCTCTATATTTATCTTTCCTTCTCCCTACTGCTCTTTTGTTGTTGCAGGTTTGTATCCTCACACATTTTGGAATCCAGCTGTACACTGCTTTAGCAGGTTCATTAGCCTTCTGTCGCAGGACTGCTTGGCCAGTTTGTGACAGGATTTCCATGTAGCCATATTGAAGTCAGTGATTTCAGTGGAGTTGCATATGTGTGACTGGGAGCAAAATACACTCTTGACTTTTCACTTAGGCTATGTCTACACTAGCAAATTAGTCCAGACTAATTTAGTCCATGGCTATACTAGGCTTTGCCTAGTCCAAACCGAGAAGTTTCTTAGTTCGAACTAGGCAAAGTTTAGTCTAAACTAGTAAGACTTGGCACTAGTCCAGACTTCTGTTCTTAGTGTGAACTTTAAGTGTTAGTTCAACCTAGAACATTCAGTTAGTTTGAACTGAAAAGTCCGCAGTTAGTTTGAACTTACCTGTGATTAGTTCAGACTAACCTTGGACTTCTTAGTTCAAACTAGTGAGTCCTAACTAAATTGCCCTGATGTAGACTTATCTTTAGGGCCTAGGCTATCAGCTGTTAGACTGCAGTAGCACAGTCTCAAGGTGCTGTTCTGCTTCACAGTTACTGTAGCTAGTGCAGGGAGCATTTGGCTGAAGAGGAAGGGTGCCTTCATGCTTCTTTTACTGCAAAGAAGGGGAAAGAATACTGAAAGATGGATTCCAGTGAATAATGCTGAGTTCTGTAGAAAGCAGTTTTCCCTTTTCTCAAGAGAGATGGAATTTTGAGAGTCCAGGCAGCTATTCAGGATTGCTCTGCCAAAGAGATTTACACCCTGTGCTTGTTCCAAACCTTCTACTCTTCTTTCTAGAGCATGGCTTACTGGCCTAAGCTTAGGTTTGCAGAACAGGTGGACTTAAATTCTAACAGGGCTAAGTCTGTGCTTCACCCTGCCAGAAAAATACTTTGGTTCCATGAATTTTTCCATGGAATTCTTTCAAAGGAGAAACTGCCATGAGAGCAGTCTCCTTGCTTGTGTGACTTATGATTAATCTTTTTTCAGTGTTGATCAGGTTTCTTCTCTCCGTTGTCTGTTATGCTTGGCTGTATGAGCCACTCATGAGGGGCGTGGTGATGATAGTGTGTTTTCCACTTTCTTCTTTCTGTTATGTTTGCAGGGGTGACTGGTTTCTGAGAGAATGCTTCCACTTGTCATTAAATTTCTCTATTTTACCCTTTTTTAACATGTTCTTTTGCTTGTGTACATGGTTCCATGTCTGAGGGTATGGGAAGGGTGAGCTGGTGGGAGATAAATATGAACTCCCTGTTAGCATGAACCTTTACAGGGGCCTATGTCATGGGACGGCTGCAGCTAGTCTATCTTAAACAGCCAAATCTGCATGCCATACCTCTTTCCTGATGAGATATTACCTGCCTTTTAGGGGTTGTCTTTTCATATGTTGGCTCAGCCATTGATCATGCCTTTCGTTTGTGTGAAACTCCCTCTTTTTTGAATCTATCTGACTCCACCTCTCCCTGCTTTTCTAAATGATTTTAAGCCTTTATTTCTAATGCTGTTTTTTAAATGACCACTGATGACCCTTTATATTTTTCTCTCCTTTTTTCCCTTATGGATTGAGTTCCCTCAAATTCATTTTGTTTGAAGGTAAATAATATTTTTAATTGTAATACTTGTATGCTTTTGAAAATGGCACAGTGCCATTTTCCTTTTGCAAGGGACACGTTGGAAAGAAAGGACTTACTATTGGATAATATTGAAGATCTCATGATATTTGGCCAAATGTAGGGGTTTGCCCAATACTTTTCCTCTTATCGTTTTAATGTTTAGCATTTGGGGTCCTGAGTTCGCCTGCAGACCTCCCATCAAAAGATGGTAGCATTTCACTGTTGCTGGTGAGTGTAGACCCTGTAGGGATCTCTGTTCAGGCAGACTCCTATAGTATTAGGGCCTCACTTTTACAGGATGAAAGTCGTCATGTAAATGAAAAATAATCTTGTTTTGCAGGTTTTGGCTACTTGTAGACAAACTCCTTTAGTTTTAGAGATCTAACATTCTGAAATTTGTTAAACAAACAGAAATTTCCTGTGTTTAAGGTTATGTTGTCCAAATACTGTAATTTCTTTAAAGTAGCAAAAGTCAGTCACTTTATTTTGTGAACAATGGGACCCATTATGTGAAGCTAGCAATGCTTGAGAAACCATGGTTCAGTTCTTGGCATTGCTATTTAGGTCTTGAATCACAACTGAACTTGCACTGCACAAGTGGGCAATCTCTGAAAAGAAAGAATTCAACTATGCAATCTACTGTCAAAACAACGATGGGCCGTGTTAGGCTCCACTGTTGGAAAGGCTGGTTGTGGCATCCAAAATGTGCTCTGCAGCTCTTTTGTTGCTATAGAGTTGGAACAAGAGAGCCTAAGGGGAAAAAACAAAACAAAACATGGGCTTTGAATGGAAGGCAGAGAGGGAATGCAGTTATGAAAACTGAAGGAGAAATGTATAATGCTAAATTGAAACTTGTGGTTGTTTGTAAAAAGATTGGGGATAGGTCTAGTTTTGTTACTTAACAGCTGCCTCACTTGTTCTACAAACTAACTTTTTAAAAGATAAAAGATCAACTGCTGTATTTCAAGTGTAAGGCAATCAATGTAGATGCCAACAGCTACTTTAAGTGCAAAGATTTATGTGCTGACAAAAGCATATCTAAGTTTTTGACACATTCCTGCTCCTACTCTATATTAGAAGACCATTTAGTTGAGAAGAATGGCTCTTTTTGTGTTCTCCCTTTGTGACTGAGACCATGGAAATGGATTTTTTTTACCTAGATGTCTCAGATAACTGTGCAAACAGAAGCACACACTGTGGCAGTTTAACAAATTAGCTGGTAAATACAGATGACCTAGAGACTCTGGTAAGAATTGCTTGCTGTTGTGCTAACAGTAATCTTCCTACTTATGGTCAGAGTAGAAAAGTGCAGAGATGGTTAATTTTTTAATTTTGTGTCATTAGTTTAATTACCTATCTGACCCAAAGCCAGAAGCCTGGAAGTTAGTCACTAGTTTTTGAATCCATCCTAAAAAAATTTAATAACACATTTTCTCCTCATAATAGTTGTATTTGATATTTTAAAGCAAAAAGAACAGTATTTTGAAGCTAGGATTGTCATGATTTTTTTACATGTACTCTGGATTTATCAGGAAATTCACTGATAAGAAGGATGAACAACTTTCCTCATGGCTCTCTCTGCAATATAACAAATGTCTTTAACTCTTGCTCTGATAGACAAATTACATATTTGTGTTTTTAAAGTGTGTATCTGATTTAAGAAACCTAAGATGAGGGTAAGATGGAGAGGTTAAGGAATGGGAAAAAAATACATTGTGCACCAATTGTTTCCAGTTTTTCTATGCTACTTGAGAAAAAATGTAACTGTAAAATAGTAAACATAAATACATACAGCAGAAATGCTACCCACTGCCTTCTTGAGTTTGGTTACAAGAAGATCAAACTGTAATAGAGTTTGACTCAGAATTGAGTATGTGAGCTCAGGTTAACAGCCAAAGAGACATCTTCTCTATTCCTTTACTATAATCTGTGAATTGGAAGAATATTACAATTCGTTTAAAAACAAACATCTTCTCCTTCCAAAAATGCAGTAAGCAATAAACATAAAAATGGGAACAGTAAGAGAAAATAGACTATATTCTTCTCTTTTACACTATTTTGGATCTGGAGTGATTTCACTGACATGAGAGGAGTTAAGTTTTCACTAAGGTGACTGAAAGGAAGGATGACCCACTGGTTAGGATACTAGCAGAGGAGCTAAAATACCCAGTTTCAATTTCGGATTCTCCCACAGGCTTCTTGAGTGACTCTGGGCAAATCACTTACTGTTTCTATAGCTCAGTTTCTCATCTATGAAATGGGGATAATAAAACTTCCCTACCTTACAGGGGTGTTATGAGGCTAAATGTGGTTAACATCGTGAGGTACCCAGATACTATGGTGATGGGGGCAATAAAAGTATCTAAAATAGATTGAGAGAAAAATTTGATCTGATGTGAGTAGTGTTAAGATGTGGATTAGATGCTGCCACTAAATGATCTAAATATTATAGGCTCTGGTTAAGAATTGTAAACAGGGAATGTTTATTTTTAAAATGTGAGAATTAAAACTCAGATTCTGTCTTAGTATTGTGAGACATTAGTGCAGTTATTTAATCTGAAATTCCTGAGGCTGGATCCATGCAGGGGAGGTATTTCTAATTTGTATATTACAAGGATTCTTTAAGGCCAGCTCTATGTAGTCCAGTAAGCAGCCTGCTGACATAACAGATTTGGGGTTGGAGGAGGTTTAGGTTAATTTAAAGATGGGTCACTTATAATGTTGAAGAGGAAACAAGTTCTAAATGTATTGGCCAAGCTTCACTTGTAATGACTGAACAGCTTCAATTACACGTATGAGAGGTCCCTCTAAAACCCAAAAGACAGGACAAACAAACTGCCTCATAATGGAAACTTTGCTGGAACCAGAGGAGATTTCTTGTAATTGGCCAATGCGTTTACTCCTTTCTGGAGTAATCACTATGTTACACTTGATAAAAGTGGCCATGCACAGTTTGAACAGCAATTACATTCTTCTAGTAAATAAATTATCTCAGTTAAATTAGCCCTCCTGCACTCTGATTGATTTGAGAGTGATGTGGGCTTTCCACATATTCCTGTGACCACACTGTAGACAGCTCAGGGCCTTGCCTTTAAAGGAAGATAAGAGAGCACTCACCACTCTTGCAAATGGCACCCATCAGTTTAAGGGATAAGACAATTAAATTATTGATATTTGTAAAGCTCACAAACATACCTTAATCAAAAAGAAAGCAGTAATATTACATAAGACATCTGTCAATTTATGTAATTAAACAAGTAATGATGTCTTTAGATCCTTAAATATCAAAGCTTTAAAAGATTAATTTCTCTCTAATCCTATCATTCATTTTACTCAGTGGAGACAAAGAATTCAATAAAGACCAGAAGGAAAATCCTTGATATTATTAATAGCATTTTATGTCTTAGATAAAGAAGATGAAGTAATTGAATTCCCCACTGAACCTTCCCACTGTTAATGTTTGTAAATCTAGGATTTTCATCCTATTTCAGCTTCTTTTCCATAAGGGGTGTCCTCTAAAGCAGAGGGGATTCAGAGTGAATTTTTCACATGATGAAATGGCTGGCAATGTTAAATATGACCCTTTTTAATATGGAATTTTGCTCAGATAGCCTATGTGAGGGTGTTCAGAATTTTTCCATTGCCAAAATAAGCTACAGGGGTGCTTTGTTTTGTATGTTTATGCTTAGGGCTAGGTCATATTATAATCGCCAAAATGCTTTCTTGCTTTGCTTATTTAGAGACATGAAAGACTGAGGCCATATTTTCAGTATTGATGTTTGTTCCTTATAATGATATTCAAAACTGAAAATTGTTTTTTTAAAAAGAAAGTTAGTTAAATGTTTTGTTCAAGTAGCAATTTAAAATAGGACAGATTGTTCCTAGAAACTGTCTTTTCGTTTATGTTGTAAAGCACCAAGTGCAGAGGAACCTAGTTTTTGAGTAGGGCTCCAAAATACTTAGGTAATTCAAATATTAACAATTATTAATACTTACAACAATAATGGTTAGAATACCTGGAGAAAGATGTTCATTATGGTTACCACTTGGCAGATTAGTAATGCCATTATGTCAAGTATGAGAAAGATCGAGATGCAGGGATTAGTGAGGATGTGTTTGGAGAAACCTAAGCCCTTCAGAATGACTGGGAGTCTTTTCCCATTTATTGGGTAAAACAGAAGGCAGCACAGAAACTCAGTGCCATGGGGATTCAGGGCAGCTGAAGCTCCTAGCAGAAAGGAATATCACTCTGTAGGAAGTTTAGGATGCACCAGAAAAAGTTACTGTGACTGTTTCAGTCTCATTGCAGTGAAGTTCTGTTCTGTCTTCCAAGTGTGTTTCTCTGTCTGACATTCCACCCAAGCCTGGACCACATTTATACTATAGAATCATACAAAATATCTTCCTGGTAGGAACTCTGTGGCAGATTTAATTAACATAATGGCAAAAATAAGTCCAGTCTTAGGAGTCTTGTCTGTTCTTGTCCTCTCTTTGTAGTTACAATACAGAAATACAGAATTCCTATTAAATAACAAGTGATATCAAATTCTAAATTATCTGGTTGTAATCAAATGTATGACTATAAAACTTTAGTGGCAAGGGCTTGGGAAACCCGTCTGAATAGTTATACAGTTATTTCCAAAAGAAGTGGTAATGAAAACCAACGCTATATATGCAGTAGAATCAGGACTTGCTTTTGGAGCAAAAGGTTCAGTCTATTTGGCACTCTGCACAGAGAAGAAAGGCACCTTGCTTGCTCTGAGGAGTTCATAACACAAATGAATGCCGTCTACCATTGGTACATCTATTACAGATCCTTCATCTTCTGTGTGTGTGTGTGTGTGTGTGTGTGTATGTGTGTGTGTGTGTGTGGTTTTGTTTGTTTTTTTTTTATAGCGTCATTTTGAAGCTCATCAAGAAGAAGGGATGGTGATCTCACATATGGCTGTTGCAGGAGTGGGAATCTGGATTGCCTTCACATCTGGATCTACTCTCCGCCTGTTCCACACGGAGACACTGAAACATCTCCAGGACATTAACATTGCCACTCCTGTTCACAATATGTTGTCAGGTAACTGCCTTTTACAGTCACATTTCTCTTTTGGCTGAGTCACTCAGCTGTTCTCCGATAGCATCTCTTCCATATGGGCCTGGCCTGGAACTCATGTCAACCTTTTAGTTTAAACTGTATCTAGATTGCAGTTTTGCAGCTTGGTTCTATCTCTCTTGAATAGGTGGGTTGTCTGTATTTCAATATCAACTATAAGAGTTAACAAAAAGACAATCTATTAAGAAGCTAAGCAGGATTCATATGTTTCAGTTCAGTCTGCTCTTGAGAGCAGTGTATTCAATGAATTCCCTACGTATCTACCATGCCCATTATAGGACATAGAAAAAATAGTAAATTGCATTTAAAAGGCCCAGTTGTGGATGCTCACCAAACCTCCGAATTTGCAGTGTGCATTCGTGATGTGAAATGTAACATGTCACAGTGTTACAGATGCTGCCACGGTAACAAAGAAACAAACAACATTTGTCTTCCTGAGCCTGTTTGTGCACATGGTCAATTGTATCTGGCACTCACTTGGGAAAGAAACCATGAAAATCTGAAAGTTTATGTGAAGAATGTAAACTACCAAGGAAAAGTTTTAGCTGACCATAGAACTTTTGCAAAACAATGTTGTAATTAAAAAGCTATTAATCAATTAAAATAAATAAGTATTTCATAAATTCTCTTTTGATTTTCCCCTGTCATTTTTGACCGGTTACAGTTAGTTTTGTCCTCTTTTATAGCACTGAACAAGAATAGATTAACACAATTTGTTCAGGAAGAGCCAACCCAGCTTTTGTAAAGGGAAATCATGGCTCACCAATCCATTAGAATTCTTTGAGGGGATCAACAAATATATGGAAAAGGGTAATCCAGTAGATGTAGTGTACTTGGATTTGCGGAAGCCTTTCACGGTGTACTTCACCAAAGGCTCTTAATCAAAGTAAGCAAACATAGGGTAGGAGCAAAGTTCCTTTCATGGCTCAGTTACTGACTAAATGGAATAAATGGTCAGTTTTGAGAATGGAGAAAAGTTAATAGTGATATCCCTCACAGATCCATAATGGGACCAGTGCTGTGCAACATATTCATAAATCATCTGAAAAAAGGGGTTAACAGTGAGGTGGCAAAATTTTCAGATGATACAAAATTACTCAAGATAGTTAGGTCCAAAGGTGACTGTGAAGAATTATATAGGATCTCACAAAACTAGATGACTGAGCAACAAAATGGCAGATGAATTTGAACATTGATAAATACAAAGTAATGGACATTGGAAAAGATAATCCCAACTATACATACAAAATGATGGGATCTAAATTAGCTATTACCACTAAAGAAGGAAGTCTTCGAGTCATGAGAATAGTTCTCTGTAAACATCCACTCAGTGTGCAGTGGCAATCAAAAAATCTTACAGAATGTTAGGAACTATTAAGAAAAGGTTAAATAATAAGACAGAAAATACCATAATGTCACTATAAAAAATCAGTGGTATACTCACACCTTGAATACTGCATACAGTTCCAGTCACCCCATCTCAAAAAGATGTATTAGAATTAGAAAAGGTATGGAAATGGACAACAAAAATGATCAAGGGTGAGGAACAGTTTCCATATGAGGAGATGTTAAAAGGACTGAGTCTTTTTAGCTTGAAAAAGAGACAACTAAGTGGGAATATGCTAGAGGTCTATAAAGTTGTGACTGATGTGGAGAATATGAATAAGAAAGTGTTATTTACTCCTTCACATTAACACTGGTACCAGAGTCACCCAGCCACCACAATTAAAACAAAGGGAAGTACTTCTTTACACAATGCACCATCCACCTTTTGAAACTCATTACCAGTGGATGTTTTGAAGGCCAAAACTATGTAATGGGGTTCAAAAAAGAATTGGATAAATTCTTTGAAGGTAGGTCCATCAATGATTACATAGGGATGTAATTCCATGCTCCCTCGCCTCTGATTATGGCAGTGGGCAATGGGATAAATCACTTGATGATTGCCTGTTCTATTCATTCCCTCTGAAGCTCCTGACATCAGCCACTGTTGGAAGTCAGGTTACTAAACTAGATGGACCATTGGTTTGAAGCAGCATAGCATTCTTACGTTCTTAATCAAGACAACATGTTGGAAATGAAAGGATACGCTCACTTTAAAGACTAATATTTATTTTTTGCATGAGCTTTCATGTGTGCTGTCTTTGTGGGTGAAAAATAAATTTGTTAGTCTGTAAAAGTGCCACAGGACTCCTTGTTTGTTTTGTTGAACTAGACTAACCCGGCTGCCCTTTTGGAGCTTGTCATCTGCCAAAGCTTGTTACTGAGGCAAATAACACAGGATTCAAACTGGGAAAGCACTTGCTTAATTTTAAGCATCTAAGTGAATGGTCCTGGTGAAGTCAATGAAACTACTCACATGCTTAAAGTTAGGCTTGTGTTTAGGGTTTTGCTGGATTGGCAGGGCTGTCCAGGGGGTGGGGGTGAAAGGGGCAATTTTCCCTGGCCCCGTAGTTCCATGGGCCCTGTGCCGTCCTGCCTCACTGCTGTTCCCCACAGCTGCGCTGTCCCCCTCCCCATCCCCACTGTTTTCAGCACGGAGCCAAAGGCAGCAGGGGGTGAGGGGAGTGGGAGCACAGAACAGCCTCTGCTCTGGGCTGGCTTGACACCCTCCCCCCCAGGTGGGGAACAACTAGCCCAGGGGCAGAGCAGACCTGCCCAGAGACCAGGCTCCACTCTCTTGTTGCTCCCTAGGAGTGGGGAGACCCAGACTAGAGGCATGGCAGGGTGGCTGGCTCAGGGGACAGCAGGAGTGCAGGGCCAGCCTCTGGGCCTGCCCGCCCACCCCTCCCCTCCCCTCAGCGCTATTGCCCTGGGCCCCACACGCTCCTAGGGCAGCCCTGTGGATTGGGGCCCTGTGAGGATTATTAAAAAAAATTAGGTACCTGCATGAATAAGAGTAGTACTCATAGTTATAGGGTAAAGTTACAAGGGCTGTAGCGCCTCCATGCTTTAAATCATAAACTGGTCGTAACTTGATGGTGTCACTGCACACAGTGAAATGCAAAAGCAACACTGCACGCATCCCTTTTTATAACAGGCTCCTACTGTTACATCTAATTCCCAATCACAATTTCATTAAAGGTAGCTGTTCCCTTTTCTTACAGTGACATCTTGGCAAGTAAACCTATTCTGAAAATAACAATTTATAATAAAAAGATTGTATTCCCCCTTTAACAATTAAAGTGGAGACCCAATTTATTTTTTTAAACACAAATGTAATGGTTTTAGTTCACAAAATAAAAAGTTAGAGCTTTTAGAGAAAAATCTTTTTTGTTTAGGTAGGTTTCTTTCTGTTACCCTATGGGATTAAGATAATGCATTAAACCACATGCTCAGATTCACAGCTACACAGCTGTAACAATGATAAAATTTATAGATGCTGGCAAAATAATAGGTTTAAAGGAGAGATTTTACAAGTTAGGAATAAGACATGTAGCTTCTCTACTAACTATAGAAATACTTCAAACCTGGAGCTTTCTAGGATTTCTGAAAAGAAAGAAGGGAACTGGCTTTGGAAGCAGGGTTTGCTATTTCGTGGGAAAAACTAATTTAGGACAATGCACTGGTAAATACTAATTTAAACCCAGTTTAAACTGGGATGCTGGGAAAAATAAAGTAATTACATGAATATAGTAGTGAAAATTACTAGAAAAATATTTAGTAATTGGATAAGTTTTTTTGTTTTATATACTATTTAAATAATATTGAAAACTGAAATCTGAATGATGACATGTAATTTCCTTCAAAATATAGTGACCTAAAATGTATAGACATTCCAATGTTCAGTATATTTCACTTATTAGTATTATGCCTACAGCCGTTTTTATTTGTGCACCCTTAAATTAATCTCCAAATTGCCTGCCTTATGTAATCACAGTTTTAATATGTAATTAAAATGAAGTGTTGTGTTCTTTAACGAAACCATTTTTAGAATAGAAAATGCCTTGAACTGGAATTAAATAGTATGATTTTATCTGGTAACAACCACCTTTGGTAAATACCACACTTTCTCTGATTGGAAAGCAAGCAGGAAGAGTTTGATACTGGAGTGGTGGTTAGTGCTTTGAAGAGACAAGGAAAGTCATTTGCTGTGAAAGTGGAAAGAAGCAAAGCAGAAGGACTTACCCTTAGCAAAGGAAGTGGGAACCTTGGAAGTGCCAGGAAAGGGAAGAGCAGAGAGAAGGAAGGAGGGACTTAGATTATGCCTGTAAGACGGCTATTGTCATTTAGGGGGCTGAATAAATTAACTGACTGAGTGACATAAATTACACTGATATAAACCTCAGTGTGGCAATAGTAGAGCATCTTCTGCTGATGTAAAGCTTCTCCTGCTGATATAGCTACTGCTGCTCATAGGGACCGGAGTAGTTAAGCTTACACGAGAGCTTTTTCCTGTTGACTTGTAGTCTCTGTGTTAGAGAGCTTACAGCAGGGCAGTGTACCTGCGTCTTTAGAAAGGAGAATTCAAGAGAGGCTGGACATTAACTGGCCATGAGGAGGAGGACAGAGCTGGCCATGATGCAGGTTCTACAGGGAAGGGGAAGCCTCTGTGGAGAGACTGACATCTTCTTCGTTATTCACATTTCATTAAGTGTTTGGAAACAATTATTGGCCGAAGTAGAATACAGGAACTTAGCCTGCAATGTGGCTGGATGCCTCTCTGAATTTAGGCTCATGCCTGTTATTCATTTATTGCCAGTCTGTCTCCGTGTCAAAGCTTTTCAGTCTTACGTGTTTTAGTGGTATTAAAAATGGGGCTTCATTTTTAATTTCCAGACCTCCCTGTTTGTAGGGTAAGGATGATATTCAAATCACTTGCACCCAAATGTAGCTTGGGTCAGCACCAGGGATGGGGAAGCTGGTGAGCTGCTTTGATTTTTACAATGATTAGCTTTTAGCACTGAAAATACTTTTTGTTTTCTTAAAAAGAATAGTATATACAATTTTAGATTTAAAATATAAACCCCCTTCTTACCTACTTACCATCTCACCCTCTACCTACTGTATTTTGCAGTAGTTTCAAAATAAGGCTCCACTGTAAATGGTGTTATAAATATCTTTTCATTTTTACAGTGCTCAATTAAGAGTCTATTCTAAACTGCATGCATCTCCCACAGTGAAGACTGGTTGCTGAATTTTCTTCCTACTCTGTTTAAATGGGCCATTCCATTTAATTTGTCCTATTTCTGCAAAAGAATGAGGATCCGCATAAATAGAAGATTAACACAAAATTAATATTTCCTACAGTGGTGCTAAGAAAGTGTTGACTTCCTTATTGAAAATGCTTGTTCACTAAGTGTAATAAAAACAAAAAGTCATCTTGAAAATATTTAGTTTAAGCTGTCATTGCCATGGTAATAAAATATGCTGATGTAACTGATGCAATTGACCAGCATTTTCCTGTAAAAGAGTTTGAGGTAGTTTTATATCCTCTGGTGTAATTCTCAGACCTTTAGAAGGATTTTTTTTCCTTACAAAAATCACTCCTGTGAGCCAAAATGTTTTTTAAAAGTGGAAATTGTACTAACACTACAACAGAGTTCATTCAAAACATAAAATGCATTTCAGTTGTTCAGCAGCAGTTCTTGAAATAGTGTGCATGATCCCACAACATTGTAACCACATAGGTTAAAAGAGGGGGAGGCAAGTGGTTTGCATAATAATTTGGTCAGAGCTTTTTACAATTAAAAATAAAAACAGCCAAAGAACACACAGACTATGTGTAATATTCTGGCAGCTAAAAAGGAGTGGAGTGAAATAAATGGCTGTAGTTTAGAAGACCTGTATTATAATGTGTTGTACTCAGAAATGTTTAGGGCTGCGTGGGCCTTTGATTCATGCTGTCCATCCGGGGATTGGATGTGTGCTGCGAGGGAACATTTGTATTTTAAATGGAACAACCCAGTTAATTGTACACAGTTGGACAGAGGCTCATTGACATGCAGAAAGAAGAGTGAGTAAAAGCTCAGGGTTTATTGAACTCAGGCATGAGAGGAGCCAGAGAAGAAGTTAGTCTAAAAATCCTCTGAAGGTGCCTTTGGAAGATAATGTTTGTTAGAGGAAGAATAGAGCCAGTGTCATGACAAGTCAAAAAAGAATCTGGACTCCTTTCATCAGATTCTTAGCACCACTGGCTATCTGGGGATTTGCTGTGATTCTGCTCTTCTTTACATCAGTGGATCCATTGTAGTTAATGGAGTTATATTTACTGTCCATCCAGTGTGAGTGAGGAAAATCCTAATTCTTTAATCCATCTCCTATTGCTCCAGGAAGGAAAGGTCACCCTGAATTACAAGGCTCTGTTCAAGTAACATAACAGAAAGTAAGTTACCATTAGGTTATCACACGGTATTACCGTGTGAATGCAGCCTTGAATGTCACCAGCCTGCCCTTCCTGCCACAAAGAACGCTCCTGTTCTGTCTTGGGAAAGGTAATGTAACCTACTGCACAGGGCAGGGGAATACAAGAGTGAATTGTGGAGGAAATGGTAGGGGAAAAGATTATCTTCGGAGTAACTACAAGCTATCAGAGTTGAATAGCAGAAAAGCAGACAGAGCCCATGGACCAAGAACAGTGTTTTGTTTTGCTCTATCTGGTATGTTGTCAGGGAAGTGTCTGCTGACTTCTGAGTGGGAGGCGGTGCTAGGGGAGAGATCTGTAGTGAAAGACGGTACTCCTGTGTTCTTGGGAGCTCCTGAATACTGCCATTGATGGGCTGGATTTTGGTTTTGTTCTGGTCTTTTAGACCAGCTATGTAACACAAAAAGAACAGGAATCAGCCCTGTGAGAGTTCCTCTGAGCTGACTTTGTACAAGCATCCCTCTAGCTTAGCCCCAGAGGGGAAGAGGTCTGAGCATGCCCCACTCTAAGGATGCTCAGAGTGCACTGTCATTTAAATACAGAGTTCATGGACATACATTATAGGTTAGAGCAGCTCCTTGGTTATTTTGATGTGCTGGGGCTCAGTGCAATACAGATTTATCCTAGGAATCAGGAAACTATAAGTGGTTTCCTGATTGATCCTTTTTTTTTTTTTATGTTGCTGGGTCTGGTTTTAATGCAGTTGAGCAGATGGGAGTGGATTAAGCTGCAAAGATGAAGAGGATGACCTGCTGTGGGGAAAAGGTGATGCTGGGAGGACTGCCAGTTTCTAGAACAGTGGAAAGTTTAAAAACAGTGATTGTTTTAATCACAAGATACCAGCAAACAGCCAGGATAGAATCCAGGATCTCTAGCTCAATACAGATTCTCTACCTCAACAGCCAAAAAGCAACCCCTTAAACTGGCAACAGAAGTGGGCTAGTATCTTTTGTAGGAAAGATACCAGGGATGACATGAGCCCATATCTTGCTAGTATGTTACATATGTTCTCTATTAGGAACATATGTAACATATTGTGCTGAATATTTCTGGACTACAGTTCAAATAGCTGCATAGGCAAATAGGCAATGCGTGTTACAAGTCATGTTGTCTCCTTAAGTCATGTATATGATGACTCCTTATTCACAAGGTTTTCTAAAGTATTACTAAGTAATAGTCATACTATTTATGCACAGTCCACATTTTTATTAACTAGCTTGTATTTTTTCATGATCCCACTTATTTTCTTACTCAGTAAAGACACAAATTTTTAAAAATTCTCAAATCAAACCATTTCCCAGGTGTGATACAGTCTGTCCCTTTAGAAAGATTCGGCTGACCCTCAGCTATCTTTTCTTTGTGCTTATGGGTGATGACAGGTTATCTATTTAACAAAGGGGCAATTTCCGTTCTTTATCCTCTAACATTATAAATGCATTTCCTGGAAACTGGTGAAAAAGAGAGACAAAGGAAAAGAGTTTCCTCTGCACAAAAAACAAAGTACACTCATTTTTGTTTAATAAAACCCACTAGTGATGAATGTGGATTTTTTTCTTGTAAAGTTGACATCCTACAAAATAGTAAAGCGAGGGAGAGGCATTAGGGTAACCTGATAAAATAAGCAGCCCTCTGGGATTTTTATTCAGTTTAATTAGCAGATTCAGCCAGATCTGCAGCAGAATCTGTGCAGATGTGTCCTTGTATAGAACAGACTGCAGTGTGGGGGCAGAAGTTGCACTTACACATACCCAGTTGCCGGATCTGGGTCAAAGGCTGATAGCTAGGAAGATCAAGACTGAGTCTTGAGCCTGCAAAAGACGGAGTAAATGAAGCTACTTACAATGTGTACAATTAGCCATGTCCATAAGTCTTTGCAGGGTGAAGGTATTATTAATTAGCTAGTTTAACAATGCTATTAAGTACTAGGGTAATGTCATCTGAAAAAATTGATTTAAAACAAATAATATTTAAGTTTTATATTTATCACCTCCTGAAGACTGTAACGTGAGTATCTTGTTGTATTTAGATAGCGCAACTTAAATTTATTAGGAGCCATTGCTTGTTTGTATTTGTTTTCCCCAGGATAAAATAAATGAAGTCTAAATGTAACAAATCCACGCATCACAGCAATAGTACAGACCTTATTTTGCAAAAAATAACCCAAATGCAACTTTTTTCTTAGTGTATTTATCATCATGTGTTGCTATAGGTTATGTCAAAAATACGTATTCAGATGCAGATGTTTCCTGCCAGGATTTCAAAGCAAGCACTTTTCCTTTTGACCTCACTTTCAGTGGTTCATGCAGAAGGTTATGTTCTATATATGACTCTCTAGGTTGCTTGCAAATTGCATACTATATTTTCACATATGGAAACAATAGTGTTACTTCACAGGTGCAAATTACCAGTTGGAATTTGCTTCCAGGCTAGAGTGCAAAAACAGGCATTAATATTTTTTCCAGAGTTGAATACCCTAAAAAGCATTGCAGATATTAAAAATATGAAGATCTCATTACTGCAGTACTTAGACAAAACTACCACAGGAGTTTTGCCTGCTTAAGAACAGTGGCATTGTACCAAAAACATTCTATATTTTGGAACATAAACTTATTTGCATTACAGATGAGATAAGCCACAAAATTCAGGTTTTGCTCTTGAACCCCCCCCAAATTCAGAGATGAAGGATTTGGTTCATTTTGCTCTGTTTTATAAAGATATTTGGCAGATTTGGATTCAATTTGTACTGTGAAATGTTCTTAGATTCTGGGATTTTTTGTTTGTACCTATCCCAAGGCTCAGCCTAATGAAACTGTGTAATTGTGAAAATCATAATTAGTACACAAAAATATCTAAGTACCCAATCAAGTGTGGTATTAGTGGATATGTTTGGTTTGGAGGGCACCCTGTGAAATACTTAGTATTCTTTGATTTGTAGTTTCTTTGTTTCGATAAGGAAAATGTGTTTGCTTATTTGTCTGTTTTTATTTGGTTCCTCTTTCACAAACAGATCAGGGCTGTATCCTGTGACATCATTTTAGGATATGATGACTTTTACTCTAATAGATTTCTTACATTCTCCGTTTTCACCTACCTGTGATCACTTTAGTGTCATCAACCCTCTGACAGCATGGGTAGAATTCAAGTCTGTACCTCTGATCAGCTGTGAAGGAACATATTTGCATACTTCCCTTTGGAAACCTAACATATTTCCTCATTACTATTTTAGCTAAAAATATTAAGGGTTTACAAGACATATAATAATATACTTGTTGACATAAAACTTTAATTGGATATTGATTTCTTATTATTTGTTATACCAGAAAGACGGGGACAGCCAGAAAAATTAATACGGATTTTTTTCATAATGCCTGATTATATTTGTAAGTCAGTTTGACTAGAGCCATTGGCTGATGTTTTATAAGACCTTATTATTTCTCTTTATATATGCATGCTTTTTGAGGACTGTTTTCTTTCTTTTTTATCCTTACACATTGTAACATGCCTTCTTCCCCTAGTGTTGTGGGTTTTGCGCTTCAGACATTCAATTCATCCATCAAAATCTTCTGTCCCCTATTTAGTGTTTCTTGAATAAATCTGAGGCCATTTTGTTCTAGCTTACTGTCTTACTCCACACAGCTGAAAACTCCATACTAGTTCTCTATAAAAGTGATATACATTAAAAGGACCAGCAAGGAAGGGAACACTATTGGAATGACACTATCAGAAGTGGCTAAACGGGCTCATGAGCTACATGCGGCTCTTCTACAGTTAAAGTGGGACTCCATGTTCACCTCCCCCTGATTTGCTCACTACCAACTGGGGTGGGGAGCCTGGAGCTTCTGCGCTGTGGAAGAGCTAGAGGATTCTGCCACACCCCTTACCTTAGGAACTATGAAAATTTTGAGCAATCTCACAATTCATACGCTAAGTTACTATAAAGAAGTAGAAAAGTGTGCAGTTATGCTTATGAAATATAGACAGTGTAGAGGCTTGAACACAATGTAACACTCTAGCCTTGTATAATTCTACTACTTTGGACTCTACTGTATCATAATATTGCTACAGAGAATGTGTAAAAGTAGCCTATCTGTAAAAGTAATAATGTAGCTGCTTTCTTTCCACTGTAAGGTAGGGGTAAATAAGAAAATGCAAGCTGAATTGCAGTATTTCAATAGTAACTTCATTTTATGCAGATAGTATGGTGTTTAGGTAAAGTTTCAAGGCCTTGCTTCCATATAATATTTAAACTTCTGCTTAAATGTTTTGCTGAATCAGAACCTACAATGACATAATTATGTACAGTTTGCTGTAGGTTACCTTTACCAAATCAAAGGTTATGTCTGTTAAGTAATGCAGAGCTCTCTAAACTTCACAGGACAGCAACGTGTTTCTGTGACGAGTCTGCTGGTGTGCCATGGATTATTGTTGGTTGGAACTAATCTGGGTATTATAGTAGCTCTACCAGTTCCTCGTTTGCAAGGAATTCCGAAAGTAACTGGTGAGTAAAATTGTTCATATGTTTTTATATGATGGTACACTGAAGACTGACTTTTCAGTATGTTAGTCAGTCACTAAATCAGGTAAATATGTAGAGTTTTGTGTATTGCACAGACATGATTTTGAGCTTTTTTTATAAAATTATTTGTTCACTGTACCTAGTCTACAGTATATTTGTAACATATTTCTATTGTCTTCACTGTTATTTTTACTTTAAGTTAGCATCCATGACTGCAACTGTTTGGTTTTGTTTGAGGAGGAGAGTGGGAGGAGGTTAGCTCATCAAGTCATGTGTTATGGAGAAGACATAGCTTCCATGTCTAAAACTGCAACAGCCTTACCATTATAAAGAGGAATGTTGCTATCCTCCAAAATTTTTTGGAGATGCCATATCAAAATTCAATTGGCATGTGAGTAGGGGTGGAGACTTAAAGGAGATGTTTATTTCCAAATGTAGGGAGAAATGACATAGTGGATTTGGAGAGATGGGTGTTGAAATTTCAGTGTTTTTCCTGATTGGTTCTTTTTGTGACATAACAGTGAAGTCTTAAAATGTAGTTTCATAACAGTGAAGTCTTAAAATGTAAAATTGGACTTATTTGTTAAGTTTTGACAGCTATACTATTTGGGGAGGCCTGCTTCTTATTTTGATAGTTACTAATTTTTTTTCAAATAAGAACATTAGAATCTGCCAACATTTTGCAAGCACTTCAGCTCTGATTTATCATAGTAAAACAAGATTTTGAAAAAGTGTGCTTGTTGTGGTATGTGTCAACTTACAGTTTGGTTTCTGAACTCCACCAGAATTCCAGTTGTGGAGGGAGGCAGGCAGACTTTATAAGCCGATCAACTTGTAACTAGTTTCCATAATAAACTTTTTTTTAAAATCTAAACTCCTGTAGCCTTGTCTAAATAAAAAGAAGATTTACTATACCTCAACAAAAGAACAACAATATGTATCAACTACTTAATAAAACAATTTATTTTTAACTGGGAAACCTAAAAATATTAATATGTAGGAGAAACTTTAAAAAGTAGATGGAAATCATAGTTAATGTAGTCCAAAAAACCTTTAACTCTTAACCTTCCCATTTTCAGTTCGATTACTTTATCTCAACTGTACAATTCTAAATTTATTTTTAGATTAGGACTGTTTGTGTAGACCTTAAGTGGTCCAAAGCTCCAGGCCTACTAAATTTGAACAAGATATACTTTCATAGTTTGCAAGTATATTGGGAATGTGAATCTCTGGGCACTGATTTTTGTAAATGACTCATTTTGTATGTGTGTCTAATAGAAATCATGATGATTCATCATTATGTCTTTGAATTTACCACGTAAGGGCTTATCTACACAGTGGAGAAAATGAACTTTATAGGATATGATTTCTAAAGGGTATCAACATATTACACATTAATTGATCTACATGCTGGTGTACCTTTAAAAGTTCCTGTGCACTTTAACGTGGCACTCTTTGAAACAGTACTGTTTTAAAGCACTCTAGGAAACCTTTAGTGCATATCAGTAGGGTCAACATGGACTTATTAATACATAACATATTAATGCACTTCAGAAATCACACCCTGTGAAGCATATTACCCCACTGTGTAGATAGGCCTTATGTGATATAATTTCATGATCACACCCTAATGGAAAGTTTGCAGAAGGGGATAATGCAAACCTTTTTGATGCAAGTCTGGGTACTCATAGCATGCAAGTTGCAATAATAGCATGCATATGATGCACCTGTTCTGTTGTCAGTTTGTATAATGTAAACACATAGCAATAGTTTGTTGTAAACTGAGAGAATAGCATTCTCAGGGGTATCCTGTGGTCTTTGCTTGATGGCAGAGCAAAGTGCATCATGGAATTGTTTTTGCTGTGAATTGTAAGATACAGAGCAGAACCCAGGTAGTTTTGGATTTTATAAACAGTACTTGGTTCCACTGTCTCTGCCCCATGCTTCCTTCCTGGGCAAGTTAGTGCCATTTTCAAATTGCTGTCTGCCAGCATGGGCCACAGATGCACCACACTTTATAGTGGCAAACGAAAATACATGGAGGGTGTTTGGGCTTCATTACAGCATTCAGTCTAGGCTGCATTTGGCATTGGAGATGACCTACACATCACCAAGCAGATGCTATGGCTGTGCTAGGATGTTCATGGCAGCATCAGCTGCTCCTCCATCCACTTGAGAACACTGGGAAGCTGTTATAGCAGGATAGGGGCACTGACACTGAGTAGTTAGAACTAGAGAATTGGTTCTTGGATCAGCTACAGAGAGTGTAGTGTCATTTCTGGCCCCAACAAACCATCATGGATTGGTGGGAGGGGATCATTCCTGCAGACCTGGGATGACCAGAACTTCAGAATGGGGAGGGCTAGCTTTCCTGAGATCTGTGCAGAACTGTCCCTGGAACTAAAATGAGTGTGAACCAGCATGTACTGCCTATACCCATAGAGGAACTGGTCACCATTGTGATCTAGAAGTTGGCCGTCCCTGAATGTTACCAATCTAACCAATCAGTTTGGCACAGAGGGATCAGCCGTTGAAGGCATTCTCATGCAGGTCTGCTACATCATTGATGAGGTGCTGTCTAACTTGGCCATGAAGCAGGGTAATGTTCCATAGCTTATTGATGGCTTTGCACACATGGGCATCCCAAACTGTGTTGGGGCATTAATGGAACCTATGTGCCTATCAGCGGACCTCTGCCAGGGTGCAGAATTTATCATGGAGAAGGGTTTTCCCCATGGTGCTCCAAGAACTGGTTGACCGCTGAAGGAGGTGCACAGACACAAGCGCTGGGAGGTCTGGAAAATATAATAATGTCTAGAATGATACGATGATTGTTCAGAACTCAGTTCTATTTAAATTAATTTAGAAAGGATTGTTTGCCCCCAGGAGCACTGTGAACATTAATGGTGTGAAGGTTGGTCAAATTATTCAGGGAGATCCATCTCATCCTCTGATTCCTTGGTTAATGAAGCACAGGTTACTTGGACTGAGGGAAAGAACATAGAATCATAGGGTTGGAAGGGACCTCATGAGGTCATCTAGTCCAAACCCCTGCTAAAAAGCAGGACCACTCTCACTAAATCATCCCAGCTAGAATATTGTCTAACCGGACCTTAAATATCTTCAAAGACGGAGATTCCATCACCTCCCTAGGCAACCCATTCTAATGCTTCACCACTCTCCTAGTGAGAGAGGTTTTCCTAATATCAACCTTGACCTCCCCAACTGTAACTTGAAACCATTGCTCCTTGTTCTGTCCTGTGTTACTACTGGGAACAGCCGAGCTCCCTTCTCTTTGGAGCACCCTTCAAGTAGTTGAACGTTGCTATCAAATCTCACCTCAGTCTTCTTTTCCGCAGGCTAAATAAACCTAGTTCCTTCAGTCTTTCCTCATAAGTCATGTGCCCAGCCCCCTAATAATTTTTGTTGCCTTCTGCTGGACTCTTTCTAATTTGTCCATATCCTTTTTGTAGTGGAGAGCCCAAAACTGGACACAGTACTCCAGATGTGGCCTCACCAGTGCCGAATAGAGGGCCATAATCACATCCTTCAGTCTTTTGGCAACACTCCTACTGATACAGCCCAATATGCCATTAGCCTTTTTGGCTACACGAACACACTGTTGACTCATATCCAGCTTCCCATCTGCCATGACTCCCAGGTCCTTTTCTACAGTAATGCTGCTTAGCCGATCGGTCCCCAGCCTGTAACAGTATATGGGGTTTTTCCATCCCAAGTGCAGGACTTTGCACTTGTCCTTGTTGAACCGCATGAGATTTCTTTTGGCCCACTGCTCCAATTTGTCTAAGTCTCCTTGAATCCTGTCCCTGCCCTCCAGCATGTCTACCATGCCCCCCAGCTTGGTGTCATTTGCAAACTTACTGTGTGTGCAATCTATCCCATCATCAAAATCGTTAATGAAGATGTTGAACAGAATGGGCCCCAGGACTGACCCTTGGGGCACTCCACCCATTACTGGTTGCCAACTAGACATAGAGCCATTGATTCCTACCCTCTGAGTCTGTTGATCTAGCCAGTGTCCTATCCATTGTATGGTGCACTCATCCAACCCATACTTCCTTAAGTTGCCAACAAGAATGCTGTGGGAAGCGATATCAAAAGCCTCGCTAAAGTTGAGGTATATCACGTCAGCAGCTATTCCTGCTTCCACAAATCCAGTCATTTCATCATAGAAGGCAATCAGGTTGGTCAGGCATGATTTGACTTTGGTGAATCCATGCTGCCTGTTCCTGATGACTCTCTTTTCCTACAAGTGTTTCAGGATGGCTTTTTTGAGGGCCTGCTCCATGATTTTTCCAGGGATTGAGGTGAGGCTGACGTGTCTGTAGTTCCCCAGATCTTCCTTTTTCCCTTTCTTGAAGATGGGTACTATATTTGCCTGCTTCCAATCCTCTAGGACCTACCCCATTCACCATGAGTTTTCCAAGATAATGGTCAGCGGCTCTGCAATCATATCGGCCAGCTCCCTCAGCACCCTCGCATGAAGTTCATCCGACCCAATAGACTTGCTCACGTCTAACTTCTTTAAGGAGTCCTATCCTGACATCACCATGAGCTGCTCTCTTTCTCTCCACTCTGCATTACCCAGTATTGTAGCTTGGGAGCTGACCCTGCCTGTAAAGACTGAAGTAAAAAAAAGCATTGAGTACTTCAGCCTTTTCCACATCCTCCAACACGAGAATACCTGCTCCATTCAGTAAGGGACCTACACCATCCCTGACCCTCTTCTTGTTGCTGACATACTTTTAGAACCCCTTCCTGTTATCCTTCACATCCTTTGCTACTTTCAACTCAAATTGCCCTTTGGCCTTTCTGATTTTATCTACTGCTGGAATAGTTGCAGATTGATGGCTGATCAGGCATATGACTGTCTGAAAGACAGATGGCGCTGCTTATGGAATTGTTTGGAATCACCAGAAAAAAAGCCGTAACTCTTATAGCTGGGTGCTATGTTCTGCAAATTATTTATAAAACCAAGGGAGAAAGCTTTAACAAGGGGTGGGAGATTAAGATGGAGAGACTTCCTCAGTGATTCAAGCAGCAAATAAGGTGTTTGACAGAGAATGCTAAAATGCGGAGTATTGTCAGAGATGCTATTTTTTGTATGTTCAGTTTCATGCATGTACTTGTGTAGCTGGACATCTCAGCTGCTTGTAGCCTTTGGCTATCCCCATATTGAGCTTGCATGCATATATTACTCTCTATCTATTTTATACAAATATATCTTTCTTTATATAAGTCTAAGAAACCATGGTTTTATAGTATCTTACTTAGTATGAGTTGGTAGGGTAGTACTAGTTCTTTCTAGGAGCTAGTAATGCAAGAATGACAAATCTGCACATAATTGCTTTGCAAAAGAAGTGACAGAGTCTGCAAGTAAGTGCTGTGCAATTTAATGAAATCCTGCAAACTGTAAAACCAAGATTTGCATCTGTCTATGCAATAGAAGCTAACTAGGAAAGAGGTGAGTATGGACCTTGCAAATTTTAAGGGAAAGCACCAGATGGGTTATTTGATCATGTTTTGCAGACAAATAGATGGAAACATCTCTGCAGACTCACCACAAAACCCACAAGGTAATAAATGGAAAATAGGAGAAAGGTGAAAGGGAACATTGTAGAAACATATGTTAATAAACCCCTGAACCAATAATCTGAAAGCACCCCAACAGTTTTTTAGTCAAAACCCATGTTTAGGCCAGGAAGAATGAGATAATTCAGTCAATTTTTGGAAGGGTATAAATAAGCAAGGAGTCCTATGGCACTTAAAGACTAACAAATTTGTATATAGATCATAGTAATTCCGTTTACAACAAATCTAGTCCAATTGGCAAGAGGACTCCAGAGTCTGCACCATAAATGGAGTTAGTACACAGTGATTAATTACGTCATGTGCGCAGCCATTTTCAAAGCAATCAACTTGGTTTTGATCTGCTTTAAAAGCCACCTCTAGACAAGCACTAGTTCTTTTTACAGCTTACCGGAGGCCAGTGATCTTGCCTGAGATACAGACACATCTGTGGATCAAACCTACCCATTTGGGAGCATGTGGAGTACAATGTTACATCTTTTCTCCACTTTCTTTGCTCTTGGAAGCTCCACATATTTGCAAGTTATCAATGATCTTCTGAATTTGACTCTAGTAATTTGCTTTTGGTGTCATCTTTTGACTGACACAGTCTAATTCCTTTTTATCTCATCCAATGTCCCACACGTTAAATCCTTGTTTACCATTATTCAATGAATGAAACCATTGCAACTAGACATCACCTCTTAAAGACAAATCCTATCCCATCCTCTTGTGGGTATAACGAGCACTACTGCACTGGAATTGATGTGTTTATAATGTTCAAGAGGGGTGCAATAGGATTAATTAAAAATCTTTCATTTTGTTTTGGAGTCTTGGAGTACATATGTCATGTAAAGTTTGTGACAATGCCCGTTAGAACAAGCCAGAAGAGGGTTTCTTGACTCCTACTGTAGTGAAAACAGTATACAAAAGTATGAACTAAACATCAACTAAACTCTGTGTGTCATTCTTTTAGCAGATTTCTATTCGAGGCTTAATGCATCTTCAATGTACTGTAGAAATTTTTTGTAAATTATTCCATGTTTCAGTTCAGTAAATATATGAAGAAACTGTTATCTGGTATGTTTCTTTTGCCCCAGTTATGCAAGTCTAATTAAAATTACCTGTTCAGACAATAAACTAGATGTTGTGTAAAACAGTGATCCAATTTAAGTGACATTTGTATCGTATAACCTTTTCTTTTCCTTTGGCTTCAGGAAGGGGAATGGTATCCTATCATGCACATAATGGCCCAGTCAAATTTCTTGTGATGGCTACAGCTGTAGACAAGAAAAACAAAAGCAAATCCAGAAACAGTCTGCCTCCTAACTCTGAATCTAAAGAAGATGATCAAAAACACATCCTTCACAATGACAGACCAATTTCGTCCTTAAGCAACACTCATGACACTGCAGTGTGGCTAGGAGGTTCAGTAGGATCCATTGCACAAAGAAGTGACTTGTCTTCATCTTCTGGTTCCCTAACATTGTCTCATGGACCAAATTCTCTAGAATGTAGGCCAGAGGACAGCACCATTTATGAGCTCCTGAAGGATCAAAATATCTCACTTAGAAGTAAAAGACAGCGATCCAAGAAAATGAAAGCAAGTTCAGTTTTAGTCATCTCTGGAGGACAAGGACATAGAAGGGTGAACAAGAAGTCCAAGCAGCAGCGACAGGATGAACTGGTATCTTCTGTGATGGTGTGGCAGATTCCACTATTGAATATCTAAGTGACTAAAACTATGCTTTGTCTCATAAAGGAAGATCTGATGTAATCTTACTTCAGTGAATGCCCAAGGACCCAACTCTGCAGCCCCTTACTCACGTAAGCAATGGTGTTTAAGGCAGTTGGACTGATCACTGGGTAAGGACCGCAAGATAGATCCTTAAGCTATTTAGAACATCCTGCCTTACTACAGTATTTAAAATATTTAGCTGCTGATGAAAGCTCCGCTACTTAAAGTATTGGAGATATATCAAACCCTTTTAAATGGTTTTAGAATCTTCACTTTATTTATATTCGAGTTTATATCAGTCATTACTACAATTTGTAGCACTTAGGAGAGGCAGGGCATACGTACCATTTCACATGTTGTTTTTTGCTTTCTTAAGTCAGCTCTTTTTTCCCCCAATGTGATACTTGCATGTACTGTCTACTTAACAAAGTAGCAAATATTGTAAGCAATAAATATACTCATAAAGGTTAATTCAGTAAGCACCATATAATATATACAAGATAGTGTTCCGTTTCATCTGCAAAACTCAACACTAAGGCTAATTGTTTGTTTTGTATCTTTCAAAGCAAAAAAATGGTTAATTTCTAATGCTCAGTATTATTAAAAAAGAATATTTCAGGTAAAAAGTGTGTTAACAGCATTGGAAGATGTGATGTCTACCTATGTCGTTTGTCCTGATGAAGGCTCTTGCTCAGGATGATTTGGGACAAAAAGAAAATATAGCACAGGTTGGAGATACAAAGTAGGTGTGCATTCTGATTAACTTTGTGGTGCCTGTGCTTACAGTGTGCTCTGTTGCTGGCAATGGGGTGTGTTTCTGACATCAAAAGTATGTCAATAATCTATGCACCATTTTTAAAAGTATGTACATTTGCATTTTGGATGTCAGTGAAGCAATTAAAACATAAAAAAGTGCATGGTTTTACAGTGAGTAAAGCAGGGAATTAATACTGAGCTGATCACCACTTGAATATATCAATATCCACAGGAACCACACATAACAAATGCAGACATTCATCTGAAATCAATTAATGTGCACTTTAAGCATGACTACAGGCTAAAATCTACTGTGTAATGTCTATAGATAGAATGTGCTCTAGTGCTCTTCTGTAAGCAGCAGGGACATGACCATCTCTCAGAAGTAATTGCCCCTCCTAAGCCTGCCAAAATTTCAGATGAATAGCTCTTTTCTGAAACAAATGATATAAAGAAAGCCAGATTTTGTGATGCATCCAGTCTTTGCTGGTGGCTGCAGAGCAGGGTGGGTTCAGGTGGACTAGCTGGGCCTTCTCCAGACTACACCAGCTGTTAATTAATCCCAAGGGACTGTCCACCAGAAAGTCTAGAGCATTGGCTGTCTGCCCATCCACGCTCCTGTAATATGCTGTTTCACCCCTGCCAAATCCACAACCAGTATGAAGAGAACTATGTTGGGGGGATTCTCAACAGGAAAGATCCAGATATTTTCCAGACAGTTTATGGCAATCTGGTAGTATTAATGGACTAAATTGCAAGAGAGAACCTGGACATATATTTTTATCTTAGAATTAGCATAGTATGTTGCCTCATAAGGTAGAGTGCATTGGGAATTTTATTAGAATTTAGGTTGTATAGGTTAAACTGGTTTATGGCAAAGAGTAGCCACCTTTGTGTGTGTGACAATGAAACAAAGCCTCTCATTCAGAAAAGAACAGTACTGAAAAAGTTCTGCTTGAATATGGATGCTTTCCTGAACAGCGTTCTAACTAGGGGTAGGCAGGGTACTGTGGGACATAAAAGAGACTAGGAAAATCTCTGACTATCAAGCTTCATATAGATATCATAAACTCTGCAGTTCCTGACCATGAACAGAATGTAAGAGCATAAAATATGAGCAAAATATTTTTAAGGCAGAATAAATGCCAAACGTTTGCATTTGCTAGAATCAAGTAAATAATATGTTATCCTAAAATTTTGGACACACAGGAGCCTATACTGGCTTGGGTGTGGTAAGGAACCGATCCAAGCCTTACTTCAGGGGTAGGCAACCTCCAACACAGGTGCCTACAGTGGCACAAGAGCCCATTTGGAGTGGCAAGTGGCACCCTCTGCAATGTCACAGAAATTGCAGCTCCTGTCAGTGAAAGCCACTCCAGGCGGCTTCTTTCAGGGGCAGCTGGGATGCGGAGGGTCCCCACCATGCCATGTTCCAGGCATAATGCAGAAAGAATATGCCTGGAATGGCTTCTCTCCATGGTGTGCAACTGCCAAGGAGGCACTCTGGGTAACTTCTTTCCTCAGCATGCATGGAGATCCCCAAGAGGAGCTGAGCCAAGCACCTTGTTTCCATGATACCCTGGGGACCCCTTCTTTCTGCAAGTGGCACCTTTCAGTGGTATGCCAGGGAAGCGCCTCCATCCCTGCCCCATAGCCTTCAGCCATGGCTGCCACCAAACTTTCAGGCAGCCACCACTTTTATTTCTGTGGAGGGAATTGCTAGCACTGGCTGACAGTTGAGGAGGAGGAGCCGGCACAGGGGTCAGCAAAAGTTGCTGTCCCCTGCCTTACTTCAATAACCAGGTAACCAAAATGGTCCACTCTAGGTGATTTAAAAGTTTACCAGTGGTTTCCGTTTAAAATGTTGGAAAACGCCCTAGACCAGTCTGCCTTAGTGTATCCTTAAGAGGACAAAGATACAGCCCTTGGCTCAAAGCACTGACACTCAAACAGTAATTTCTTCAAAAGCAAAATGTCTCTTTACAAAATACTAATTCTAATTCAATTGGATTTTAAAGTGAAAATCAACAGAATGTAATGTATGAAATAAGTCAGCTTAAAACAATGCAAAACACTATATAACTATATATGGCATACAAGTACATATAACATAAAAACTCTAAAATTGAAATATAGTACAACACAATAAAACTTTTCTTAACACATTACAATGCTATGAATACTTAACTGCAGTGCAGCATAATAAATATAGTGTTGTGACACAACAGAAATCCTGCATGCATATGTAGAAAGTCTTAATATAGCGTTTTGTAAGAATACCCAACATGCTACAATATAACATACAATTCCGTAACATTACAAGAACACAACAATACTACTGCAAGCTAACTAATATTCTATGAGCGTTGATTGACAATCATAGAATGGTTGGGGTAAGAGATCACTGATGTGCAGGCATCCAGCATTATTTACAATCAGTTGCGGGCATTCCTTATTTTAAGGGAAAAATCATATTTATTTCTTTCCTTGATTAATTCTTCTGTTTTGTCTTATGGTCCTTCTGATCTGTTAAACTGTTATGTTCCACTGCTGCCACCGCCATCTCCACCTCTGCCACTGTTGTTGTTCTGCTGTCCTGCTGGAAAAGTCTTCTCACCCACTTGAAGCCTGTCAACTCTCTTCCTTATATATGATTTTTCTGATCCTTTTTGATTGGCTGCTTTCCTAATATTAGTCAACAGACTATTTTCTGTCTGGGGTGATGTCATTTTCCAACAATCAATTGCCTAATATGCTGATTAATTTTACTAGTTTACTTCCAGCTTGGACTTTGTTTAGATCCCCCTTTGAATGAATATGAATTTTAACTAATCAGCTATCTCATTTGCTAATTAGCTTCTCTTGAAACTTGGACCTCCTTTGGATCCTTCTTGCCTACTGGCCTGTCACTGCAAGTATTAGGAGAGACTTTTATGTCACCCCAGTCTACATTTCTGCTATTTGGTTAGTTTCTTAACACTTCCATTTTGTTTCTTCCTCCCAGCTTCACATCATCAGTCACCATTTTAGATTTCTGGCTAAAACCAGCCTTAAACTATCATTATTTACTATTTATCAAAAGCCTTAAACTTAAAAACTAACTATATTTTTATTCATACCTAATCTTCAAGGTTCTGTCATCATCTTTGTTATTTAAATCAGAACAGATAAATTCCATGATGTTTTCTTTTTTTTGCCTGCCTGCTTTTCATCTGTTTGGCTAAATGCTGTTTTTGGTGCTGTTCTCCTTATATTGACTAGAGAAACTTTAAAAATCTCTTATCAAACATTGTTTCAATTACTTAAATTAAGTGCTTATACTCTGAGACTATTTTTATTTCTGCTTGGGAAAAATAAAGGTTTCCACATATTTCAGATGATATCCATCACCTCTGATACAAACTCCTTGATCTTACCAAGCAGTCAGATCTGTGCAGTCCCTTGTGCTGGCACAACCCACTGACTTCAGGAGAATTCTCCATAGACATAAAGCTCCACCTGACTGTAGGGTCAGGGCCTAAAATCGTATTCCATGCCCATTGTCATTGTATCTGATTGTTTCAGTTGGGTATTATTGCTTGCTTTATTAAAGTATTAAATTGCTATTAAAATTTAACTTCAAGATAAAAACATTGACAGTCTTCTATGTGTGATGTATGTAACCCCTGTCCTTTTGTTTTCTGCAAAGAGAAGAAACCAGTTCTGATTCTGCATGGTCTCCATGTTTGGAATTCCCTTGCCATGCATGCATGGCATAAAGGATTGTACCCACCGTTATACAGCTCTTTATTATTCGCGACAGTGGGCTGAGTCCACGAGCCCTCAGCATGTTGAAATGAATTCCATGCATGGAAGATTTGCAGGATCTGCTACTAGAACTACACAAGTATATATTTTAACATTTTAAGAGACCACCATCTTTCATTCTAACTGAAATATAGTTTTCTTTCATTTATAATTAGTACAAAAACAGCACAGTCCTGTTCCAGTGAAAGTCAACGGGAGTTTTGCCACTGGCTTCAATAGAAGCAAGGCTGGGTACATGATTTGTCTTTCTGTAACTGTAACTTTTTGTGACTGAGCACTCTGCTGTGAGGCAGAGTAAAGCTTTACAGCACATTAGAAATGTTCAGTGTTTGCATTGTAACATATTGCCTACCTTTATTACATTAACATCAAACTGAAACCAAAAGTTCTTTTACAGTTCTCAAGAAAACTTGCTAGATAGGTCAAATTTGGCATCTCATGTCACTTTAAGATGTGGAAAAAAATTAAGAAGAAAGAATAAATAGTGTAACCACTACAATATATTACAAGCTATGTTTTCTAACAAATTATGATATCTTTTATAACATGAGCCATAACTATGTATTTGTGCAAAGTAAACTCTGCAAAATGTTTCATTAAAAACACTGTGAATAAAAAAATTAAACTTCAAAAATAGATTTTTTTTAGCGGTGTTCAATAGTATTCATCAAGAAGAATGTACATTCTTTCCTTAGGGGTACATGGAGTGGAAAGTAGGAAATATACCCAAGAGACCAAAGAGAGAGATTTTTGAATTTATTTCAACTTTAGGGATCTAATCACCACCAAATACATTTTCTGTGAGTGCCAGATACTGAAGGCACCGTGGGTTCTCAAACATGGCACAGCATCTCTGGATCCTAATGGTGATGCACAATAAAATTTCCGTCACATTGTCCCCATAAAATAAAATGTTCAAGTCTGCAGAGCATCCGTGGCAATGTATAAAAAGTGAAATCCATTAATGTGGGAAATGAGCGTAGGGAGGGATTCAATTCATGTTAACATAAGGAATGAGTTTTCAGAGGCTGGCTGAGAAATTGATTGCAGTTAATCAGCCCTAAAAGTAAGTATAGGAGTCCATGATTGTAGTATTTTGATTCAGTCATGAGGCTTGCATCTAGCATGCATAACTTCACATTACCTGAGACTGAGCCTAAGACATTTAGTTTCTTTTGTTTGTACCTGCACTACCATAAACAAATAATATCAGCTATTGATTCTTTGACACAATGAATGATTAGTAAAGCCCATTTTTATTACTTTTATATTGTCTTTGTAGTTCTAATCAATTGAGCTTTTTTTCTTACTTGCTTTTCCCTTCTCTCACCCCTCACCTCCCACCCCCCCAGTGCTAGAAAGTCTCACAGATAGTTTGTGCTGTACATTTTTCTGTAAACCAAGAAAGACCTAGATCAAAAGCAGTGCCCAGTAGTGCTAGATGCTGTACATACCCGTAATAAGAGACAGACTCTCTACCACCAAGAGTTTACAGCTGTAGATATTTCATAGCTGGGGCATTGAGACACAGAAAGAAAAAGTGACTTCCCAAGGCCACAGATGAAGTTTTTAGCAGAGCATAGAATTGAACCAGATTTCCTGAACCCTGTTCACAAGACTGTTGTCCCATTTTCCTGTCCAGACTGGCTTTCTTTTCTTAAACTAACACATTCCTGTAAGCAAAGTGCACTTGAGGGTATGCAAAGTACACATAGATATGAGACAGTTAAGGCAAAACCTGTACAGGAATTAGTTTTATTGCAGGATCTGACTTTGTCTGTGGAGTTGTCCGTGTTTATATGGAGCTTTACATATTCAGTATACTTGCATAATAATACTCCTGTTAAGGAGGTATTTTAGCATTCTCCCTTTTGTACACATGAAGGACCTGAGTTACCAAGAGCTTATACGACTTGCTCAAAGCTATATAGTGTGTCAGAAAATGAATGCAGATTAAAACTCAGGTCTAGTTCCCTACCTACTCCTCTAGTCTAAACTATGTTGTCTCCATGGCTGTAAAAGTGCCTCTTTCTGCTTCTAAAACCAGACCTGACTGTAGCTGGATAGACTTCAAGAATACTATAAAGCTCACATCATCTAGACCCTGCAGTTTCTCAGGAACCTGAGCATTTTATGGCATAGCACAGAAAACCGGAGGGGAACACCAAGCAGAGAATCCTGAACAGCAGCACCCACAGCTTCTTAAAGGTGTCTAGGAAGCCAGCAGACACAGCCCAGAGGAACTCTGTCTGGATATGTAAGCAGAAGAAGGAATGTAAATAGGCTCCACAGCTACAGAGCTCCTCCCTATGTAGCATCTGTCTAGTGTTATAGATGGACACGTTGGCCAGTGCCAGCAGGAGAATGACAAGGAAGCTTTGCTACCATGTGAAGCCGCAAATGGGTTCCACAATAATAAAGAGGTGTGGGGAAAAGTACAACCAAAATCTTAGGAGAAAGTTCTGCAGTAACCAGAAAAGGGGCTGCATCCTGGTGCACTCCAGGTAGACATGTGCCAGGATCTCCTTGGTGCTGCAAAAAGGGGCTGGTATCAGAGAGAGGGATGAAATGTGTCTGGGATATGCCCATGCTCACAGCTCCATGGAGGAGCTAGCTGCTGGCTGATATCCCTGGCCAGGCATGAGACCAAGGTGGAATACAGGCTGGCCCACTGGGGGTTCCTCACCCTCCACATGTGATAAGAATCCCAGCACTTCATGTTGAGCTGGGATACAAGCATGAAGAAATGAAAGGTATGGTGCATGAATGTGTAGAGATGTGCCCAGGGTATGGTTTGGAAACAAAATGACTGCAGGTTGCAGGGCTGGCTTGGAGTACAGGGGAAGGGAGTAAAGCGGCTCATAGGGCAGGGGTGCAATAACAAAGTCCAGAAGACCAAGGTTGAGGGGTCAACAAGGACCACTGTTCCACAGGCCCAGCTTGAGGAAGGCCCAAGATTTCAGGTAATAAGGATGTTTCACTTCGTAGAGCATGTACCATGGGGTATAAAAAGTGGAGAGTACCATGTGTGAGCTGAGTGCCTGGATTTCCCCCCCCCCCCAGTCCCCTCTTTTGTAGTCCAGGAGATCACTGATTCTGGTGACACCTGTCAGGACCAACCTCTGGTGCATTGAGGGGACTCCAACACCTGCACACCCAGGTAAGGATTGTGTAGCAGAGAAAGATATAATACAATCCAATGGCTGGAAGTTGAAGCTAAACAATTCAAATTGGAAATAAGGCATATATTTTTGATAATGGGGAACAATTTACCAAGAGTTGACTCTTCATCATTGGCAATTTTAAAATCAGGATTGGATGTTTTTCTAAATTTATGCTCTAGGGATTATTTTGGAGAAGAGCTATGGTCTCTGTAATACAGGTGGTCAGAGTAGATGATCACCGTGGTCTCTTCTGGCCTGGGAATCTATGAATAAACCTGAGACACTGGTAAGAGCCCTGCCCCAAATATTTAAACTGCTGTGTAAAGAAAGGAGTTCAGGCATACCTGGCATAACCATCCACAGTTTGTATATTCCTTTGGCCAGTCCTCCAGCAAAGGGTGCCTCAATTGCAAAGTTGCAGGGTTACATTTCTATGGAATATGGCCTCTGATATCCCAGGAGTTATCATGGCTTTTGTTAATACATCTGCCCACGCTAGACATGAGGAAGAAGACATTAAGGTGAGCTCAAACCTTTGAGATTAAGTGAATTCATTGTGAGATATATAAATTGGGGCTGAATTTTGTTGAGGTATTTAAGCTACTAAAGATGAAGATAGACTCATCTTCTCCCACGAAAGCTCATGCAAAAAATAAATCTGTTAGTCTTAAAGTGCCACACAACTGCTTGTTGTTTTTTTACTGGACTAGACTAGCACGGCTATCCCTTTGGAAACTGACAAGATCCTAGACACAGTTGAAGATCCCACTAGGAATCTAAGTCCCATTGAAACCTACATCTTCAAGTGCCTAACAACCTTTTAAAATCTGGCTCAAGGTGTTTAAAACCTTCGCAATTTATGGCTTAGTTACAGGGTTCAATAACTTACACTTTATCCTTCATTCAGAGAACGGCCACTGCAGATCCTGACTCTAGTTGTTCTACACCTTGTGGCTCGAGTAGCTGACCCCTCTTAAATGTCAGCACACAGAGTGTCAATGCATGCTGACCCACAGATCCAAGCCTCGTAGTGATAGCAGTAAAAACCTTAGCCTTGTTTCCCACTGTTCCTCTTTTTTGGCCCTCACTCCAGGCCACAGAATTGTCCTCACAATTCAACTCAGATGTCTTTTTAAAGGTGATTTTTTTCAAGCTTTTTTCTAAAAGGACTTTTTGCTGGAGTTTTTGGTGGTGCAGGCTGGTGCTCACTAGTGAGGATGAGTTCAACATCTTTGCAGTTAACACTCAGGTGCTGGTTCTGAAACACTTGGTCCTCAGGAAGGGTAGCTTACATCATGTGCTGAAATCAGTCTGAGTAAGGATCTCTCAGTCTGGCTCTTGCTGATGAAGCTTATTCCTCATGAATAGCTTGGTAAGTAATTAGAAAAGTAACTTTTTAAGAGAGACATGTTCACCATCACATTGATTTTCTTGGGGAAGGAAAATACAGCGATAGATGCCTGTAGGAGAAATGAGTAGAAAAAGGATTCCAGGTACAATTCTAAATGAGAAGGAATTTTGAATGGATAATTTCATATTGAAAAGTGGAAAGGAAAAAGAAAGGTTATTTTTTCAGTAAGGTCTGGATTGGTTTGAAAACAAAAGTTGGGTGGTGGGGTATGAGTTTTATTTTGTCTGGTTCAGTCACCTATAGCAGTGGTTGTCAAACTTTTTTCCTCAGGACCCAGTTCCGGACCCCTCTGCCATGCGGCGACCCTCCACTGATAAAAAGCGGCTGCCACCAGAAAACTGAATGGTGACCATGGCTGTGGGGGATGGGAATCCTTCATGGCTTTCATCCTTTCTCTTGAGGCTTCTATTGCATCTCCAAAATCTACATGGCTAATTTGAGATCACCTACATGGAACATGCGGAGGATGATCCCACATGTCATACTCCTGCCTCAAATCAGGCAGTGTGTCAAGTCTCTAAAATTGCATGTAGTAGCTGGGATTGTGTATGTGGGAGCTCCTTGCAAATGGGGGGGGGGGTGACCTGAGTGGAGAAATGAGATAGAAGTGCTGAGAAGGGGGAAGGAGAAGAGAGCCAATGCCAGGCTGGAAATAAAAGTCCTGGAAGCTCCTGTCTGCTGCTGAGCCTGTCCATGTCCCTCCAGGTCCTGCTCCCTTCTAAACCACAAAATCCCAGGGACTGAAGCGGCCCCTCTGGGTTCCACTTTCACCTCTAGAGGGGTAGCCATGTTAGTCTGTGTATAGCAAAAGCAGCTAGAGTCCTGTGACACCTTATAAACTAACAGATTTCTTTGAGCATAAGCTTTCGTGGGCTTCAACCCACTTCATTCACCTCTGCTCTTCATCTGCTCCCTGAGTTTGCATGAGTTTCCAAGAACATTCAATGGAATGGTCTACAACATTGTGATTGAAGGGGTGCTAGCCCTCTCTGCTTGGTCTAGTGACCCCTGTCGCTGTCAGTGTACATGAGGCAGCAACACAACGGGGCTATCCACTCCCCTCCAGACTGGGACCTTGTTATAACTTCTCCTTCCAGGAGATACATCCCTGAGCTGGATTTTATTCTGTTACTTAGGCTTGCTAATTGTACAAAAAAAAAAAAAAAACATACTTTCTAACACAGGCTCCTACTAGAACAGTTTGCTTTTCTCTTCTCTTTTTAATTATGTCAAAAAATCTCTGGAAAGAGTTTTTATTAAAATCTACAAGTTATAACTTTTATTGCAAGCAAGGGAATTCTCAACCCAGTGTAAAAAGAGGCAAGTCCTAATTTGCAAAAATAACTGCAATCCCCAGGACACCTTGCTTTTTTTGCTTTACTGGACTAACACAGCTGCCCCTTTGGAACTCTGCAATCCCCAGATCTCAGAAATGGTGGAATAAGGGGTTGTTCAAAGTGTTTTCTTTTCTTCATTTGGTCCATTGATTAAAAAAAAAAACAAAAAAAAAACCACAAACCCACAAAGGTTGCCTGCCAGTGACCTCAGTCCTTTTCATATGAATGAGAGAAGGCCAAAGAGATACTCACTCAGAGCAAGCCTAGAGATTGTTTGAACAACAATTAACGACTCACAGGTTTATCTCCCTACTCTCTATTGAGGGCTGATACTATGTTAAAACAAGCAAGATCAGCAAGAAGCAGCCACTTCTCTCTCTGCCTCCCTCTCCTCTTCCCCCACATCTCCCCTGCAGATGACCCAGTATCTACTGGTCTGGAACCTAGTACTGAGTCGCAACCCCACCTTTGACGAACGCTGACCTATTATAGGAAATAGTACCTTCCATTTGTCTTTCATCTAGCAATTTACACCTCAAAGGTTTTAATTTTATTAATTACAAATGCATTCTACCTGTTTTATTTATTTGCTTATTTTGGATAAAAAGGGTGGCAAATATATAACTCAGCCTGGCATTCCAGTCTCCTGTCATGCATGTTTTTCTTAGATGAATATTAATGTCCATGCCTGTAACATTTTATGGTCTCTGCTTCACAAATATATGAAACCCAACATTGAAGAGAACCTTTCTTGAGACACGTTTTCCCTCTAGCTGCTTTAGATGCTAACCCTTGTACACACAATCCTAGCCCTTCTCTTTTGAGTCTGCTGATTTAGGTTTGTCACATGGCTGTGTGAACCTCATTAAACCCAGAAGGCTAAAAAGCAAATCAGCTGAAGTGGATATGAGGTGTAGACTTCTGAAAACATTAGCATGTCACATACCTATGTGATATGTCTAGTGGATGTATGCATTTGCAAAGAGATTTAAGATTTTAATTTAGATTGGCATCTTTGTCTGTACAACAGAAATATAACAAGCTGATTCTTCGTGTCTGGCCACATTACACTTGTAATGGTCCAAAAAAAAAAAAAAGGCCAAAGGCTGGACTGTGTTGTTTTAGACCAGGGGTCTCAAACTCAAATCACCACGAGGGCCACATGAGGACTAGTGTGTTAGTCTGAGGGCCACAGCACTGAAACCTCTTCATACAACAATATTGCAAATATTAGTAACAATAGTGTCATTGTAGGCCACAGGAAATAACTTTAGGGGCCACATTTAGCCTGCAGGCTGTGTGCTTGAGACCCCTGTTTTAGAGCACCTAGTTGCTTTTCAGACAAAGCCTTACAGCATTCATATTGGATGAAGAAAAGAAAGAATAAGGAATGTTTTACTTTAGCTAGCGTTTTCTCTTCTGGTGCTGGAACAGATGAGACCTCGCAGGCCAGCTTTATCACATCTCATCTCCATTATCCCTCACCTATTCCTATATGCATG
Source organism: Podocnemis expansa (assembly GCA_007922195.1). Lineage (NCBI taxonomy): Eukaryota > Metazoa > Chordata > Testudines > Podocnemididae > Podocnemis > Podocnemis expansa. Next base: position 6,421,120 of record ML681979.1, read on the forward strand.
TACAAGGAAAATTTGTTTGATTCACCTATGCCAGTTCCAGAATTATGAGCAAGGAACAGGGACAAAATGCTGAGATGTTAATTTAGGCTGCAAATATAGGTACAACGTAAATTAACAATATAAAAAGAGCCACCTCTGTGTGCTGTAAGTCTGTTTGAAAAGTGGTAACTGTCTAACTTTTAGACACAGAGCTATGTTTAGCAGCAGTTTGGGATGAATTCTCTAGCCCATTTGATACACAGGTGACATCATCAGTGGATTGTATCTCCCAGGAAACACAAATTTGAGATTTTTACTTCTCAAATAGAGGGGATAGTACCTATTAAGCTGATCATGGCCCTGCAGGCTTGTGGGGCTGAGAGGAGGCTTTTAGTGAAAAATTGCCTTAGACAAATATTGTAGCTATTAAATTTTAGACACTGGGAAGTGTGGGTTTTTTAAATTTTATTTCCATGTCTGTTATCCTTGCTTTGCATCACTTGAATCTCTATTCTTAATTAATACTTTTGTTTTGATTTTACTAAGAGTGGCTGTGTCTGCACTGGAGACTTAAGTGGACTTAAGCAATTCCATGGCCACATTTGGAGTTCATTAAGTCAACTTATACACTTGTTTAAGTTGACTTAACTCTCACCCTTAAAGTTGGCTTTAAGGATTATGTCGACTTAATTGGGTCGACTTAACAAAATATGGCCAATAAAGTCAACTTAATAAAGTCAACATAAGGCAGGATAGCCATTTAAGTCGACTTTAACAGCTGACTTAAACAAATGGGGACTCTCTAAGTTGACTTAATAAAGTCGATTTTAAGTCAACCTTGTTAAGTCAACTTATCTGAGCCCTCTAGTGTGGATGTAGGTAGCACCTTGAACTTGAGATACAACACATTAAAGTGTGTGTTCTCAGCTGAGCCAACAGGTTGCTCTGTGCACTATCTGACTGACACATGGTTTAGCAGCAGCAAATGGCTCTCACTGACACAGGAGGGTTAACAAGGTGATACCTCACAGTTCTGGACACCCCAAGAAAGCATCACAACAAGATAAACACATTTTCTACCATTTCCTGCTTTTCATCTGAAAAATGTCTTTACCTTAAGGATCTATCTGATCATAAAGGTTTTCTGTAGCCCATTGTATTTGCTCATTTATTTTTCAGGGCTTGATCTGACTAAATACTGGGTTCCAGAGCCTCATGAGTATTTAACAAGTTCAACAGGAGATAGGTGTATCTGGGAGATGTGATGTATCAGTTTAAGAAAGCAAGTCACTCACATGGCAATTTACAGAACTGGGCTTGAAGTTACCTGGCTCCCCTGCACATGATTCCCATACATAGGTGCCACGTTTTACACAGCTCCAGTGTGACATGTTATGCAAACTATGTAATGAGATAACTTGCATGCAGGTATAAATATCAATACAAGAAGTGGCAGGAATAGACATGAAACTGTACAAAACCTGGCAGCTATGCATGGGTGGGTAGTGCAGACTGGTGAAGCTGGGCGTTTGCAGAGAAGCAGGATGGGGAACTTTGGAGGGAGGACAAAAGCCAGTATTTGACCTTGAACCTATTAACTCAATCACCACTACTTACCACTGCCTCTGCTTGCCTTTATGTCTGTTCATCTGATTGTCCCTTCCCTACACAAATCCAGCAAGGAGCTGTCACCAAAATTGCTCGAGGAACGCCAGCAAGCACAGTTACAAGTCATTCCGGCAGTCCCATTGAATGCTTGACATACCGGCGGGGCTAAATGAATACGAAGGCTATCACACATATTTTAGTCAAATGAACTGTGTGATACTTGGCAGCCTGTATATGCGGTGTACTGTTTTCTTTAGTAGTCAAAAGTAAAATAAATAAATAAATGTGCAGCTGCAGGATGAAATGACTTTGTGTCAACCACTCTTGGAATAAATAACCTTAATCTGTGCTAAGACTATGTGTGGAAAGTGTAGATGCAATGCAGTGGGTTCTCATTAGCAGTTGGATACCCTCAAGGCTCCAGTGGTCGGTTTTCAGTACCTTTATCTATCTATTGTATTATCCTTATTTTCCTTGTGGTGGGGGGATGTTGATGCTGGAAGTATGTAAATTTTCTGATTGCCCCAACCTCTCTAACTTTACTCCCAGTTCTACAAAATATAGACGGTCAGCTGCTCCTTCTGAAATAAATTTCCCTGATGCCAAACTGGGGCCTGTTACTTAATCCACAGAGGGTGACGTTCTTTCATATGCAGCAGGACAACATAATCTATACACCAATTAAGTCGATGAGAATCGTAGCTCAGGTCTATGTGCGCAGTGACAGACTACAACATGGTGTAACAGTTGTGCATGAAGAAAAGCTAAGTGAACACAGTATTGCTTAAAATCATCATATGTGTGAAAAACATGAGCCAGAGAGATCTTGTATAATCTGGTTAGTACAATCACAGACATTTCTTATTGTGAAAGGTAGTCAAGCATATATATTAAAGGGAGACAATATATGAAAAGTGTAGTAAGGTTTGCAACAAAGGAAAACTCTCAAGTATCTGAGTTTTTTCATTAGCAATTTATTTTCAGTGTAAATGTGAGGTATCTGCCATTTAAAACATTGAACAGTATCAGGAAGGAGGTTAGGTCATGATGTCAAGTAACAAGAGTTATTTCTGGCAGACTTGTATGCATCTGCTTGCTTATATTATATGAAAGCACCTTTCCGTTAGCTGGGAATGCATTACAACAGAGAACCAACACTGAAATCATGTAAAAGGATCTGGATTAGACAAAAGCCAGGAAATTCAGAATTTGGCTCAAAGCTCTTACTGTAGCCACATCCTATCATACTACGTTATTGCAGGGGACTTTCAGTGGCATATTATTTTTATTTATTATTAATGGCATCAAAAAGAGTACTTGATGTTTCCTACTACAGATGAAAGATAGGATCCGTGCCTATAACTAATGTTTCAGTCCAGCAAAGCACTTAAGTACATGCATAATTTTAAATGTGGACAGGAGCAGAGCCATTGATTTCAAGGCTTGAAGTCATACATGTATGTAAGTGCTTTTCTGGAATAAGGTTTAATTTCAGACATAACTCAATGAAGGTTGTAATAAGACAGTGGGTAGTAAAGAGAGGTAGGAAGATGGAGTAACATGACCAAGAGGATATTGCTACTGAGCAACTGTAACATATGGCATGATGGAGGGAAAATATTATATTGATAGAATGATAAGTAGTGATCGTGGAAGAAGTGAGTCTTCAGGAGAGATTTAAGAAAAGGGAATCTAATAGCTTTGAAAATCAGCTCAGGAAAGTTGTTCCAGGAGAAAAGAACAGCACTCTAGGCAGTTGCTGGAAAAGCAGACAAACACGGCTAGTGTTACTTGTGCATCAGAGTGGGTGAGAAGAAAAGTGATAAGAGAGAAAGTCAGCGGGCTATATGGCAATAATGATGTTATTCTAAAAACATTTAGACATCATTAATGGATCAGAAGGGTTCTGAAAACAAAGAATCATTGTAGTTTTGCATGTTGCACTATGCACTGTCTTGATACAAGTCTCATTAGCTCTTGCAGTTGGGTGCCATCTATGATTTCAGGACTGGATAAAATTGGACACGGAGCCTAATCAGAGAAAAATCAAAAACATCTGTCTTTTGCAGTTTCTAAGTAAACATTCTCTGTTGCTAATATGCTGGAGAAGCGCAAAAGATCTGGTTTGATAACGTCTCTATTTGTTTTTCTGTAGAAAGAAGGGGAGGGTACCACAGAGGTGCCTGGCCTCGCTCCCAATCTTGGAGTGGACAGATCTAGGGATCCCATCTGGCTCAAAATTTAAGACATTTCTCCAATGCTTTAGAAACCTTGGGCTCATAGATAATACAACCAACCCATCCAAAGGATGTTTCCTCTTATTTTTATATAACATATAGGTCAGAATATAAAAAAAGAGTAAAAAAAAAAAAAGAAAAATGCAGGTGACTAAACAGGACATGTGGAGAATCCATTTTGTACTTTGATGTCAGGAAGCCATTTTCTCTCTTCACTGGTATATTTAGACATAGCTATATCCTGTATTTTGTCCACAAAGCTCTCTATTTGTGTCTCAGGTAATCTCAAATATCATTTGTCATAAAATGCATCATCCAACAGAGCTGGAGAAACTACATACATGGATTAGGACCTTTATTAATTCTCTCATCACCCCTGTTTACCTTCCCTTTGATTCTGTCATTTTCAGATAAATAGATCATTTATGTTTTTTCCAGAAGTTTTGCAAGCAGTCTATTTATGTCCTGAATACCTGATCTAAAGTTTTAAGGGACATTTGCAGGACAGGGTGCCTGCATATTTTATTTTTTATACTTGAGCGTAGTACAGTTGAAAAAGTTTGTGAATCCATGGTAGTGTAGTTGTATGAATACTGGAGGATCTATATTGCTCGTCTAAGGGAAAGTCTACACTATAAAATTAGGTCATCCTAAGTTACCTCAAGGTACAGTCATTACAATAATTAAATTGTTTTTGTGTCCATCTGTGCGTCATCACCAGGAGTGCTTGCACTGATTTAACTGGTAGTGTGGAGCATTACGTGATAGCAAGCCTACATAAGCAATGCAGCATCTACACTGGCTCAATCTGGACCTAATTCCATTGACCTGAATGGTCTCTCGCAGAGGTGGAGTTACTGAAGGGGTGTAGGTGGCTGAGCTTCATCAGTGGAAGTTGTATTTGGGGGCTCCTCTACGCTAACACTTCTGCCAGCAAAATTTTGTCACTCAGGGGTGTGAAATAAACACCTTCCCCAGTGACATGAGTGTTGCCAATATAAGCACTTGTGTGGACAGCATTATGTTGGTGGGAGACACTCTCTCAGAGCCCTAGTCTACACTCGCTGCAGTTTTTGGCAGCAATTGATGGGACATATGCAAAGTACGTAAAATACCTTGCATATCTTCCGTTGCCTTACTAATTTCCATTCATCTCTCTGTATGTGCTGTGCTAAGGTGACCAAAGTGCCATCTGGTTGACTTAGTGCTACTCCAGTTACAGGGCTGGAGTTATAGTGTTGAGCGGGAAATGACAGACTGCTCAACTGAACCTGGAAGAGCACCACGAGGGCCGAATGAGGACTAGTACAGAGCTGCGTGAGGACTAGTACGTTAGCCCAAGGGCTGCACCACTGAAGCCTTTTCAGACGATGTTGCAAATAGCAGTAACAATAGTGTTGTTGTGGGCCACAGGAAATAGCTTTAAGGGCTGCATGTGGCCCACGGGCTGTGTGTTTGAGACCCTGGTATAGACATATCCAGAGACAGCTGCTTTAGGTGGTTTTATGATGTCGGCTGAAGAGCTCTCTTGTGTCCGCTCACAAGCTCTTATACGCATACAGCTCTGTTACACACATACTCTCTTGTACACATACAGCTGTGCCACTGGAAATTTCAAATAGAGACTTGCCCTTAGTGCAGAGGCTTAAAAAGTAGTATTGGCTGGGGCTAAAGATTTTTGGATGACTGCAGTACAAGCTTGTAGGGAGCACAACTTTGTGTGGACACAGGATTACCCAGCCCTTCCAAGATCAGCACCCAAGTTGTACTAAAGGGAAACTGAGCATAACAACTTAGGCTGATAAATGCAGTGGGAGTCACTACTACTGGGGCCATGAGGGTGCTGCTATGAAGCTGCTGCCTGGCAACTGTACTTTTCCAGCACAACTTTAGCACCGGGTAAGGTGACCTACCTACCTACCTACCCAAAAAACAGTTGACACTTAAATCATTGCACTTTGCAGCAACAGGCTAGTTTGTTTTTTTGGTGACTAAAGAAAACAAACAAAGCAGGGCAGCAGCTCACTTGAGACCATTCACTTTTATATGTGACTTGGCTGCTCTGCTGAGGAGGATGGAGGAGCCCTGATCTGGCTGGAGGGTGGCTGGCATGGTAAGCAGAAGCCCAGATCTGCCCAGAGGGGCTGCAGAACAAAGGCCTATGGGGATAAATAAATGTGCCAGCACAGAGCCCTGAAGCTGGAGGCTGTTGCAGGGGGCCCTGAGTGCCACCCTTTGTGGTGTGTCCAGTGGATTGGGCTGCTCTAAAGCAGTATTCTCCCCAGGACTTGAAATTGGGAGGGAGGTGTTGGAGGTGCTCACTAAATTGATATAAGAGTTACTAGCTGAGAAGTGTGTGTGGGGGTGTTGAGAAATTCAGGTGGGGTTTAAGGGAGGCAGTATTCTCCCCAGGACTTGAAATTAGTAGGGGTGTAGGGTGGTGCTGGGGGTGCTCCCTAAACTGGTATAACGCTATTACTAGCTGACAACTGGGGCTGTGTTGGGAAATTCAGGGAGGTGTAGGGGGAGGAACAGGGGGGTGTTGGGGTGCTCACTAAATTGGTATAACAGTGTTACAAGCTGATAACTGAGGGGTGTTGGGAAATTCAGGGGGTGTAGGGGAGGAACTGGAGGGTGTTGGGGTGCTCACTAAACTGCTATAAGACTGTTACTAGCTGACAACTGAATGGTGTTGGGAAATTCAGGGGGTGTAGGGGGAGGAACTGGAGGTGTTGGGACATTCAGGGGGTGTCGGGGGAGGAACTGGAGGTGTTGGGAA